>CAJNDT010000320.1:0-243257 GCA_905221615.1 Symbiodinium sp. CCMP2592
GCCAGGTTTAGCGTTGAGAACTGAACAGTGTCCCTGTTGGAACGACTGTTTTCATTCACGAGAGCTTGGAAATCTGGTGCTGTAACCACCTGCGCTAGGAGGTTTGATGGTACCAGACCGTGCCTCAGGATTGAGGATAATGCCTGTAGGTCCGGGGCATGCATGATGTAACAAGGGTTGTTCTGTCGAACAAAATCCTCCATGCCGACGGGCCTCGGCGCGTTAGTGGAGAGACGCTGTGCATGGGACTGCACTGGATTGCTCCCCGTTGCCATGAAGTCTGAGATGGTCATGTGTGACCTTGGTCTCTCTTCTTCAGGATCTGGTTCTTCAGCTCTTGGTAGAGTTCTTCGTGAACCGTGTCCTCCCACTGCCGAAAGGAAAATTTTGCTCATGGTCAACACATTTGCATCCGGTGGGATGTTGACGGCGGCATCTGTGGTTTCGGCCTTGCCATCTTTGTTATAAACCATGGTGACCACAAACCTAGACTTAGTGTTGAGGAGGACACCAAGCGCGATCTCTTGTGGTGTATACTGTGCTAGCTCTGCATCGGCCAACTTGAACATGTCCAGAAGATAATTGTGTTGGCCAGCAAAGAGATCTGGGCGCTGGTTCTGAAGGTGTCTTGTTGAGTGTGCCAACCACCTTCCGACTCTGTTGGTCTTGGAAAGAATGTGGAAGCACATCTCTGGTGAAAGACCTGTTACATCTGCCAGCTTTGGCACTGAGGAGGAGTAGTCATATTCTCCGGATCCATCAAGGCTCACACATTGTTCTACCTCCGGTGGGAGGCCTGTCTGAAGGTGATGTGCAAGCATCGTACAGAACTGGCGTGGATCACGAGCGTGGTTACCGACGTTGTTATCCCAGTATACAAGGGGACTGTTGTCCCATGGTCCTTGAAAGACTCCTTCGTAGAGCCTGACTCCATGTCTGGAGTTTAGATGTCTGGAGTTTAGAGTGAGCCTTGCTCCACTCGCATGGCCATATCGTGAGATCAATTGAGCAAGATCTCTTGGATGCGGATTGAACCCCTGTTGGTGACCCATGATGATGAATTGAGGCTCGTGATTTTTCTCACGTTTGTGAATTCGGTGTCCACCGTGTTCGGTGTTTCGACGTGATGCTTCCCGACGAGACTCGGGGTACGAGCTATCCATGTGTGGATGTCGCTCATGGTACGCCGGCACTGCCCTGGGTAGGGCGTGTCCATCACGGCTACGGAAGTTTGATCGTGTGCTCATTACGGCACAATGACCAAACAGGATCAGGAACGCTTGGTTAGCCCGAAAGGCTGATTGCTGTGAGGCTCGAGGATGAAAGCGGCTGCGGATGATACAGAACATATAATTCTCATGAACATGTCCGATCTTAATGAAAACGCAGCTCGCAGACACAAATTTTCTTTTAGACGGAAAACAGTCTAAATAGAAAATCCAGCACATGGTTGTGCTACCAGCAAACGAGACTACCACCATATTCCTTGGCAGTAAAATAATCGGTAAATCTCTGTTGAGATATCAATTCCAAGGAAGGCTACCGCTGTGGCGGCATTCTTGAGATTGTCTATGATCCACCGAACAGTGAAAGCTTTATGTTGAAGAAGTTCACGGAAGGGTGGATGAATGTCTGTTTCTGGTAAATTCCCTGTTTCCAGAGCCTTGATAAGCTCATCAGGTTGCGCCGAGTGCTTTGTTAATGCATCAGCTAGGCAGTACTTCGAGCTTACATGAGCTAGGTCATCTAAAGATCCAGAGTTGGATTCCTTACGAAGCATCTGAATGAGGTGGTGAGTTTCCTTCTGCTCTGGAAGGTGTGTCGTGCCTGCTGTTGTCACAAGATTGTTCGCATCTGTTCTGATATGTATGGGTACGGTCTCTGATGAGAGATCTGCCCAAAGTCCCTTGAGGAACAGGCAAGTACCAAAGCAACGCATCAGTGCGTTAAGCTCTGCCACTGTTGTGGACATTGTGGTTGTCGTAATCTTGTGAGACTCATAATCCACCAGGCTACCTCTCGAGGATGTTTCCTTAATAGAGGATTCAGAGAAATCGTTCTTCTTGGAAGAAGCAGCTGCTGCTGATTGTTTCATTCCCTTTAGCTTTGGATTTCGATCTTCAGCAAGGAAAATAACATGTGCTCTCTGAGATGATTTGTCATCATTGTTCCTGTAGGAAGCATCAGGGTAACCGAGGATTCTGAGATTTCCTTTCAGCGGCCAAAAACGCAGTTCTACTTCAGTAGACTTCAAAATCCTAACAAGCTTGTTCAATTCTCGAATATCACCGATAGTAGGCTTGGCAGCCTTACTCGCACACCGACTGAAGCGAGAACAGATGTGAGCTTGAGTCCGGCTTTGTAGCCAGTTGATCTGTCCTAAAACACTTCTGTAAGCAGTGTGCTGCTGTGGTGTGCATTGTTGCTCATTGTTGAGCTTCTTATCAAAAACAATTTTCTCTAGAGCTTCAACAGCTAGGTTCTGATTTACTGAGATATGTGCTGGTACCGATGCTGTAGCATCCTTCCAGACTAATCTCTGTCCTACAAACATAATATCGTTCGTGTCTTCAGAACCGACTGCAAAATCCTTTTTGATCGATTCAATCACGGCCTTACGAAAGGTGTCATCACCGGCCATGCACAGGTCATCTACATGTAAACAGACTACTCCATGTACCTGTCTACCCTTGGCATTGTTGCCTGCGATGGGATCTAGGAGATAGTCAATCGCTGATTCCATGGTCTTTGGCTGAGACTTCTTGATCTCAGCATCTGCTGTTGCAGACTTCTTACCATACAGAACATATGTACAGCGATCCGCACGGGTTGGCACCAGGCCGTAAGACAGGAGTGCCTTATCAACGATGTTCCACCATCTTCGAGGAGCATCGTTAAGTCCATAAGCGGGTTTCTTCATCCTCGCTGCAATGTAGGGAGGATAACCTGCTTCAGGAGGAATCTGACAGATTATGTCTCTCGACTCATCATAGGCTTCACCCTGCAGAAAAGCAGTCTTTAGGTCGATGTGTGTCAGATTCCACAGCTTGTTAGCTGCTAGTTGAATCGCCAAGCGGAAACCTGGGCGACTCGCAGCAGGACTATCAGTTTGCTGTATGGCCTTTTGTCGATCCTGGAAACCTCTTAGGACCCATCGGGCCTTGCACTTAAGGAAGTTTCCGTCCTTATCTCTTTTTAGAGTCAGGACCCATCGACCAGTGACATAATTTCGGATGTTTCCGAGTTTCCGTGTATCGACGAGCTCAAAGACATCATTGTCTAGCCAGCTCTGAGATTCTGCTGCTTTCGCTTCATCAAACTGTTTCTTCATCTCACGCTTTTCTTTGGCGGTTGCCTCCTTCCGTTGTGCCTTCTGGGTCAGATTTGCTGAGTTCCTGGGGGAACTTAGGGATAAGGCCTTGTCATCTTCCGTGAGAAGATCATACTCTTCACGGATGTCAGATCGGAACCTTTTGGTGGGTTTATACCGTGTTCGGTCTGACCTCACTCTTGATGTTACCTCTCTGATGTCTACGGGTCCGCCATGCATGTACCGAGGCATGGAGAAAGAACCTGTGTTACTGCACAGTTTCTGTTCTTCTGTGAGAAGGATCCAGTCCTTCTCATCTACGACCAGGTCACCTTCCTCATCAGAGTAATACCTTGTGTCTTCTGACTCGGCATCGCTCTCCGGTTCTGGTGAACCAGAGGTGTGAGGAGGAGCGGACGGTTGTCCGGGGTCGTCCGGGACCAGTTCTTCTTCAGAATCTTCTTCATCTTGTTGTAACGGAAGAATGGGTCCCTGTGGATGTGCCTTCGGTTTAGGTTTTGGTGTCGGCACCTGTGAAGGTGATTTCTGTTTGTGCGGCGAAACTTTCCTTTCCGATGAAGACCTTGGCGACACATCACCCCCCAGACGCCGAGGAGACGGAACGCGAGGAGGCGGATGCACGCGAGGCTTAGCCCGAGCAGGAGCCACGGGCTCATCGGAGGAAACGGCCGGTAGTCGCGGTGGAGGTATGGGAGGAGGAGGACGCGACGGCGGCGTGCCGGGAGGCATCGGCTGATCTGGTTCCGGCATAGAGACATCGTCAGATGTGATCCGTGAGCGATTAGTGCTCATGGGTTCTGACGGGTCTGACGGCGAAACCTCTTCGTCCGACATGATAACATCCGGCGGTGTTCGCACGGACGGTGAAGTCTTGCCGCCTGTCATCTGGAAGAGCACCCCCGAGAAGGTTGATGGGTGTACTTTATTCCAGGAAACCTGGTGCGGCAAGCAACACGTCATAGTCGAATTGGGCTTCTTCTTGTTCCAGAAGACAAGAACGCCATCAGTTACACTGGTGAGTGCTTTAACTGTTCCAAATGTACCTCTGTATAGAGTACACTGTTCGAAACCAGACCCTGGTAAGAGTCTTGATCTAAGGCGAGTAATGTCTGACACCAAGGCATCAAGGGACGGTGATGGTTTGGAATGATGCAATGGTAATTCAGTTTTACTCGATAAGGAATTTACTCTAGCAACAAGTGATCTGATTTTCGGATCTTGCAGGAGTTTGGAATCCTTGAGAGGATTTGCTGTCAAAAGTGAATACTCTTGGTCAAGAAGTTCCGAAAGTCCCTGGAGGCATTCATCTCCAGAGTATCCTAGTATGTCTGTGACTAAAGAAAGATGAGATGCATATGTATCTCTCTTCAGGAATCTTGCCAAACACGAGGCAAAGGTCTCACAGAATTCATAAGGATACACTTGTGCGAGTTTCGTTTTAAGACCGTAGCCTTGAATACCCTTTTCGTCTCCTGGTGGAGATGTTGGAGATTTCGTTTTGGCAGAATGCCTCTGGAGAGGAGTTAGAACCTGCGGTGGCAGGTTGTGCATGAAAATCGAGGATTTCGATTCATAGTATCCTTTTGGATCTTTCATGCCATAGGCTTGTAGGTTACAGACCTCATAGCTGATCTTGCGGTTGGAAAACAGGCGTTTTGCTTCTGGTGAAGACCAGAGCCTGCTGTAGTATGGGTTCTCAAGAACAAAGTAACGTCCGAGCTTCATTTGGTGGTCTGCGACCGATTCACAGAATTTTAAAACAGAAAGTCTCTTGGCAGAGCCTTTCTTCCACTGTGAGTACCAGCTAGACCACTGAGAGTGATCGGGTGACATAACAATAATAGTAGGTTCTTGTTCCTTGATGATCCTAAGAAGATTGGAGCGACCTTGCGGTTGCTCAAGATCTAGACCACTACGCAAGTCGACTGGCTGACCTACTCGCAGACCTGACAGGGCAGCCTTGTGACTCATACGGGGAGATCCACCGTAGAGTTCTAGGAAGTCAATCTTCCCAGTGCTGGTGACCTGCCAGTGACACTCTTGATGCGGAACCGTTAGGTCTGTCGACTGCAGGGAAGCATCAAAGGTGACCATGCAACTTGCGTGGTCAGAACCTTCTGACGTCAGAGTTTCCTCATCAGGCGCGAGAGGAATCTCCACATCAGATGTTATGTCATAATTTTTCCTCAGTTTTGAGATATTAACGCGGACGATGCGTGTTCCAAGATCCACACCTACCATGGATCCTCCGAGTTCGGAGATCACCTTTCCTTTTAGCCAAGATCCATGTTTGGACCCAGTTGATCCAATCTTAGACTTATCCTCTGACCAGTAGAAAACCTTATCTCCCAAAGAGAAAGGTCCTTCGGTCATTGACAGTCTGGCCGCAAGATCTCTGCGCAGATCATCAGATTGGCGTGCCTCTTGGTAAGCCCTGTTGGCAAGCTCCTTAATGGCTCTCGCAGTGACTTCCGTATCAGTTGGATTACCTGTCAACTGATTGGGATCAGCGTTCTCTGGTGTTATAACATCTCGAGGACGCCTACCAAAGGCCATTTCTAAAGGAGTAACTCCTCCATAGGTAATCGAAGAGTTTCTTGCCAAACATGCTTGTCGAACGAGGTTGCCATACTTCATGGTGATTCCGTTATACTGCGGGTCACCATCCTTCAGGATCTGAAGTATGATCTTAATCTGATGCTTCAGCAATCTTACAGCAGCTTCGGCCCTGTTGGGCCATGGTGTTCCAGGTCCTGTTGCTACAGGCTTGATATTCTGCCGATTGTAATAAGCCTCCATTTTTGGAGTCATGAATGCTTGATCTCCAACTACAACCCTTGGGTTGATCTGAAATTTCTCAAAATAGTCATTCATAATCGACATTGTAGTATGCTCTTCCTTATCCTGGACTACTTCGGAAGTCAACAGGTTTGTTGCTCCGTCATAGAGAATAAGAAATATCAAGCGACTATTTTTGCCGGGAATTGGAAGCTCACCGTGATCTACGAAGGTGAGATCACCGAAAGTCTCTGATCTTAAACCGGAAATCTTCGCTCTTGAAGGAGCTCTCACGTGTTCCTGACAGGCTGAACACTTTTTGACCAGTTGGTCATATAGCTCATATATCTCCTTTGGGATCTGTAAGGCTTTCGTGCGTCGCTTGAACTGATCCGTACTCATATGACGGTGCTTAAGGTGAAGCTTATAGAGTTCTACAGGGTCCTTAAGCTTCTCATGAATCCTGCGAAGAGCAATGGGAAGAGATGGCGATGGTTCTGCGACAATCTCTTCACCTGTAGGTGAGTCTGTACCAGGAGCCGGGTATTCTCTTGACTCAAGTGGTCTTACCTCCGTCCCGTCATCAGCTCCTGGGACCATAGACTTCTCCTCAACAGGAGGTTTGACCGCATATTTGCGGGTTTTCTTCAGAAGGTTTTTAAGACCCTTTGGAGTCTTTGTCTTCGCAGGTGGAACCTCAAGTCTTTCTTCTTCTGGAGGTTCGTGCGGTGCAGATGATTCTGCAGGTTTGTCTCTAGAGCCTGATGATGGTTCCGATGGTTCGGAAGGCTCAGGAGCATCACCAGATGGTTCTGGTGGATCAGGTTTCTTGGCAGATGATTCTGCCGGATCAGATGGAAGAGGCTTCTTCTTACCTGGAATGCCCTTCGGTGGTGGATCAGCTGCTCCTTCAGGTGCTTTGTCGCAACCTTTGAGGAACGTATGAGGCTTTTTCTGTCCTGCGCAGGCTGGACAGCGACCTTCCGGGATCTTAGTATAAGATCTTCTTTCTTCCTTTGGCTTCTTAGCTCCTAGAGCAGTCTCCGTCGCACTGAACGACGTACCTGACTTAGGGAGATACTTCCTGGTGGAAGTGAAGCCTAGAAGGTCCAATACCAAATGGTTATTGGTACTAATCGGAAGGGGGGTTTTGTACAAACCGAAAGCTTCACACGTTGCTAGGTCAGCTGTGGGACTACACTCGAGGGTCATTCTTAGATTCCTCATCTGTTCGATGGAGAACAAAATGGGAACTCTCCCCTGATCCAGAACCTCGATGGTTGTATCTCTTCTTGGAGTTGTGTTGAACCATAGAGTTACACGCTCCTTGATAAGAGCTGTTTCACTATCTGCGAAAGAGAACTTCGTGTTCGAAGGTGAGAAAGTGAAATCAATCATGCCTGGGGCACGTTGCTTCACGGCCTTGATAAGCCTGTTCACCGCATAGCGGGAACCCATAGCCCTAGTACAACCTGAGTCAAGTATGACAAAGGTAGGGTTCTTATCAAGATTGATCCGCTCTGTGAGAGCAGATAGGACGGTGTGCTGCAACGGAAACACCGCTGTTGCAGTTTCAACACCTTGCCCCTCGGATGGTTCAAAGACCTGGGGCACGTAACTCACTGATGAGTTGAACACGGGTTCTTGGTGCGCGCTCGGATCTGTGCCTCTACCTGATGATCCTGCTTGATTTCTTCTCTTCTTTCTCCGTGTTTTTCTTCGTGAGGCTTGTGATGCATAGTATGTATAAGACGTTTGATCGTCATAAGCGGCATAATTCCAACTGGAGTCAGTATAATAACTGTCCTCATACCATGAATCCCAGCTCGGTGCGGTGGAACTCTCATAGGCCTGTGGAGATCCAGTTTGGTCTCCTTGTAAGGAGGCAGACTTAGCTGTATCCTTACCTTTGCCTTTTGCCTTTGCGCCTTTGAAGGAGCTTCCTTTATCTCCTTTGTCCTTTCCTTTTCCTTTGCCTTTTCCACCTTTTCCTTTTTCCTTTCCTTTACCTTTACCGAAATAGCTGGAATCAGTTGGATCATGTTCTGCCTGGTTGGCTCTCCCTTTTCCGCGGTATGACCTAAAACGGCCACGTCCTTTTCGCTTGCCACCCTTTGCTCTTCCCGGTGATCCGGGACGCATTCTTGGTCTTCTTCCCTTTTTGAATCTCCTTGCAACGAAGGCCTCATGGTCATCAACTGTCCAGAAGACAGCTTCTTCATCCTCGGCGGCAAGAAAGCCTTCCTCAAGGGTGTCTTCGTCTTGGAGCCAGAATCCATCGACTCCATCGTATTCACCCTGATCGAGGATGAGGAAGTTTCGACCTCCGCGTTTACGGCGTTGGTCTCTCCTTCCATGGCGGTCCTTCTTGTGAGAAGAGTGCCGAATGTTGGGATCCTGCAGACCAGTTCTGGTCGTTGAGAACTGATCGAACATGGTCTGCCGTACCACAGGGTACGTGTAGGTCTCAATTCGGTGACCTTGGTTGGTCAATGCTGTTACCAACCTCTCACGTTGCATCTCATTTAGGTCGGACTGCACTAGGAAGAGGAGAGCTAGGAGATTATCGTTCAGAGGAAACGCTCTTCGATGATTGTCAAGGCGTTCCTTGTTCCATGTTTCGAAATAGCGTGCGGCATATGTGTCTCTCTCGGCTGCATCCTGCATGCGCAAGAAGGTTTGGTCTGCCTGCACAGCTTGCATGAAATCTGGATGGGCATCCTCCAGAGCTATCTCTGGTAAGAGATCCATCCATGAGTTTTTCACGCGCTGTAGCACGATCTCAAACTTGGCAATCCAAGTCACAAAGTCTTGGTTGCCCTTCCATGCCTTGAATAGGCCGAGGAAACGCCACAGGAAAACGTACTGTTCTCCTTTCACGAAAAATGGACGCATCTTCTTCTTGAAGTAATCTACTCCATCTGGGGCTGCAAGCCTTTCTCGGTTCAGTGATTCCTTTTGTACTGCGGCCAATCCGGAGAGCCTCGTCTTGAGAGACGGACCTCTTTTGGTGTCATCCAGCGTTGTTATGTCGCACCAGTCGTCAATCAACTGTTCATACTCAAACCACGAGGTGGTGCCATCATAGGCAGGCGCGATCTTGGGCGTTATGCCTAATGATGCAAGCATGCGGTCAGATGTTGCATATGACTGTGCGACATAAGTGGCTGGACCTTGGGAGGTCTCTTCGTTCTCATATCCCCCGGAGGATTGGGAACTGTCGTCGGCTTCGCTATGCGAGCTCGACATTGTGCTGCCTCTTATCCGCTTGGTTAAGCGTTCGGCGAGGCCGACCGCTGTAGCGGACTTTGGGAGGCGGGCGGCCCTTTCCGGGCTCCGCTACCAGAAAACTGAGCCGATACACCCACAAGGAAATGCTCCTTGTTAGGAGGTGTATGACCAGTTTATTCCCTAAGGATCAAAGGGCAGCGCCCTGCACACGGACAGTAGTTGTTTTGTCTTGCTACGCAAGGAGAGCTTGTCTTGTCTCAATATGGTAAAACCACTGTGAGCCAATGGGCAGCGGAATGTATATGTATGAGCACGCAGCCATTGCTGTAGGTACCTGTTAGAGCTACCCCTTTAGAGGTTTACGCAAACAGGGGGCTTAAAGGCTTCGACCCTTTGCCCCCCCTCCCCCTGTTTACTTAAACCTCTAAAGGGGTAGTACCTACAGCAATGGCTTGGTCGCATGCTCACATATATACATTCCGCTGCTCACTGGTTCAAGTGGTTTTACCGACTTGTAGCAAGCTCTCTCTGCGTAGCAGAACAAAACAATCGCTGTCCGTGTGCTGGGCGTTGCCTTAGATCCCACGGGACTCAAACTGGTCATACACTCCCACAGGAGTAATCCTAAAGGGGTGTATCGGCTCAGTTTTCTGGTAGCGGAGCCCGGAAGGGCCGCCCGCCTCACAAAGCACCGCAACAGCGGTCGGCCTAGCCGATCGCTTAGCAAAGCGGGCTGAGGCAGCACCATGTCGAGCTCGCACAGCGAAGCCGACGGCAGCTCCCAATCCTCCGGGGGATATGAGAACGAGGAGACCTCACAAGGTCCAGCCACTTATGTCGCGCAGTCATATGCAACATCTGACCGTATGCTTGCATCATTAGGCATAACGCCCAAGATCGCGCCTGCCTATGATGGCACCACTTCGTGGTTTGAGTATGAACAGTTGATTGACGACTGGTGCGACATAACAACGCTGGATGACACCAAAAGAGGTCCGTCTCTCAAGACGAGGCTCTCCGGATTGGCCGCAGTACAAAAGGAATCACTCAACCGAGAAAGGCTTGCAGCCCCAGATGGAGTAGATTACTTCAAGAAGAAGATGCGTCCATTTTTCGTAAAAGGAGAACAATATGTTTTCCTGCGGCGGTTCCTTGGCAGGTTCAAGGCGTGGAAAGGCAACCAAGACTTTGTCACTTGGATTGCCAAGTTTGAGATCGTGCTCAATAGACTGCGAAACTCTTGGATGGATCTCTTACCAGAGATAAACCTGGAAGATGCCAATCAGGAGTTTGTAACGGCAGTGCAGCAAGATCAAACTTTCACTCGCCTGCAGGATGCCCATGAGAGGGACCAGTATGCCGCACGATTCTTTGAGACATGGAACAGGGAACGCCATGATAATCATCGTAGAGCGTTTCCACTGAATGACAATCTCCTAGCTCTCCTGTTCCTAGTGCAGTCCGACCTGAATGAGATACAACGTGAGAGGTTGGTATCAGCATTGACCAACCAAGGTTACCGAATTGAGACCTACACGTACCCTGTGGTACGGCAAACTATGTTCGATCAGTTTTCAACGACCAGAACTGGTTTGCAGGATCCCAACATTCGGCATACTTCTCACAAGAAGGACCGCCATGGAAGGAGAGACCAACGCCGCAAACGCGGAGGTCGGAACTTTCTCATCCTCGATCAGGGTGAATACGACGGAGTCGATGGATTCTGGCTCCAAGATGAAGACACCCTTGAGGAAGGCTTTCTTGCCGCTGAAGATGAGGAAGCTGTCTTCTGGACAGTGGATGACCATGAGGCTTTCGTTGCAAGGAGATTCAAGAAGGGAAGAAGACCAAGAATGCGTCCCGGATCACCGGGAAGAGCAAAGGGTGGCAAGCGAAAGGGACGTGGCCGTTTTAGGTCATACCGCGGAAAAGGGAGAGCCAACCAGGCAGAACATGATCCAGCCGATTCCAGTTATTTCGGTAAAGGAAAAGGAAAGGACATAGGAAAAGGTGGAAAAGGCAAATGGAAAGGAAAAGGAAAGGAAGACAAAGGAAGCTCTTTCAAAGGCACCAAAGGAAAGGGCAAAGGTAAGGATACAGCTAAGTCTGCCTCCTTACAAGGAGATCAAACTGCATCTCCACATGCCTATGAAGGTTCCACCACACCGAGCTGGGATTCATGGTACGAGGACAGTTACTACACTGACTCCGGTTGGAATTATGCCGCTTATGACGAAAATACGTCTTACACGTACTATGCACAAGCCTCAAAACGTAAAGCACGGAGAAAGAAGAGAAGGAACAACAAAGGATCATCAGGTAGAGCACAGATCCGAGCGCGCACCATGATACCGTGTACAACTCCTTAGAGAGTTATTTGCCTTTGGCGCATGATGAACGTCAGGGGCCAGGTGTGGAGACTGCAACAGCAGTGTTTCCGTTGCAGCACACCGTCCTGTCTGCTCTCACAGAGCGGATCAATCTTGATCGAAGCCCTACCTTTGTCATTCTTGACTCAGGTTGTACAAGGGCCATGGGATCCCGCTATGCGGTGAATCGGCTTATCAAGGCCGTCAAGCAACATGCTCCAGGCATGATTGATTTTACTTTCTCACCTTCGAACACGAAGTTCTCCTTTGCAGATAGTGAAACAGCTCTTATCAAGGAGCGTGTAACCTTGTGGTTTAACACAACTCCCAGACGGGATACTACCATAGAGGTGCTCGATCAACGCAAGGTTCCCATTCTATTTTCCATTGAACAGATGAGGAATCTCAGAATGACCCTTGAGTGCAGTCCGACCGCGGATCTTGCAACGTGTGAAGCTTTTGGTCTTTACAAGACCCCCCTTCCGATTAGTACCAATAATCACTTGGTGCTTGACCTCCTAAGCTTCACTTCCACCAGGAAGTATAGTCTTAAGGACGGTTCTTCCTTTCAAGCAACAGAAACTGCCTTAGGAGCCAAGAAGCCGAAGGAAGACAGGCGATCTTATACAAAGATTCCGGAAGGTCGTTGTCCAGCCTGTGCAGGACAAAAGAAGCCTCACACTTTCCTGAAGGGGTGTGACAAGGCACCGGAAGGTGCAGCGGATCCTCCGCCCAAGGGCATTCCAGGCAAAAAGAAGACACCTCCACCAGACCCCGCAGAATCCTCTGCTAGAAGGTCTGATCCACCAGAACCATCTGGTGAACCACCTGAGCCTGCCGAATCATCGGAACCAGCATCAGGCTCAAGAGACAAACCTCCAGAAGTTTCGGAACCACCCGAACTTCCTTCTGAAGAGAAGCCTGAGCTTCCACCAGGAAGGGTAAAGACTCCAAGAGGTCTCAAAAATCTTCTCAAAAAGAAGAAATATGCAGTTAAACCTCCAGTGGAGGAGAGATCTGTTGTCCCAGGAGCTGATCACGGGACGGAGGTAGAACCACTTGAGTCAAGAGAATACCCTGCTCCTAGGACAGACTCACCAACAGGTGAGAGAGACCACGGAGAGGAAATTGTGCCTGAACCGGCACCCTCTCTTCCTATTGCCCTTCGTAGGATTCACGAGAAGCTCAAGGATCCAGTTGAACTCTACAAGCTTCATCTGAAGCATCGTCACATGAACATAGACCAGTTCAAAAGAAGGACAAAGGCTCTTCAGATTCCGAAGGAAATTTATGAGCTCTATGACCAACTGGTCAAGAAGTGCTCAGCTTGTCAGGAACACAAACGAGCCCCTTCGCGGGCGAAAATATCAGGTCTAAGATCCGAAACCTTCGGGGGTCTAACTTTCGTAGACCATGGTGAATTGCCAATTCCTGGCAAGGCTAGTCGACTTATATTTCTCATACTTTATGATGGAGCGACAAACCTCCTGACATCTGAAGTTGTTCAGGACAAGGAGGAACATACTACCATGTCCATCATGAATGACTATTTTGAGAAATACCAGATCAACCCAAAGGTTGTTGTTGGAGATCAAGCCTTCATGACTCCAAAAATGGAGGCCTATTATAATCGGCAGAATATCAAACCTGTAGCCACAGGCCCAGGTACACCATGGCCTAACAGGGCCGAGGCAGCTGTACGATTGCTGAAACATCAGATTAAGATCATACTTCAGATTCTCAAGGATGGTGATCCGGAATATAATGGTATCACTATGAAGTATGGTAACTTAGTGCGTCAGGCATGTTTGGCAAGAAACTCCTCAATTACATACGGGGGAGTAACTCCTCTAGAGATGGCCTTTGGTAGACGTCCTCGAGACGTTATAACGCCCGAGAATGCAGACCCCAATCAGTTGACCGGTAATCCTACCGACACTGAGGTTACTGCAAGAGCCATTAAGGAACTTGCCAACAAAGCCTACCAAGAGGCACGCCAATCTGATGACCTCAGGAGAGATCTCGCATCGAGGCTCTCGATGACCGAAGGACCTTTCTCTCTAGGAGATAAGGTCTATTATTGGTCAGAAGACAAATCAAAAATCGGATCAACCGGATCCAAACATGGATCCTGGCTAAAAGGAAAGGTAATCTCCGAACTCGGAGGTTCCATGGTAGGTGTTGATCTAGGCACTCGTATTGTGCGAGTGAATATCTCCAAACTGAGAAAGAACTATGACATCACATCTGATGTAGAGATTCCCTTAGCACCTGATGAAGAAACTCTTACATCAGAAGGTTCAGACCATGCCAGCTGTATGGTCACCTTTGATGCGTCCCTGATTTCATCAGATCTGACAATACCTCATCATGAGTGTCACTGGCAGGTCACCAGTTCAGGAAAGATCGACTTCCTGGAGCTCTACGGAGGATCACCTCGTATGAGTCACAAGGCTGCCTTATCAGGATTGAGAGTAGGACAGCCGATAGACCTGCGCAGTGGATTAGATCTTGAACAGCCACAAGGCCGTTCAAAGCTTCTAAGGATAATCAAGGAACAAGAACCTACCATTATTGTGATGTCTCCGCACCACTCCCAATGGTCCAGTTGGTATTCTCAGTGGAAGAAAGGCTCTAGCAAGAAACTTTCGACTCTCAAGTTTTGTGAATCTATTGCAGATCACCAAATGAAACTTGGGCGATATTTCGTCCTAGAAAATCCTTACTACAGCAAGCTTTGGTCAACACCAGAAGCAAAACGATTGTTCTCTAACCCAAAGGTTAGCTATGAGGTATGCAATCTCCAGGCCTATGGTATGCAAGATCCAAAAGGATACTATGAGTCTAGATCTTCGATCTTCATGCATAACCTGCCACAGCAGGTGCTGACTCCTATTCATAGGAATATCCCAAGGCCAAAATCTCCAACCTCTTCACCCAAAGGTGAAACGGGTATTCAAGGCTACGGTCTCAAGACTAAACTGGCGCAAGTATATCCGTACGAATTCTGTGAGACCTTTGCCTCATGCATGGCAAGGTTTCTGCGCCGAGATTCGTATGCATCGCATCTCTCCTTGTTGACCGATATCTTGCAGTATTCAGGAGACGAATGTCTCCATGGATTGTGCGATCTGCTCGATCAAGAGTATTCTCTTCTCACAATCAATCCTCTCAAGGATTCTAAGTTGCTGCAAGATCCAAAAATCCGATCACTTGTGACCAGAGTCAATTCTCTACCGAGTAAGACAGAGTTACCATTGCATCATTCCAAACCATCACCGTCCCTGGATGCGTTGGTATCGGATATTACTCATTTGAGATCCAGACTTTTGCCAGGATCTGGCTTTGAGCAGTGTACTCTTTACAGAGGCACTTTTGGCACAATGAAAACACTCACAAGTGTTACTGATGGCGTTCTTGTATTCTGGAACAAGAAACGACCCAATCAGACCATGACCTGTTGTCTTCCGCATCAGGTGTCCTGGAACACAATGCACCCTACAACATTCTCGGGGGTGCTGTTCCAAATGACTGGTGGCAAATCTTCACCGTCTGTCCGGCCGCCACCAGATGTCATTATGTCTGACGAGGAGGTCTCGCCATCGGACCCGTCGGAACCAATGAGCACCAACCGGTCTCGCGTCACGTCTGACGATGCCTCTACGCCTGAGCCAGATCAACTTATGTCTCCTGGCGTTCCTCCGTCGCGTCCTCCTCCTCCCTTGCCTCCACCGCGACTTCCGGCCGTGTCATCCGATGAGCCCGTGGCTCCTGCTCGGGCTAAGCCTCGCCTACATCCGCCTCCTCGCGCGCCGTCTCCTCGGCGTCTGGGGGGTGATGTGTCGCCCAGGTCTTCATCGGAAAGGAAGGCTTCGCCGCACAAACAGAAGTCACCTCCACAGGTGCCTCTCCAAAGCCTAAGCCGAAGGCGGCACCGCAACAGTCAGGACCGATTCTCCCTTTACAACAGGATGATGGAGAATCCTCGGAAGAGATGGTCCCCGATGATCCCGGACAACCGTCCGTTCTTCCTCATACGTCAGGTTCTCCTGAACCAGAGAGTGATGCTGAGTCTGATGACACAAGGTATTACTCCGACGAGGAAGGTGATCTTGTTGTGGACGAGAAGGACTGGATCCTTCTATCTGAAGAACAGAAACTGTGTAGCAACACAGGATCCTTCTCAATGCCGCGCTACATGCACGGCGGCCCTGTGGACATCCGAGAGGTAACCTCAAGAGTGAGATCGGACCGAACACGGTACAGACCTTCCAAGAAGATTCGATCCGATATCCGTGAGGAGTATGATCTACTAACGGAAGAGGACAAGGCCTTATCTGTGAGTCCCCATAGGAATTCATCCAATCTTACCCAGAAGGCACAACGGAAGGAAGCAACCGCTAAGGAGAGGCGGGAAATGAAGAAGCAGTTCGACGAGGCAAAGGCAGCCGAGTATCAAAGCTGGTTGGACAATGATGTGTTTGAGCTTGTAGATACACGCAAGCTCGGAAACATCCGAAATTATGTGACAGGTCGATGGGTCCTAACTCTAAAAAGAGATAAGGATGGAAACTTCTTGAAATGTAAGGCCCGTTGGGTTTTACGAGGTTTCCAAGATCGACAGAAAGATATCCAGCAAACTGATAGTCCTGCCGCCAGTCGTCCAGGCTTCCGTTTGGCGATTCAATTAGCAGCTAACAAGCTGTGGAATCTGACTCACATTGATCTTAAGACCGCCTTTCTGCAAGGTGAGGCATACGATGAGTCTCGTGACATAATCTGCCAGATTCCTCCTGAAGCAGGTTATCCTCCTTATATAGCTGCGAGGATGAAGAAGCCCGCCTACGGACTCAACGATGCACCTCGCAGGTGGTGGAACATTGTAGACAAGGCCCTTCTATCCTATGGCCTCGTTCCGACTCGTGCGGACCGTTGTACATATGTTCTGTACGGTAAGAAGTCTGCAACAGCAGAGGCGGAACTTAAGAAGTCTCAGCCGAAGTCAATGGAGTCAGCGATCGACTATCTCCTTGATCCCATAGCAGGCAATAATGCCAAGGGTAGAGAAGTTCATGGAGTAGTCTGTTTACATGTAGATGATTTGTGCATGGCCGGTGATGACACCTTTCGTAAGGCCGTGATCGATTCGATCAAAAGGGAGTTTGCAGTAGGTTCTGAGGACACAAACGATATTATGTTTGTAGGACAAAGACTAGTCTGGAAAGATGCAACAGCATCTGTACCAGCTCACATTTCTGTGAATCAGAACCTTGCAGTTGAGGCCTTAGAAGAAATTGTGTTTGACAAGAAGCTCAACAATGAGCAGCCATGTACACCACAACAGCACACTGCATATCGAAGTGTTCTTGGTCAGATTAATTGGCTACAAAGCCGGACCCAAGCTCACATTTGTTACCGTTTCAGCAGGTGTGCAAGCAAGGCTGCCAAGCCAACAATAGGTGACATCAGAGAATTGAACAAACTTGTTCGAATCCTTAAGGCCACTGAAGTAGAATTGCGTTTTTGGCCGCTGAAAGGAAACCTTCGTATTCTAGGCTATCCGGATGCTTCCTATAGGAACAATGATGACAAGTCATCGCAGAGAGCGCATGTCATTTTTCTTGCTGAAGAACGCAATCCAAAACTGAAAGGCGTGAAACAGTCCGCCGCAGCAACTTCTTCCAAGAAGAATGATTTCTCTGAGTCCTCCATTAAGGAAACATCCTCACGAGGTAGCCTGGTAGACTATGAATCTCACAAGATTACTACGACGACAATGTCCACTACGGTGGCAGAGTTAAATGCACTCATGCGTTGTTTTGGTACCTGTTTGTTTCTTAAGGGACTCTGGGCAGATCTCTCATCAGAGACAGTGCCCATACACATAAGAACTGATGCAAACAATTTGGTCACTACAGCAGGCACAACTCATCTTCCGGAACAGAAGGAAACTCATCATCTTATTCAGATGCTCCGAAAGGAGTCTAACTCTGGTTCCCTGGATGATTTGGCTCACGTCAGTTCGAAATATTGCCTGGCAGATGCCCTTACGAAACATTCAGCACAGCCAGATGAGCTTATCAAGGCTCTAGAAACAGGGAATCTTCCCGAAACTGACATACATCCTCCATTTCGGGAGATGTTACAACACAAGGCTTTTACTGTTCGATGGATCATTGATCACCTAAAGAATGCCGCATCAGCGGTAGCTTTCCTTGGAGTTGATATCTCAACAGAGATCTACAAAATATTTTACTGTCAAGGAGTCTGGTGGTAACCAAGGCAATTTACCGCACAAACATGTGCTGGATTTTCCTTTTAGACTATCTTTTGTCTAAAAGAAATTTGTGTCTGCATGCTGCATTCTCTGTTGCGCATACATGTGCATGAGTGATCCACGTTCTCTTTATTCCGCAGCCGCTTTCAGCTTACAGCTTTCAAGGCATACTTTGCCTTTGTGCAACACCTTCGACCCCAGGGCCCGTATGGCTACGAGGTCAAACTTCAACAGTCGTCAGGGACACGCCTTACCAGGCGCAGTAGCAGCACATCATGGCCGACATCCACACATGGATATGCCATTTCCTGAGTCACGCCAACAGGCGTCAAGATACACCGACCACGGTGGACAACGGATGCACAGGAGTGAGAAACCACGCATGGTCATCTTTATTGGCCAGGTTCGCGTTGAGAATCCGTCTCCAAGGGAATTATCAACCATGATATCCCACGGCGGACATACAAGAGGAGCAAGGCTCAATCTATATCCCAAGCATGGAATTGAAATGTACCAGGGAGTCCTCCGTGGACCCTGGGACTGTAGTCCACTTATCTATTGGAGCCAGAATACGCGCAACCATGCGCAAGACCCAAGAGACTTCTCACTGATGTGCGCCCATCACTTCCAGACAGGCCTTCCACAGGAGGTGCTGGACAGCGTCGTACTCACTGGCTCCGGAGAGTACCACTACGAACAGTCAGTACCAAACCTGGTAAACTCGACTGGACTCTCCAGAGAGATGTGCCTCCACATTCTGGCTAAGGTCAATCAGATCGGCAAGTGGATGGCGCATCTAACCCGACACCTCTCCAAAGATCGGCCAGATTTATTTGTAGGTAAACACAATTACCTGCTACCTCTGGACTTACTTGCCGAGAATCATCTCGCAAAATACTCGCCTCAAGAAATGGCACTTGCCGTCATTCTAAACACGAAGCAGAGGTTCGTGGTCGTGATGGACTATATCAAGAATGATCGTTCTGTTTCGACCGAACCCAGCTCTACTATTCCCCGAGATGCTGATGTGTCAAAAATGACACGGATCTACCTAGCTGCAGTTGGGGGACACAGTGAAAGACATTCTCTAACCAGAGAAGAAGAACCAGATCCAGAGGAACATAGGCCACGGTCACAGATGACCGTAGGTGATTTCATGGCATCGGGGACAAATCCAGTGCAATCCCTTGCACAGCGACAGTCCACGAATGCATCAATACCTGTCGGAATGAAGGATTACGTCCAACAGGACGAACGGTGTTACATCATGCATGCCACAGACCTAGAGGCCCTCGCGCCGATTCTGAGGCATGGTCTCGTTCCCTCTTCTCTCTTGAAGCAAGTGGTCACATCAGAGAGCTATCAAGCTCTTGTGACGGAGAACGGACGTCCCAACAGGGACACAGTTCAGTTCGCTCTACTGAACCTCGTCCGTCCAACCGCCATAGGACTAAGGCGAAATAAGCCACTGCTACTCGTTTTTGATGCCACAAACGTGGCTAATGCTGTAACAAACTTGTGGCGTTCGGAAGGCGGCATGTTCGCCACTCCTGAAGTGGTGCAAGCCCACACCATCAGCGCTATGTTTGCACCTACAGAGCAACTCTGGGTGTCTGAACAATATGAGGAACTTAAAAAGGTTCGAGCCTGGTGGAGTGACTATTGCAACGAAGAAATGCCTTCATTGACACACATGTCAAGGAAGTGGTGTGAGAATCATGGGAGAACTCTCGAAGAAGAATTGCTAAAAATGGCAAAGAAGCGCCAACCTCCTGAGCCTCCAAAGGCCAGATCTTCTCACAAGAAGTCCTTCCCTCTTCCACAGTCTGAAAACCTGAGAACTCCGAACACGGAGCATCCTTTCTCTGCAAGCGAGGTACCTCCGAAAACGGAGACCACAGTAGAGGAGGCTTCTGCATCAACGGGAGTGCATCCAAGGTCGAAACTTGCAAGAAAGGCAGAGGCTGAACAGAATCCAGACAGCCTTATGGGCAGACTCTGGAACGCAGATGGCACTGCGAGTGCTGAAGAGGTTCTCACAACTACGACTTCTCACAAACCACCAGATCCTATCCAGGATACTGCTGAGAATGTCATTCCTCCCAAGGAAGAATCATCTTCCGGAGAGACAGAGCCCGAAGAACCAGATCCTAACCAGGATGATGATGATGGCTCAGAATCCAGCTCTGCCTCATCCTCTTCAGAACTTAGGGTAGATGTCAATCCGACATCACCCGGGATACCTTTTCTTCGGAGCCTGCAACTTCTTCCAAGAAGAGCAAGACGAAGACACCATCTGAGGAACTCGAAGAAGGAATGAGAAAGGTCAATCTTGACTCTCTGATGTCAGAAACCGAGTTCATTCCGAGTTCGGACGAAGAGCCACCTAAACCTAAAACTCCTAAAAAGGAGAAGGACAAGTTCGTGGTTATCTTCGATCCCGAGACAGGGGGTCACTACCGAGTAAACTGAACCTCGATTACGAGGAACCGGCAGACGATGAAGATCTCCTCGAAGAGCGAGAGCGTATCAACGCTAGGCTCAAGGAAAATAAGAAACACGTCAACGCTCAATCAAGGCTGAATGCAGCCGCGAAAGAGGAGGTAAAAGAAAGGATCCACGTCTGTCGATGGAATCGAAAGAGGCAGAAGCCTCTTATGATCAAGGATTCCGAGGCCCCAGACGACGAGGAGTGGGACCAGCCTCATGAGAGCGCTGCATCCTCCTCTGAACCTTCTAAAAAGGAGAGAGTTGTAAGAATCCGGAAAACAACCATGAGCCTTAATCAGAAAATAAGACTGCTTCCGCGTCCGGAAGTCACACGCTGTCACCTGTGTAATCAAACAACAGGTTACTTCTGCTACCAATGTGGAAGTATCGTGTGTACAGACTGTCGCTTACCCACAGGGTAAACAGTCTAGTGCTCATGTGTTTTACCTGTTGATTGCCTCGAAAGAAATTTGATTATCGAGGCATGCTGATCCACACACCGGCTAACGAGCCGAGGCACCATCCATGTACTTGGGCGTAAAAGGAGATCCGACCACGGATATCGCCCTGATACATCATTTTTACAGGCACCGAACGGTGCGACCCAAGGATGGTGGAGCGCGCCAGATATAGGCCGACACGGTGCGGTATGCCGGCTAACGTTTGGCTATCATTCGGCCATTCCCGAGGCAAGAGAATGGGTACACCCGAACACGGGTCAACGCATGACTCAACGAGAGTACATGGAGCTCATCGGGACAGACCCTCTCAAGGGTAGAGATCCTGATGCCGATGGACATAGCCCACTAGGGTTCACAATCCAACCTATGATCACCAAAGGGAATGACAATAGGTCCAACGAGCAAGTGCAGAAAATCGATTTAAGCAAACAAACAGACAACAATCTTTTACTGAAAGCATGGCCGCGTGTTCAGACATACACGAACAAAGTGCTAACCGTATTCAGTGTTGCGGAGTGTGGAATTATGAAAAGGTTAAAATCTCAGATATTCCATTGATACAGAGCACACTCACTCAATTTTGAGTTTACAAGCATGAGTCGTGTCAAAGAGAAATCTTCTGCACATGATCAAGTCTTGTTGAGTTGAAGATGCTTGTGGCATGGTTACCGTCATGTCGTCGTCATTTATGACGATTACTCCATCGCGTGATGCTTCGTCGGAGTACTTTGATGGGAATAAACTCTGTGCTAAAGACTTCTTCCTTGTCGAAGCCTTCGATATGTTGTCCTTGAGTGTGGTGTGTGTCTCGCTTTTTTCAGCCATTTGTGCATGAAGATCTTGAAACAAACTTCTTATTTTTGGAATGTTGCCGCGGTCAATGTCTCTTTCGGTGTCGTTTCTTCGAATCTCCGCCGTTGGTATGGAAGCATGTTTTGCAGAGAAGAGGAAAGGAGCACTTTGTGTGCTGCTTCGGTGGGTGCTCCATACACTGAACTGGAAGCTCTCGTCAATTGCTTCCACATCCACCTTAGCCCCATCAGCAAGAGGAAAACATTCCATGCAATGCTGAAGAAAAACTCATCACTTGTTAGTGATTCTGGCAGCAAAGAAATGATCTCTCCATTGGTTCTGCATTTGCTCCCCCACGGTCCGAACCATCCTGATAGTCCAGCTGCTGTCGCAGCAGTTTTGACTGTGGTGCTGACGGTGGACGCGAAGATTTCTTCTCCTCCTGCCTGAGGATTCATCTTCTTCTTTCTCTTTGCGCATCCATCAGATTTGATGGCGCTCATGCTTTGTGTTGGTCGGATGAAGAGGATGCCCGCTCTCTTCCTGGTGGAGGATTTGGACGTTCGGGTTGTGGCCTCTCCCACCGAGACGACCTAATGGTCGTGGTTTACTATGACTGCTACTTCTACTTCGAATTATGCAACGGATCACTGAATTCTTGTTAGAGCTTTGGCTTTCCTTTTGTTGCTGCTGCTGAGAGTTATTCACCTTTGTGCCCGATCCAGGTTTGGATCATAGGATCTGCTGAGAGCGTTCGGATGAGACTCATCCGGATCCGAATGGTCTTTCTCACTACAGTGACCAAGAATTCTTAGCTCTGGTAAAAGCAACATCTGGAATGCCATATTTGTGATCGGATGTTTCTGACACTGTCTTAGCTTTTAGCGCAGCTTGTAAGCTGGTTGCCTTGGAATAACCTTGAAAACATGCTGGCTGTTTCGTCTTTGCTTTCGCTTTTGCCTTTTGGCGGTCTTGTCCATCGGAGGATGGCTAGTGCTCTGACTCGTCCCCTGATGGAGATAAAGCATCAGCATGTCTGCTATCCAATGATGGTGTGTTGATGGTGAAGGTGGGCCGTCATCTTCCTCTTCCTCTTCTTCTGAGTCATTCTCAGAACTAGGATCGTCGAAGAGGTTCTCCAGAACATTCCGGAGATTATTGTGTCTTCTCTCGATTTCAAGAGAGTTATGTAGCAGTTGGTTGAAGATCGTCCTTGCATTTTGTAATGCAGTGACAAGGATCTGTACTCTGGACAGAGTATCGACATGCTTCTGGTCGCATGCTCACATATATACATTCCGCTGCTCACTTAGCAAGTAGCAGAACAAAACAATCACTGTCTGTGTGCTGGGCGTTGCCTTAGATCCCACAGGACTCAAACTGGTTATACACTCCCACAGGAGTAATCCTAAAGGGGTGTATCGGCTCACCCCCGCCTTAGGGAAAACCCCTTTAAAGGGAGCTTTAAAAGGGACTTAAAGGGGGGCTTAAGTCCCCCTTTGTCAAAGAGAGTGGCCCATCCTCCCTTCACGAAGGGGGACTTCAGTTCACCGAAGGCTTTGAAGCCTTCGAAGGTAAAGGTTGAAGGGGAGCTTCGAAGTCCCTTCGCGCCAAAGAGTCCAAAGCCCCTTCAGCTTCTTCGCAAAGACGAAGGGTTTCGAAGGCTTCGAAGCCCTTTTTCCCTTCGTTCTTCCCTTCAAAGCCTTCGAAATCGTCCTTGCCCTTCAAAGGCTTCGAAGCCTTTGTTCTTGCCTTGAAAGGTTTCAAAGCCTTCGCTTTGCGTTTTCTTTTCGTGTGGCTTCTTTTTTTTTTTTCGTTTTGATTGCGTTTTGCTTTGATAACTCTTCTTTTTCTTATTTTATTTTCTTCGCAAAAGCTACCATAAAGCGATTTTGCGTGGCTTCTTCTTCTTTTGTGTTTGTGATTGCGTTTTGCTTCATCAATTCTTCTTTTTCTCATTTTATTTTCTTTGCAAAAGCCACCATAAAGCGATTTCGTGTGGCCCTTCGAAGCCTTCGAAGCCTTCATCTTTCCCTTCAAAGCCTTTCTCCCTTGGCGTCCCCCGCGCTTCAAAGGCTTCGAAGCCCCCTTTGCCGAAGAGTCGCTGGATGCAACCCCGTCTGGGTGGTGCGGGCCCGCATAACAGAAAGAAAAACGAAACCGCAGACCTGATACACTACACTACAGCCCGCCAAGTCTCAATCTGAAGCAAACCATGCCATTGTTGTTAAGAAGGGGATGGTAAGCTTGGAAACACGAATTTTCATTCTGCGAAACTGCGCAGAAACTCCAAAAAGTTTTGTAAGCGGGGTGTTAAAAAAGATTCTGTCTTTCTAGCATCCATTCTTGCGTCATGTGGTTCGTTGTTTTAAGTGTTATCTATGGCACTTATGTGTTTTCACGTTTGACATGCGCATACTCCACACGCATCTTCACCGATTCAATCGAATTTCACTTACAGTTGCTGTTTGTTCAGGTTGTGGAATAACCGATCTTGCCGGAGGACGGCCGCTGCGCATCCCGATGCGGATTTGTGGTTCTGCATTTAAACATTTAGAATTTTTTCAACAATGTTAGGACGACAGAAGAAGTTGTGATTTTTTGGGGTGCTAGATGTACGTATTGTTGTGTACCAGCCGGCTGTGCGCCTCATCAAGCAAATTGGTGTTTTGATGCGCTAGGTAACACGGCGTGACTGCTTGATTGAAGTGGAACATGTTCATTTGAGAGAAAGTTTGATGATTCATGATGCAGCACCAACTTGCTGGCATAATTACCAAAGTTCCAACCTACCCAAAACATGGTTTGAGTTTGAACGTCGAGTGAAACAGCTGTCCACGTGTGCCTGTGACTGCCAAGTTAACCGTGGTCCTGATCTCGGCAGATTTTACTTTTCGTTTTTTGCATGTAGAGCTCCCTTTTTCTGAAATGTAAGTAACTCGAGATCCATCACTGCAGATGTGTTTGGCTTACGTGGTGATAGTGCCTCGCAGTCATTCCAACTTGAGCCTCCACCATCGCAGCTGCCGTTTGAGCAGTGTGGATGTTTGAAGAATGCCTCCGCCAGGAGTCCTCGCATAGATCACAATGGTGGGCACGGGTCAACTGTGCCCCGGTATCCACACACACACACACCACAGTCATCGTGAAAGCCTTTCATTCAAACGTTTCCAACACCAAAGCCTGGACCTTGATGTGCCTGAACCTTGATGTGGCCTGCGCCCATTGAACATTGACCTGATACGCCCATGTCGGTCTCAGGCTCAACTTGCTGGAAGTATGGAGAGCCTTTGAATGGCTGGCAATCGCACAGAATGTGCTCCTAGGTGGATGAATCAGCGGCCCGGGACTTCGCTAGTGGTACCGCGCGGAGCCCGACAAATCGGCACGAGTTTTGCTGTTGTTCCCGTTGTGCAGATCGGCGGGATGGTGGCCATCTTGGCCGGGCATCCTTTGGACACGGCCGGGCCAGAGTCAGCTGGAGGACATGTGAGGGGATCGGACCACATGGCTGTCAGTTTGTGAGGCGAAAACACGGATCCAGGCGATGCCGCGTTTCGACGGCTACGGCACCTGGCGCGTGCCGGATTCCCAGCTCAATGTCTGCTGAAACATGCCTAGTGAGGAAAATTGGAGAAAAGATTTCAAGAACTTCCGCCGGCAAAGCTTGTCAGGCTCGCGGAGACCGCACGGCTGGAAGGCGAGAACTCTGCAGGGGGACTGACATAAGTGAAGTGCAATTGCGCATGAACACATGCCGCGATAGACTACGGATGGAAAGCTCTGGCTTGGTGTGAGTTCGGGTGTCGTGTGCTTTGCAGCAAGTTGGCAAGTGTCAGGCTCTTTTTGTGACACTTTGGTAGTTTATTTTACAACTCATAGCTGCGATCATATACAGGATGAAGCTCCAGTTGAGCAGCCTTCCGGTTGCTGTGATTTGCATCTGTTTTCGCAGGTTTAACTCAAGCCAGTGCTGCAGTTCTACCAACCGTGTGCTACCAGTGGAAATGTCGGAATTCCAGGGTTGTTCCGTGTGGCTGGCGACCGAGCCAACACTGTCTTGGCAACCAGCGTGTAAATGCGTATTGCACCCGACGCCCCAATGTGGGGCTCTGCACTCTAGAGCTCCATGTATGTCACGAGTTCACATTTCACATGCACGGCTTCGGTATTCTCAAGGCATACCCGAGGCTCGGAGATCCTATGCCCCGTCCTGATTTCTTGTATCCTTGTGGCAACTTGGCGCGTTTTTAGATTCTAGTCGTCACGATCATGCACTTGGTTGCCGACTTGATTCGTCATCAATGCGATAGATCGTGTAGAGCTGTTCTGAGCCTTGAGCCTGAAACAGGCCCAGTGGCGCTGTACAAGGGCATGTCCTTCCCGTTTTACAGCACGCCGAAGACTCAAGAATGCTAGTCTGTTGTCGTGCCTGTCGATGAAGCTGTCCAGGGCGCTCTTGACTGCCGTGGTCTTCGGTGTTCAAGGGGTCTCTGACCGCTTACTGCAGGTGAGTGGTTTTGTTGATTTGCACTCCCTTTCACAGCTTCCTCCTTTCTGTTCTTGGTGGCAGGAAGCTTTGGGGCAGCACGGGGCCCAGAGCGCACCGGTCACGCCCTCCACTTGCAGGGTCATTGTCGAAGCAGGGAGCGGCCGCAACTCACCGGCTTCCTTGGTGGCTGCATTGCCGGATTGGCCGGATGCCAAGTATGCCCAAGCTTCCTTGCCACTCGTACACCGGCTTTGCCGGAAGTTCTTCTGCTTCAGGCTCAGAGCCCCCTTGTCTGCATTGTGCTGCTCTCATCGCCGCACGAAGCAAAAGCCATCGGAGCTCGGGGCGAGCTCAGGTTGATCTGGTGAAGACCCAAAGACAGGTCCAGTTCACACCCCGGAGCTCCGCAAGCCAAGGGCCAACGCCGGCGGGGGCCACGGAGGAGAGAGGGGCACGAACTCTGTAAAGGGGCAAGCTGATGGATCTGCCTATAGATCCTCTGTCTGCCGGCGGTTGTCCTTGCAAATGAAGCGGTACCTGAGGTGAGGTTACTCCTGCAGCGAGTGAAGGCCCTGGGGCTTGGCCAAGGCTGCCTCCAAGGCAGGGCAGACTCTGACTGCGGTCAAACTTCCGCGGAAAGAGGCTGATGTGTCTGCCTCTGAACTCGTGGTTGCATTGTTCAGGCTTGGGGCCCACAGCCCTCAAGGAATGCCCATCGCATCTCCGCCAGCAAGCCACCTCGCGCGATCCTGCAAGGCTTCTCAACCGAAACCCGAAGTGCTGCTTTTGGCCGAGGTATGGCGTGTACTTCCTGGTCTATGAGGAATCCAAGCGTTTGCTGGATCCCCGAGTCCCAGCGCGGTGCTCAAGGGGCGGAGGGAGGAAAGAACCGAAGAACAGCCTGTGCCTAGGCTGTGCTGTCAACACTCTTCTCGGGCGGCATGGCGGGCTGCTTTGCCCTCGGCCCGGGCCCCGCACTCTGGGCCCTGCGCCCTGGGCCCTGGGCGGCCTCGGGCTTGTCGCGGCTCTCTGCACGACTCAGAGCTCAGAGCTCAGCGCGGAGGCATGATCCACCCCGTGGATGTCGTGAAGGCCCGTGTTCAAAGCCTTCCAGCCCAGGCACGTCGACATGTCCACGTTCGGCAGAGCTGAATCCTCGCCGGTCGATCTTCAGAGAGCATTGAGCATTGAGGCTACTGCGGAGCAGCACAGCACGCGCCACATCATCAAAGAAGGACGGGAAGGGGAAGAATGCATGTTCTCATTGACGGTGGAAGATGGAATCGGCGAGGCCTGCGGTACGAGGGTGCGGCCTTTTTCCTGCGCGGCTTCAGTGCCTTGGCAGAAGGACCAAAAAGAATGAGGTGCAGCAACCAGTCACGTCCAGGCCAGTCTTTCAGATCCGGCTGCAAGTCGACAGTTCAGGAACTTATTGCGCTTAAAACGGAAGTCTTGTGCACACATGTGCACCCTGACCTAGTTGGTTGTTATGCGTGTTCGGTTGATGTGCACTGGCTTTTCCGAAACCATGCACTACGACTTTCCTGGAGTGTTGTGTTTTCCAGGCTTCTTAATCTCTCGTGACGACAGTCTAAGGAGCCCCAAGTGGGCCAAACGCATCATGTGTAGCGCCGAGTGACGACACAGGGTATCAACTCCGTGACTTGAGTGTGTAAGGTAACAAATTGAGTTGCCTTTGACGCGTGGTCAATGTTCTCGTCGCCTCTTGCAGGTGCTGCAATGCAGCGGGCCTTCGTCGTGAATGCCGCGACCTTCGGCGGCGTGGAGCTGGGAGTGGTTGCCCGAGCAAAACAGAAATGAGGTTGCTGAAATGAGCTGAACCTTGTGCGTCAAGTTGCAGATTGGCGGAATCATCTTGCCAGGTGGCTCTGTGGGACCGCATGTCAGCAAAGAAGGGAACTGCGGCATGACAAAATGTGCGGCAAGCCCATGCCTTGTAACATCTTGTAGTTCAGCTTCAGGCAGTTCATGTTGCTTTGTCGCCAGCGGTTGCGCTGTTCTGTGGCCGGTGTCACAGGAGGATTTTGGCAGTGAGAGGGTTTCGTCGACGGTCAAATCAGAATCTTCTCGTGCTAGGCCTATTCCCGAGGCTGGACGACAATCATCGCCGTGGGGTCGGATCGGGAATGATGCAAGCCTGATTCTGCAAGCTGCGTGGCTCAAATCAAGGTTTTTTCTTCTCCCGGCTCCGACAGATGCTCGCTCTTAAGCTAGCGCTGTGGACTTTGCTCGCGCCTGTCGCAGCGGAGTACCGAATCAGAGGCTACGAACCAACGCCGCTGTCAAGCACTAATCCCAAGCGTCGTAGGATTCCTGAACATGGGTTTGTGCCCTGCATGCATTGAGGTCCAATGTTGCAAGCTTTGCTCGCATAGATATGGATGTCTTGGAAATGGCCGACCACATGGCGGGCTACGTCCAGGACGCCAAACAGCTCGCTGCCAGTTCTTAGCTTGCAGTGACATGGGTAAGCTGCAGTTTGCATCAGGATGGGCGCCGGCGCACTGATCCCTCGGACCCCAATCGGCGTCGGGACCCCTCAGACCCGAACCGTCGGCGCACCGATCCGTCGGACCCCGACCGGCGGCGAGATCCCTCGGACCCGAACCGGCGCCGCCGTGCGTCAGACATGAATGAGACGGAGGACGACAGCAGCCGTCGACGCACCGATCCCTCGGACCCCAATCGGCGTCGAGACCCCTCAGACCCGAACCGTCGGCGCACCGATCCGTCGGACCCCGACCGCCGGCGAGATCCCTCGGACCCTGACCGTCGTCGCCGTGCCACTGCCGATGAGAGCGAAGCGCGCCGACGCACCGATCCCTCGGACCCCAATCGGCGTCGAGACCCCTCAGACCCGAACCGTCGGCGCACCGATCCGTCGGACCCCGACCGGCGGCGAGATCCCTCGGACCCGAACCGGCGCCGCCGTGCGTCAGACATGAACGAGACGGAGGACGACAGCAGCCGCCGACGCACCGATCCCTCGGACCCCAATCGGCGTCGAGACCCCTCAGACCCGAACCGTCGGCGCACCGATCCGTCGGACCCCGACCGGCGGCGAGATCCCTCGGACCCGAACCGGCGCCGCCGTGCGTCAGACATGAATGAGACGGAGGACGACAGCAGCCGTCGACGCACCGATCCCTCGGACCCCAATCGGCGTCGGGACCCCTCAGACCCGAACCGTCGGCGCACCGATCCGTCGGACCCCGACCGCCGGCGAGATCCCTCGGACCCTGACCGTCGTCGCCGTGCCACTGCCGATGAGAGCGAAGCGCGCCGACGCACCGATCCCTCGGACCCCAATCGGCGTCGAGACCCCTCAGACCCGAACCGTCGGCGCACCGATCCGTCGGACCCCGACCGTCGGCGAGATCCCTCGGACCCGAACCGGCGCCGCCGTGCGTCAGACATGAACGAGACGGAGGACGACAGCAGCCGCCGACGCACCGATCCCTCGGACCCCAATCGGCGTCGAGACCCCTCAGACCCGAACCGTCGGCGCACCGATCCGTCGGACCCCGACCGTCGGCGAGATCCCTCGGACCCGAACCGGCGCCGGCGTGCATCAGACATGAACGAGACGGAGGACGACAGCAGCCGCCGACGCACCGATCCCTCGGACCCCAATCGGCGTCGAGACCCCTCAGACCCGAACCGTCGGCGCACCGATCCGTCGGACCCCGACCGCCGGCGAGATCCCTCGGACCCTGACCGGCGCCGCCGAGCCACTGTGGATGAGAGTGAAGCGCGCCGACGCACGGATCCCTCGGATCCCAATCGGCGTCGAGACCCCTCAGACCCGAATCGCCGGCGCACGGATGATTCGGACCCCAACCGGCGTCGGGACCCCGCAGACCCCAACCGACGTCGGGATCCGACAGACCCAAACAGACGCCGCTCGAGTGCTGGAGCAGTGGATCGTGTTTGGCTCTGAGGTCATTGAAATTCTTTGCATCTGGTGTACGTTGGTTCATGTGCTGTTGCATCAAACCGCATTCCCGTGATCGTGACTTGAGGCCAAACTGATCTATGAGCAAGGAGGTCATGCCGTTGTGCGAGCTGAGCTCACGATGCCGGCTTTGCCTGCAAATGTGAACTCTGGAGTCTTTGCAGTCAAGTTCAGGCTAAAACTGTATTGCTCGGTCCTATGTATGTACCAACCATGTACGTAGGTTATATTGTTATGTGACTGTTGTGATTGAGGTGACGTGCATGTCTGAGAGATGGGCCTGAGGTGATGTGGTCTCACAGTCTCGAGAGGGAGACTGGCCACGCACCGTGGTGGTTGCAACGGATGCTCTGCAGGGCTCCACCACGTTGGACGTTCGCTACACATCCCTTTGGAGACCATGCTTCGGAGGTGGTTCGAGCAAAGATGGTGTCACAGGAGCTTACGGAGAGGAGCGGGTGCCTCCAGAACACAGACAGATTTTGTTTCCAACGCGTGCGCCATGCTCAGACCATGTTCTGACCATGCTGACTAGCTGATAGATGTTGCAAGATGTTGTGCTTGGAGGAACTGCCGCTGTCCGCGCACTGCCTTGACACCAACACTCCCCTGGTCGTGAACGAGATTCAGTTGGGAAGGCCTGTGGCGATTCAACACGACTTCCTTTCTCTTGCTGGTTTCTCATTGCAAAGTGCTTCCCGGATGGCCGGGACACCTGAGTACGATATCCGCCGCAACTTCTACAACATGGGAGACTATGCGCATCAGTTCATACTAAACATGTGGGATGCAGATGACGGAACGCCGATGTTTTCCGAAAGCTTCGGGTGGGAGTATGACATCATCCAAAAGACCGTCTTATTCATGTCTGCACCTGGGTTTTGACAGAAGTAAGCAAAGTGCGAGAAAATAGGAGACAACGTTTGCGCAGATGCTTTTATGCAGGCTCCAGTGTGCCCTTGAGGAAGACATCACGAATGTGATGCTGTCATTGCAATCCGAGGTTTGGATGGAAGTCGTTCACGAAATGGAACAAGCAGTTGGGATGTGTGGAGCTGGGCAGGACAAGCAGTCTTTCAGATAGTGAGCTGCTCGAGCAAACTCACTGGAATCTCCGTGACATTGAGGACAGCAGCCGCCGACGCACCGATGCCTCGGACCCCAACCGGCGTCGAGACCCCTCAGACCCGAACCGTCGGCGCACGGATACGTCGGACCCCGACCGGCGGCGAGATCCCTCGGACCCGAACCGGCGCCGTGCCACTGTGGATGGGAGCGAAGCGCGCCGACGCACCGATCCCTCGGACCCCAATCGGCGTCGCGACCCCTCAGACCCGAACCGTCGGCGCACCGATCCGTCGGACCCCGACCGCCGGCGAGATCCCTCGGACCCGAACCGGCGCCGCCGTGCGTCAGACATGAACGAGACGGAGGACGACAGCAGCCGTCGACGCACCGATCCCTCGGACCCCAATCGGCGTCGAGACCCCTCAGACCCGAACCGTCGGCGCACCGATCCGTCGGACCCCGACCGTCGGCGAGATCCCTCGGACCCGAACCGGCGTCGCCGCGCCACTGTGGACGAGAGCGAAGCGCGGCGGCGCACCGATCCTGCAGACCCAAATCGGCGACGAGATCCTGCGGATCCTAATCGTCGGCGCACCGATGCCTGGGACCCTGACCGGCGCCGGGATCCAGCGGATGCTAACAGGCGGCGCTCTTCGACAAACCTCCTGCTTAACGAGGGGACGGCCCAACAAGCTTGGGACAAGGCTGTTGCATTTTATGCAGGCTCAAGATGGGATTCGCGCGCCGACGCTGTTATGCTGGATGCAGAAGCCAACATGTTGTGCTCCTTGTTCGGCACATGTGATGAGGAGGATGAAGGAGTCTCCATGGCCAGCGACAAAATTTTCCGTCACTTCGAATCTGGACAGACCGCTTTGATGCAGGATGAGTGTGGTAACCTCACCACTGATCGGGATCGGATTATCTCCTTAATGTATGTGCCACTGATTCAGAACCTGCTGTATGCTTCATACAAGCTGGCAACGAAGATGAGTAACGAGGAGCCTCTCATTCAGCGCGACCGTGGCCATGGTATCTTTTTTGCCAAAGCCATGCAGCCAAAGCTGGCCAGCTGTGCCCAAGATGTTGTGGACATTGTGGCCCGAAATCTGCTCGTGCCTTTCCTGGCAAGAGAGATGCTGTTGTGGCATGTCTGCCCTCGAGCAACATTGTGTGTTTGCTGTATCGTCGGGTTCTAATGTGTGCAGGTGCCACAGAGCGAGGAGCCTATGCAAGGCGGATATGCAGAGGCACTTTTGGGCACCCTGTGTGATTTCAGAACGGAAGCTGCCCCCAGAACAACAGGTGAAGCTCGCATTGGAGCGAACCTACGACTGCCTGGGCCTGCAGTGTTGGGGCCTTAGCAGTCCCAGCATCTTACTTCGACTTAGGGTAGGTTTCGGCACATCAAGCAACGAGCATCTGTAGTTCGTCGGTTACGAAGTTCACCCCTGCAGTCCCAGCTGTGCGAGGCGAGGACATCGGTGGGATTTTGGAGGATCCTCTGTCCCAAGCCAATGTGAAGTATGCTCCGGGAGCTGAGCCCTGCGGTTTCGCCGTCTTCGATGCCTCAGCACCGGAACCACAAGCTGGTGTCGATGCCGGCGTTGTCGTGGCCGTCGTGCTGAGCGTGCTGGCTTTTGCTGCTGTTGTTGTACTTCTGGCCTGGAGGGTTGCTTATGCCCGGGGGGCCGAACGGGCGCGCTTCATCATGAGGACGCCCTTGGGTGTTGTTTGGTTTGTGGTGAAATCGCGCTTTGTGCGCTGTCCTGCCCTGCAGGACACCTGAAGCCTCACCGTCGTCGACCTCGCCTCCCGGTGGTGAGACGGTCATCGGCAGTGTCATTGGGACCAGAACCGAGGAGGTCCCTGTCCCTGATGACGGAACAACTCTGAAGATCTGAGGACCGCGGTGCGGCAATTTACCCTGTAGCACTGCAAGTAAATGCAGTACATGCGTTGCAAGTGCAGGAGCTGTGCAGAAGTGAGCCACACATGCTTGAGATTTTTCTTTGCATCGAGTTTTCATGAGTTCCACAAACCACTCTTGACCGCTTCATGATGTGCTACAACAGTTCACTGAAAGAAGACCTTAAATCACGAATGACATTGTAGTCTGGCGTATCATCGTGCACAGCGCGAGGCATCATCATGCTACATAGAAGAATGCCTTGGAGCGGAGTTATGACTGCGGAGTCACGTTGTGGGCTCTCGGCTGTCGAAGCCGGCGATTTTGCAAGCGTGCGCCGCCAATGCGTCGCAGCTTGATTTTCGGCGGTGCACTACGCACGCCGATTGGGAGTGGCGTTCTGCGATAGTTGTGGAGGAATGTTTGATGTATATATGTTCTGCAGGATGAGACTTCGGAACCTAGCCCGCTTATGTCCAAAGCCACGGCTTGGCAGTCCGCATGCTTCATGAATTTTAGAGAGTTCCAGCTGACGACTTGTAAAGGCGTGCTGCTTACGGGTACCTAGGTATGACAGTTTTCTGAGCTAGGTCGTAGTTCCAACTTCCAAGATAAGGATCGTTTGTAGAAGTACCTGAAATATGGGAGACAGTGACATGCTACATCATGCTACACAGAGTGCCCGGAAGTAAGCCATGCCCGTTCCAGAGTTGTAAGGGTCTTGTACAGAGTTGTAAGGAGTGTATAGATCCCTGAACATTTTGGTCGTGAGTGCGACCTTTGCCAAAGGAGCGATTCGCCTCCAACCGCGGTCACATGCTGCCGCATACCCTTTCGACTCAGCAGCCAGCAAAATGTGACTGAGAATCGATCATCCCAGCCGCTTCGCGAGTACAGGTTGCAGAGCAGCCACGTCATGCGCGCTTTTCTCCAAGCCCTGATGTAAGTGTGTGCCCTGAGGCGTACAGGTCACATTGCACAACGCGACATGCCACTCCAGCCATCGAAGTGCATGCATACGCAATCGTCACCTTGCATGATAGTGATGGGCATACCTTGGTACGCTGAATGTCGCACAAAAGTGAGCTACGGTGCAGTAACAGGATCCTGGCAGCCACGTGGCCCGTCAGTTGAATTGAGCTGTGTTGGTTCCGTGTCGCCGGCTGGTCGAGCCCAGCGATGCCGGCCGGAGCGGGGAGCTGATGTCGCAAGCAAGACGTGTGATGTTGGCGGACACAACTGCAGCCAACAATTTGCTATGTTGTTGAAAGCACAAGTCCAGGTGTATCTCTGCACGAATTTCTTTCAGCGATTTGAGGAGTTGCGTGATGGATTCGGCAGCAATTAGGCATGAGACTACTTGTAGCGGGGATCGGGGTTGCGGTTGAATCCAATTTCGCATCATCACAAAGCTTCGAACAATCTCGCTCAACTTGGTGGCTCGACCTGCTGCTGACAACTCGAGACCTCTGCCATTCCATGAGCTTCAACAGGTTTGCGGATGTTTTTCAGAAAATCAACGAAGTGCCATGCCGCTTCTGGGAGCCTGAGATAGGCAGCTTCATCCTGGCAGGGAGCATTCCGCAATCTGTTTTGATGGAAGTGTGTGATGTAGTAAAGTTCAGATTCGCGGGCGCGGGTGCATATTCTCAGAAGAATGCTGGCCTAATCGCTCAGAGACATGTCGGGTCATGGTGCTCCGCAAGGCTGGGCTGTTGCACTTCTGCCGTTCATCTTTTGGCAGCAATGTTCTTCATACAGGCTTCCGTCCGTGTGCTCTGGCAGGCGAAAGCTGCGCCAAAACGGCATCCAGGTGCAGGCAAAGCAAGTGCTGTAATTTTGGATTGACCATCATGTTCATAGTTCAACTTGGTCGTGGTCTGCGGCGTACACATCTGATTCGTGAAGTCATGCTTCCAGAGCAAGACGACTCGGTGACGGATAATTTTCCGACAGAGGTTGGTGCGAGCTTGAGCCAGGAGAAGCGAAGCAGGACAGCAACATCTTGTTGCCAAAGCATGCAGCGGCCCCGGGCCGAGGGACACTTGGGCTTCCGCCGCGCTGTTCACCTACTCTGTCTTGGTACTGTATTGAGACCTGCTGAGGAATCTCACACTCTTTCGGCTCCAGCCGTTGTTGTCCCCAGCCCACTCCCCTGTGGAATTACGACAAGATGTCGATGGATGACGCAATGGCGTTGTTTCGCAGATTCGATGTAAATGGCAACGGCACGCTCGGATTCGATGAGCTGCGTGAGCCGCCATGATGCACACAAGAAGCTCTTTTCTTGTTCTGGTTCAGGATTCGTCGTAGTGCAGAGAGATCCCAGTGCTAGCTTGCAAGGTTGTTGCTGATCGTTGGGGTGCCACCTGCCGACATTCCCGGACTTTTTGGCATCATTGACACCAATGCCGATGGTTCCCTATCCTGAAGGGATCAGCAGCACATGTTCATGTATAGAGCATGGGGTGGCTTCCGTGTACATGTTGCAAACGGGGACAAGCCTACCGGCTTTCTGGACTCAAGTCAGGAAATTCCTGTTGAACTCGCGGCGCCTAGACGTGTCACTGCGCCGCAGGCGGATTGGGCAAAGCGAGGTACACTGAATGATGCCGGTATGCCGATAGAATTTCCGTTGTGTGGATACGTTTTCTTAGCAGGAAACCCACAGACATCACAGAAATTGAGCACGAGTCTCTGCCGTCAAAATGTATGGCTAATTCCAAACGCACGCTGTGCTCGATGGAGAGTTGACTTTGTGGGAACCTGTTCGAGACAAAAGCAGTGCTGGTTCTTCTCGGCTTTCGGCTTTGCGTGTTGGATTTCCCACGGTGAGGGCCCAGGGTTAATCGCTGTCGCGGAAGGAGATGAACACGCGTTGTTGGGAGCCATCCGTTAAAGTCGGCGCAGCAATACGTCACTCCTCTGGATGTCGAAGCCTCGACGGATGTATCCATGTCACGAAAGCTCCCCGTGTGGGAGCTTCGTTCAATACCTCACGAAGTGAGCTTGGGGTTATCGGGGGGGGTGCGGGGGGGGGGAGGGGGTGGCTTTTTTTCGTTGTTTTTTCGGCTATCCACCGTCTGGAGCTGGGAAAACCGTCGTTGCCAAGGGGGCCTGTTTTGGGCCACATTTGGGTTTGTTTGGTAAGTGGATTTTGGAGATGTTCGCAGGAGAAGTGGGGCTCCTCTGATGCTGCTGATGCTGGCCTGGGTGTGCTTCCTGATGCTGCTGATGCTCACCGTATCGTGTCATGTGCGGCAAGAACGAAACTACTGATGCTGCTGATGCTGGCCGTATCGTGTCATGTGCGACAGGAACAGAACTACTGGAAGTACTGCGCTGGGCATGCTGCAACATGTTTGTCCGTTTATGGTTAGCCAAGGTGTCTGTCTGTTTGCTTTCTGCATCTTCCGGGCTGAGATCAGACATTTGTAAGTGTCGTTACTTGCCTCGACGGGCCTGGACCCGCCTTTTGTTTTTTTCGGCTCGATTGGCTCCGCAGTTGCTGCCACGAGCTTCGCTAGGGCCTCTCTATTCCTGTAAGCTCCGTGTCGCCGTCCTACCCCTACTAGAGCTTTCGTCCCAGCCCGTGGCTCTCAAGTTTTGTGGCTTGGAGTTTCGGGACTCCGATTCGGGTTTCGGGCTCCAAGATCATGGGTTTTATAAGTCAAGTTCGCAGCATCGGGAGCATATTATGAACACCCGACGTGCTTCAGCGGTATCGTGCCAAGAAGCCTCACCTGGACCTGTCATGTCGCTGTGTGGTGCCCAGAGTGCCGAACATGCAACCTTTCTGGGACACAGCATCGGGCCGTGAAAGGGCGTTATTGAGTGTTGAACGGCGACCGTTTCCAAACTGAAAAGTTCGGCACCATCCCGCACGGAACGCAATCAAGCCGGCGAAGACCCAGCAAGCTGGATGTAATACAGACCCGTAAGCTTGATTTCTTCTGCATGAGCTCCGCCGCTCCGTTCCTTTGGAAGGATACCCGACAAGTGCTGTACAAGAAAAGGGTGGGTGCAACACAAACAGCATGGTGCTTCACATATGATACGGTAGGATTTTGATATATGATGTGATATGACACGAAGCATAGTGCACTGTAGGAAATGTCGACTTCGACGAGTTTGTTCGATGGATGTGGATGCAGCCCGTCGATGCCAAGGTCAGTGCATGTGTTAGACAGCAACATGATTGTGGCCTGCCAGTCATTGACAGCCGGATTGACAGGAGAAGATGGTGGGCAGCACAGCAGTTGCTCGACAGCTCTTGCGGGAAATCGCCGACAGGCTGGATGCCGACCATGTGCCATATGTTGCCTGTCTGCACTTCGAATCATGTCGAACGTTGTCGAAAAAGCATCTCCAAGGCAACCCTGTTTTCACCGGACAAAGAGGGACAAAGAGGGAGTGCACTCTAGACAGCAGAGAGGCCGTTACAGGGCGGAGACATGCCGGAGTCAATGTGCTTGCATGATGAAGCATCATGCTCTTCAAGTTCTTGGCACCAGTCTTTCCCACCACGCTTCCGCTTCCGATAGGGGTCCTGGATGAGCTCAGAGAGGATGTAGACTGTTATGCCCAGCAGGAAGACAAACAGTTATAGTTGGGAGAGCCAGAGCCTTGCAGAGCAACCAACGAAACACAGCAGGACAGGGACAGTGAGAGAGATAGGCAGGCAGGCAGGAGGCGAAGGCTAGGAGGGTCAGGGCCAGTTCCGTTCAGGCGGGCGTGACAGGTGTTGGGCAGTGTGTAGTCGGTGGAACCGAAGCCGCTCTGCGTTGTCTGGTGGCTTTGTGTTGCTTCGGGGAGCCCGCGCTTGTCGTTTCACGCAGGGGGCCGTGGTCGGCAAAGACCCGTGCCGGCGGCCAGACAAGGAACCCATGGCCGTCACCAAGCAAGAGTCTTCCTCCTAGCCTGAGAGAGAAAACGTGCAGGGGAGGGTGGGGAACTGGCCTCGCCTGGCTGTGTGGAAGAAGGAAGCGCGAGTGAGAGAGAGAGGGGCTCCAACAACGTGACCCCCAAGCCCGGCAGAAAGACAGAAGAGGAGCCCCTATGCCTTCTACCCTTGCGAAAGAAAAGAGAGAAAGATGGATCAACGACACCCATCGCAAACTGAGTGTGCTGGAGAACAATGGCCAGGCGGTGGGACGAGGAACACGGTTGGTCAGACTGCTAAGAAGTGCCGCTCCAGAACTTGCGCTGCACACTCCTGCTGGACTCGGACTTCTCGTCCCAGAGCAAACACTAGCCGGCAATGCGCAAAATCATGAAGACCGAGTCTTGAGCGGATACAATATGAGTTGCATGTGAGCTGATGGGGACCATCCCACAATGAAGTTGGACGTCCTTCACAACACACCACCCTACGATTGGTGAGCCCAATCCTAAACCTTCAGTTGAGCCTTGCTTCTTTGGCATTCGCACTTCGAAAGCCGCATGGCGAACCGAAGTGGGAGCCAGGTTAACGCTGCTTTGAGACTGAATGCGGGGGAGAGGCTATAATTAACTATGCTGAGACACTGGAGTTAGTAAGCTGGAGTCGGAGAACGGCTCTCCCACCAGCGGTGTCGCGGGGCGGGGTGGCATGTGCGAATTTTTGCCTCGAACCCGGAGCCTCACTCGAGTTGGAGAGCCGGTAATGGGGTCGGAATGTTGTCATGTAGAGGCGGGCAGTCTTTCGGTGTACCTTTGTCGGGTAAATTTTCAGATTAGCTCCTGATGAGCTACGTGGCTGAATGGGGCCGCGAGCTCAGGCTCAGAGTCAGCAACCCACCACCGGTAGTAGGGGGGTCTGACCCTTAGACTACGAGGCAGTAGAAGTTCGAGTGTTGTGGTCGGGGAGCCGATGACTTAAATCATTTTCGACCAGCTGTGCCACTCTGCACAAAAATTCTCCAGTGCGCGACAACGCGCAGGGGGTCAGCGCACGCGGACCTCCGTGGCTGTGCTGAAGAAGAAAGCGAGGCAGAGAGAGACCGACAGTCGGACAGACACAAGGACGGACGGATGAAGAGAGACACAGCCGGCGTTGCATCACATGCAAGTGCAAGGACACACTTTTCTCGCCTCCTGGATGCATAAGCTTCCTAACTGCGAGGAAGCAGCGAGGTGCAGCAACTTCTTTACACATGATGTTAGCCGGAATAAACAACATCGTCTAACAAGGGGTCGGTACCTGCTACAGGCCCACAGGAAGACTCCTGGCTGCAATTGTGTGCCATCGTTTCGCGAACCGGTGATTTCCAGAGGAATGCAGACGTGTCGCGAGATGGTCTTCTTTCCCGTGTCTCGTCCAGCCATGTGAAGTTGTCAGCAATCTTTTTCCGTTGGAGGGCAGCGAATGGAAAAAACATACAGTCTGCTCATCGCTCAGGTGACGAGCTGTCACGGATTTTGATGGCTTATCTGCCAGATGTTACATCATCAGTGCTGACAGAGGCTTTCAACCTCTGCGATTGGGACAACAGCGGATGGATATTTGCCAGAGCACGATAGCAGCACATTTTGACTTGGCTGCTAGATTTTGCAGCTGCCTAAAGACTGGTCGAGTTGATGTTCCTTGTGAGCTTTGCGTTTGAGACCATCCTGACATGGCGTTTAAGGATTAACGTGCAAGAGTTTGTCGCAGCATTGCGCCGCGAGGCCCCGGCAGTGCCGTAGCCAGCAAATCCAGTTTCATTTTGTCATTTCATGCGCCAGGCAAGCAGTTTGAAGGCCAGCAGAGGGCGAGATGGGTGGACACCTCCGGGACCAGAGTCCAAAGTTCCCGTGGGACCTTAGCCTTGTCAAGTCGTGTGAAAAACACAGCATGTCACGTCTTTTCTTCGCAGTAAGAATATTCGACCAGGAGGGGCGCCCGGCTGCCTAGCAACCAGTTGTTCGTGGAAACCGCCAAGAAAGACCGACATCCAATAAGCGACCACGTGATGTAGAATTTGGCTGCCAGCAACGATTGCAGGTACGTTTTCAGCCTCTCTCCAAGCCCTCTGCAGTCATTGCTTAGCATAGTGCGAAGGAGTGCCCACCTGAAAACACTGTGAAACCTCAATTGGTCTCATTGCATTCCCGGTGGTGAGGTGTTGGATTCCGCCCGCCCGTCCCCCGATTTATCCTGTCCGAACACGTCCCGCTGCCCATACCTTTTGCTTCTGTCATTTTGCACATGACCGGTTCAAGAAGCCACTCTGCGGATTTTTCGGCAATCGGAGTTCTGTGTAAAGGCTGAGGTGCAAGCTCTCCACATTGGGAGAGGACGATAACGGACGATGCTTAAACCGATCATTCAAGGCTCGGACTGCAAACCTTCAGCCATGCATCGATTTTACGAGGCACTTTAAGGAGCACAAAAGGGAACCTTCGACCCCTGCAGAGGTGGACCGGGTCCTTGCGACCCAGCTATGTCAAAGTGTTTGGGATGTCTCGGTCTGCGCACGTCCCGACACTGGATTTCGACATCGCCATGTTCGCCCCTTTCCTTTTCCATCTCCCGAATTGCATGATAGTGCATGCCTGCAACTTGCCCAGACCTCGGATTCGTTTGGACAGTAGAAGCTGTGTAGTGGCAATGCATGTTGATTCATGATGTGTTCCGGTTGCTCCAGGTTCGTGTCATGAGTTGCTGCATCTTCATGTTTGCAAAATCCGAACCTACAGAGGTGTGCACTTTATTTTGCTGCGCAGGAGTGCCGTCCAAATGCCGAATGGCCATGAACCACGTCGTCTTGTTTGCTACACCTGTCGTGTCGTGCTTTCGTGGTTTGGCGGGCCAGGTCGAGCACCCAACTGCAGGAATGCACATTCAAAGATCTCAGTCAATCAGCTTAAAGAGTCTTCTGCCGAAACGGAAGACCGGGGAGCTGCCCAGAGGAAGGACAGACGGTTATCTGACGATTGTGTTGAGAGCTTCTATTACCTGTTCACCTAATCGAAGCCAAAGTGCCCCATGGTTGAGTCGTGGCTGTATGACCTCTGCTCCACAGCAAAGTCCAAACAAGTGCAGGTGGCTGCTCATGCGGTCACCCCAGCCCCTTTACTACCTTGTTCAACTCAAGCATGTGCATGCTCGGGTTGACTGGGGCAGCTGCCGCTGTTGTCAATTGGCATTGGCCCTTCGTCGTCCCATTCCTTTCACCGACCATGGTGCTACCATGCAATCCAAATCGTCAGTCTTTGTCAAACCGCGAAGGCTGCTGTGCCATCCACGGTGGATGTCGAAGTGTCAATACCGCCTGGCTGGCGGTATGGGATGCAGTTACCGGCAACCAGCTTGCACATGCACAGGTAAACATGCTTCAATGCTATGTGTATCGAGCTATGCGTTTCTGTGTGGCTGGTCAACGTGCAGACGGACCAAGGTGACATACGATGGTCACATGTACTATGTGGATGCAGCATGACTGGCATTATGTAATTTGTGTTCGACTTGTGTGGATGCCCACAGGCATTGATATTCTGCACATGCTGTCTGCGAGGTGCCTGCAGGTTGTACAGTTGGCAGCGCATTCACCACTACTTTGCAGCGAGCTGCGTGAATAGCTGTAGTCGCATGACTGGTAAGTCTGCCTTCGGTCAAGCCGTGCGGCAGCTGCTGTTCAAAGCTCTGGCAAAATATCGTCGTTTCGGCTTGGAGGACGGCGTGCGCGTTCGCATGTGGCATTCTCGTGTGATGGAGGTTTATCAAGGCAAGAGTGAATGTTTTCGGTTTTGCGGTCGTCGGATTCACTTGGCTCCATCGGCGAATCGCGTTTTGAAGCCACCTAAACTGTTGAAGACTGCCCGATTGGTGAGTCGCCATCCGCTTTGAATGGCGTTTGTTGTATTGCTACGTCCCGCAAACGGCCTCAGCTCTACCCACCACGCAAAGCGGACATGTGGGTGGCGAGCCAAAGTAGCGGAGGACGTAATCGAAAAAGGGCTCGGTTCCGCAGCAGTTCTGCATTGCAGGAGATCTGCTGCCTTTCTGGCACTGGCGTCATCAAGCCTTTTAAGACGGAGTTGAACTGTCAATGCTGCGTGCAGGTCCGGCAGATCAGCGACTTGACCGACTTGGATGAGCCTGAGGTCGCGCTGGGGACTTGCAAGGTTATCGTTTACGTTCTCGACGTTCGTATGCAGTCCAACTATCAACCCACGCCGAGCGAATCTGGAACGTTTATCCTTTTTACATGCAGGTGCTGCCGCGTAGCACCGTGTATGATTAAGTTCAGGTAGGTCGTGATAGCGCCGCCAACGCGCGGAGCTAGAGCTTAGTGGCGTCAATCATGCAATGCGTGGCTAAGGGTAGGGTGCCTGAGTCACAATCGTTTCGCGTGCTCTCGTCGACCATGTGATCAAGTGCAGTGCTGTGCGCTTTGAGTTCTGCTTTAGACAGACTTGGATGCACGGGCTGTTGTGCGATCTGTTTTGCTGCGCCCCGGCGCGGTCTGTCGCTGCCTTCACGGAATAGTATTTGTTTGGTTCGGGCATTTCTTTCAATGCTGGTGTGAAAGGCTTCGTATGTTCCGCTTCAGCTGTCGTAATCGGTGTCTTCGCCAGTAGTGAGCCGTAAGGCTCCTCCGATTATATGCATCGTTGATCTGCGTGCATCCCGTAAACACGTTGTAACTGGAATTCCACAGCCCGAGTTCTGAATCCCGGAAACCAATGCCTACGGCGCATATGGCGACAAGGCACCATAAGATTTTAAACGATCTTGCTCTCCCATGCCCATCTCCAGAGACCGGCCAGGAGACTTCGAGTTCTCAGCCCAACGTCCAGCAGGAGAAGGAGGTGAACCCCGGTCCCGTGGCGAGCTGAGTGAGGTGTGCAGAGCATTTGCAGCATTTGCTGTTTGGCATAAAGATGGCCCGATCCTTTTAGCACTCTGAATCTAAGACAAGGCAAATCCTGTTTTTCCACGATTGTGATTGGAAATGGGGCGTGCAACAAGTCAAACGCGACTGGGATGTCCTTCTGTGATCTGTTTGATAGGTTTAGATTTTGTGCTACCATTTTATCCTCTTATTCGCAGATTCCAGTATACAGATCTGAAATCCAAAAATTTGCAGCCCCCCCGAAGTGCTTTAAAGCACACGGAATATACATGGGGAATACTGGAAGACAATGAAAAGTTAATTGAAGTTAGTTGTGAAACCACGGAACACGACTGCATGTAATGATCTGCCTGTTTCTCTTCGTTTACCCTGAGACTTGCGGTTTGTTGAGTTGTATACCACGCACTTCGAATTTCTTCTGGTCACATCCTTGGGTTTCTGATTTTGTCTTGGTGTTGTTCCCATACTGCTTTCATAGAGTTTACGCACGATGGGGCACCGCTGAGGCCGCCGGGGCCGCTGTTGCCACGGGCCCTGAAGGCCCTGAAGCCCGAGCTTGGGCTTCAAGCGGCGCGGGCGCCGTTCGCTGTCAGGGACCGACGTGCCCCAGAGGGAAATGTATCGTTACGATGCGCCGGAGCAAGACACGGCAGAAGCTGACCTCTTCAGAACGGGTTCATCTACGACATTTTGCGACCACTGGTTGCCTGGGCCTAGCCCGCCTTCACAATACGGCCAACGCATGCAAATCACCTCCACTTGTCATCCTCGCGGGGAGCAGTTCTGCCTTGGCCGTCAGAGATTCGGATGCGAGGAGGGGCAGGGCAGAAGCTTCAAAACCAGAGACCTAGTGTGTGCTGGAGGTAGATCACTCTTGGCTGTTTTCTAGCAGAACTGACCTAAATGCACTGTGGATACATGCTTTTTCTTAAACTCGGTGCCGCACCTGGGTCCTGTGTCTGTGGGTGCGCTCCTCTTGCAGACGTTGCTGTAATATGGATTTCGGCTTGCTTCTCTGTGAACTACCAACATGCGAGGGTTGTCCAGCCAGACATTTTGCAAGTTCGGACTTGGCTAAAGCGTCCAGGGCGGCTATTGCACAAGACCTCGCAACAAGACCAACCACACAGACAACCAGCTGTTGCTATGGCCCTGCTTAAGGGCAAGATCTGGTACAACGAAGCTTTCTCCGTTTCTTCGCATGTCGGTGCGCTTTCCAGTCGCTGTGAAGTCTTCACTCCTGTCCCATCAGCAGGTACTCCCAGGCTCTTACGTCGCCGTCGCTACAAGTGGTAGATGGGAGGCCGTCGCATCCGTTGCAACTCACTGAGGCGATTTTGGGCTTTGCTAATGTAGGTGGTCTCGGCACGCAGAGAAGTGAGTCAGTCGTCTTACAGTCTTTGTGTCATCAGCAGCTTGTGCTGTCGCCTCTTTCCTGGAATTGGCTCAAAGACCTTGCCTTGGCTGATGGCTTCGTGATCCTCCTGTCGCGCTGCAAGCGCGCAGCGTGTGCGAACCCTGGTTCTCCATGTCCTAAGGCTGCAGACCGAACTCTCAGTGGTCTGTCTGAGGCATCCAAGACGTTGAACACACTTCTATGCAGGCAGGGGCATGGCCAAGATGGGTTTCGATCTTGGTTGCTTAGTCGTCAGGCAACAAATCGACGCTGCTGGCCGACTTGATGGCATTGATGGTGTGGTGGCTGCCCCTTGGCTGAGCAGGTTCCCCCGAACGACGACCAGTCTTGGACCTGCTCCGATACTGCGACACTGCCCTGCTAGCTGTCACGGCTCCAGGTTGCTGCTCTTCCCCGTCCCCACGCTGCAGAAGGCATCCGGGTTCTAGCTTACTTAGTCTTACTTGTGATTCAGCGCAGGGAGAGGATTCCGTGCCTGCGAGCCCTTTAGGTGTGGTATCCATCAGTGGATGATCAGATCGAAGGTTGCTATACAGCCACACGGCGGTTTTCAATGAAGTTCAGGCTGAACGTGGAGTACGGCCTGCGTCACGTGCGCGCACGTGGGTTCAGTGTCCTCTGCAATGCCAGCCAAGGGGATGTTTTATCTCAGGTTTCTGCCGATCTTGCTGATGATCACAGTGCTGCTAGCTGCGGTGGGAAGCTGCCTGCTCAGCGGCGTTGATTGATGCCACAGTGAACAGCTCCCTGCTCGGAACTGGTTTTGCAAGTCTCTCAGGCAATGTCCAAATTGCTACCAGCTCGACACATCCTCCAACGCAGCCCAAGCATGTTTCTTTTTTGATTTGTGATCGTGTCCTGGAAAGAGTCCTCTGTGCAGGCAGTCACCTTAACCATCACCAACTGCCACTTCGTGAATGGTGTGGCTCTGACCGGCCAGGCAAGCTTCGGTTGCTAGTGGCGCAGCGTCATCGCTGTATCGTGCGAGGCTGTTTTCATGTACACCTTCTACAACACAGGTGCTGTTCGGGGTGGGGTCTCACCTGGACCGCCTGTTCACAGTACCTGAAGGTACTCGCTCGGCCTTTGTCAAAGATGGCAGTGGTGCTGGCGCACGGGAGTATTTCATCAGGCACTCCTTTGTCTCAAACTGTGCTACAGATGCCACGTTGTTGTGCGCTTCTGCGCATTGGGTCCCGTTTCTTCAAGTCTTGTTGAGTATCCAATTTGCCGTCGGTCTGCTACGTCTTCCAGGCCCATGGGCCAGGGCGATGCGGGTACAACTTGCATGTGCAAGGCACGGCACGGCGAAAAGCAGCGACAGGCGACAAGCAACGGTTTCTTTACTAAGCGGCCTTGCGAGGATGGCGAGTTGGCCTGCAGCGCCGACACTCCCGAAGTGCTGAAGGTGACTGCCAGTGGCGGTTCACCCGGTAACCTTCGAGAGTGTGTGGACCCTTCCTACTCAAGAGTTGCAAGGCTCAACAGAGCCCAGCACGGAGTGCACAACTTTGTCGGGCACGCCGCTGACGACCTCATCTCAGAATCTTCAGCAGGGTCGCTCTGTATATGAGTAGTTGGTGAGCGAGCTCTCTGAGGCTGGACCTAAGCACAACCGCCTGCAACTCACGGTACTGTCCCACATGCTCCACGGCCATGTTAAGAACCTAGCATGGTTGTTCGCTGAGCTTGGCAGATTCAAACGCCCCTGCTTCATTGACAGGCTTTACCATGGACACGACTGCAACCGGTTCCGACATGACGCTCACACTTTCGTGCAATCCCCGGATCGATAGGTTCAGATGCCGCTCGAGAGAGCGTCATCGTAACACAGTACACCATAGTACACCGAGGAACTGCGACTACTACATGGGCCACCATCTATCCTCAAACTACGTCATCAAGTGAGCCGTTCTCGCATTGAGCGGTTTGATAAGGAGATGCATTTTTTTCTGGAGAGATTACTTCTGACGAGGTACGACTTCTACAACTTCGGCACTCATTCAGCCACACCAGCTTGTGACTGCAAATTCTATAGCTGTTGTGTTGCAGCTCGAGCCAGGTCACCCTGGGTGACGGGTCGGTGGACTATCAAATGTCGCGTGGGCCTTGGGAGGAAAAGTTTGCAGCGTCACCGCCGGACAGCTACAGCTGCAATTTCTGCCCAATCGAGGTTTGGCAGTTTCGGCGCATCCGCAACCCACTGCGCCTGCCTTGCTGGAACGCTTTGGCCTCAGCAGCTGCTGTCAGCTGCTTCTGCACTCGCCGACTCTCTCCTGTGATCCAAGGCTGAGATGCGATGCAGGTGGATCATCTGGAAGCATTCTGGGAAACCTCGAAGTTTCCGGCCGCCGCCTCAAACTTCGAACAGGCCGAGTTAGTCCAGTCTCGGTCTTTTCTATTGCCCCGCTTAGGCTATGTGTCCGTCTTGAGCCTGCTGCTCAGAGCCAGGATGCATGAGCCCAGCTGTTTGCATTGGTCGACATGCTGCCCAGGCTATTCGAGGGTCGGCAAATCTCCACCCGTCTCAGACTTCTCTGCGCTCGGTGCATCTCTCTTTGTGCAAAGCTTTGCAAGGCAAGCCCATCACTGTTGGACTGCTTGAAAGGGCTCTGCCGCCAATCCTTGAGCCTTTGCCTCTCTTTGAGGTCGGAAACTTCCCCTCCTGCCTCCAGTGCTGCCAATGCCCAAGACTAGAAGCCTGGGGTGTCTGAGAATCGCTTCGGCCGCCTCGAGACCCAAGGCCACTTCGGAGCCTTCCTCGCCGGTGCACAGCCGAAACCTGAGTGGCTCAGGCACTCCTACCACTGACACAGCTGAGAGCACGTCGAGCTCAGGTTTAAGCAAATTTGCACCCTCGCCTTCGGCGCGGTCTCTTGCACGCCTTGACCCTGCTGCTTCGCTCCTGGGGATCGTGCAGCTGGATCCCTCGCTGCTAGCTTAGACCAGAGCCTGAATTGTGGGCAGCTTGAGCCTGGTAGTCTGTCGGCTAGCAGTGGCTAGTGTCGTTACCAGGTTGCCAGCTCCTAACCCTGTGGATGCCGGGTCGACTTCATCCCTGCGAAGTTTTTCCTGCACAGGCCTAAGGGGAAAGCCCCGCCGTGATGCTTTTTGGGGCCGTGATGCATTCAGTTGAGCTGTGTCTGGTTCCTCTGTGACGCACGTATCCCCAAGGAATAGGAACGTTCGTGGAGCGGCGTCTTGTAGAGAGAACCTAGGCCTTGGACTTTCAGCCTCGGTGCCTTCTGGCGCATCTGCGGAATCCTCGCTGATGCTGCAAAGTGCTGCCCGTGCTGCCCCGAGCTTGCGCGACACCGGTCCAGCGACCCCGTGAAGTCCCTCTAAGGTGCTGGGTCAGCTTTGGCGACGTTCGGCTCCATGGGATTAGGCTGGCTGACACTGCTTGCAAGAAGTAGCATGGCGATGACTTGAATACGTGGTTGTTAAATGCCGGAGCATATGCAGGCTTTTTGCCTCTGGTGGCGGATTTTGTCCAGCGTGGCCCTCAGATCTTGAGTGCGATGCAGTTTATAATCAGGTGTATGAGCAGCTCATGCCCTTCAGACTTCCATTCAAGCTTCTGGAATTTCTTGGTCTAATTCTGCAAGTGCAGGGGCACACCAATATGTACCATGTGAAGGCCAAACGTTTTGAATCCCGGTGACACCCGACTAAACTGTTTCGCCAAGTCGTCTGTCTCGCATCGTAGAACCTGCTGCAATATCCGACATAGGCTGTAAGTCCAGTCAGAGTCAGGGAGGATGTACAGTAACTGGATGCTGATCCAAGGTAGGTCCATGATCGTGGTTGACATAGTGAACTCTGAATGACTAGCAGAATTCCTCCCGACGGCTTGGCCTTGCCGGTTGGTGGGAAGGTCCACGCTGGTGTGGGCCTTCGAGATGCAAAAGGTGGCATGAGTGAAACGAATACCTCAAGAAGGTTACATGAGCAAAGGATCTTACGTTGGGGGCTTTGGGAGCCTCCTGCCTGTGTTCCGGAAGAGCTTTCTTGTGAGATCCTTGCACTTGCTCTGGCCTTGTGGGCATTAGAAACGTGAGAACCCTCCGAAAGCGAAAGGAGGCCGGCTCTTATCTTCAATCCTTAAGCAGGAAGACACCAAAAGGGTTCCTGAAAATGTGTTGCACTGCTGTCTCCCGTGTCTCGTGCACTAGTCTGGTCGTGCTCACGTAGGCGAACCCAAGCAGAGCACGAGAAGCAAGCTGGTATACGGCAGAGTCAAGGAGGCTTTGAAGTGGCGTGGAGGCACAAGGTTTCGATGCTGGAGCTTGAAGAAAATCGACAGGTTCCGGAGTGAGGTCAAAGAGTGCTCCTCTTGGTGGCGGATTCGGCTTATGTTTTCGTTTTGGGTTCCAATGCTGACCAGGATGTTTGCATTGTGTTTTTTTTGAGTTTCCTGTTTCCAATCTGCGAGGGCCGAGCAAGCAGGCAAGCAAACAAGCAACTAACGCCGAAATCTGAAACCCTATGCGGACCAAGCCTCAAACCCTCCGTTCGGGCTAGCAGCCCGGAGCGATCCAGAGTGAGACTTTTGATTTTTAGACCTAGCTTGGGCTGGTAGAGTAGCAGCATTTCGCACTAAATCAATACATTCCCGGAACCCACACCAAAACGTTGCAGCCTAAAACCCCGTGATGCCAGCGTACATCCCCAACAGTGATAGAGCACCATGTCGACAACGACGCCCACAACGACCAAAACGACTACAAAGACCATAGCGACCACAACCGAAACGCCCAAAACGACCTCAACAACCACGACCACGCCACAAAGTTTTGCCGCTTTGTCTGCAGAGATTTCAGTGTTTACAGGGGATCATTCTGCACCGGTTCCCCTCATGTACTGGCGGCATTGAACGTTGCACAAGTACCTTTGCCGCAATGTTTCCGCACCGTATAGGTCAGCCGCAATGTTTTCGCACCGTACAGGTCAGTTCAAGCATGTTCAGGACACCGCGAAAAGACTGCTCGATGTACTGGCCTTTCGCGGCCAGTACAAGGCGAATCTATCGGCTTTGGCAGTGTATCGCGCTTTCCGAAGGACGCGTTCGCAGCAGAATTGTGTAATAAATGGGACATGAACGCAGATTGTGCAGCATACCACCGCTGGAAAGGGATATAGTTGCAACTGGCAAGGCAACGGATAATCAACAGCAAAACGCACCAATAAACATAATCTCGCGACACATGTTTTGCTCATGAAAGGTTGGAGCTTCTTTTGCTATCGCGCAGTTTCGCGCAAGCAGGTGCCGGAAGAGTTCCAGCATTCCATTCACTACCCAAAGTGTCTTGCGCATCTTTGTTTGCCTGTCCAGGCTTCCCTGCATCAGCGCCGCGATTTTTCCATCCAGATGCTCTGATGCTGCTGCATGGGATGCTCGGCTTTGAGATCCTCTGCGGTGTGCTCCGTACAGCCATTTGTTTATGTGGGGCCATTTGCGATTGGCAAAACTTGCCATCAAGGATGAATTGATGTGGTACATCAGTACCTGCCTCTGGGTGCCAGTGCATGGGCTTTTCTGTTATGGTTCTGGATTCTTTAAAGTGGAAGCCTCAGAGATCGAAGCATCGAAATCGTTGAACGACTGGCGAATGCTTCTGCAATCAGATTGGGCTTCCCGCCTGTGTTGCAAGCATTTGGGCGGCTGGGCGTGGCTTTTGCAGTGCCAGGCCAGATTGAGGACCTCGGTGCCTGCATTGCAAGCCTGCGCGAGAGTGCAGTGCAGGTCTCACCAGCCTCGATTTGCCAACTTCCTCGCAGAGCTTTGCGGGGCTTGGATTGCTGCCACTTCTATCTGGAGCTGCACGGTCGGACCCTTGCAGAATGAGACACGGCATTCATTGCAGCAATTCTCTGATCTCAGGCTTGGATCTCCCGTGCTTGCTTTGGGTGTGACTTGGCTCGGTCTGCCAACGCTCCTTCGGAGCCTTGCTCGAATCGGCAAGGGCCCCGGCACCGAAAACACCGAAGGAACTGTTCGAGTTCGTCGGTTCGTTGGATGTCCTTTGAATGTGGTTGTGAGGTCTTCCATTATTAGCCTGCCAATCTTCACAGCCGCTGACTTTGCAACACAGGTCTTTGTAATCATTCCTGACGCTTCATTTACTTCTTGTGAGTCCATCGGTCATGCTGCAGCATCGCCTTTCTAAGTCTCGAATTCGTCATGCTTTTACGGTCACTTGCCAAACCTGATGCAGCATCGTTGGTCCGCGGCTCAGGGCAGCTCTGTGTGTCTGATGCTTGTCTTCGCATCTCGCTTGGCTTGTATTGTAATCCAGGTCCTGGGATGCGCGCATCTTGGCTCCTCGCTGCTGCTCCGCAGTCTGTTGCATCCTGGGCCGGTATCTCAACACTTTCTTTCGAGGAAGTGGCCAGCTTCAGACATGTCTGCACAGCGTGCTTAATCAGGCCGTTTTTGCTGCTTGTCGGCTGCGGTCGACCAGGTGTTTACTTATTGGCACCTTGGTGATTCATAGTTCCATGCTGACCATGCAATGCAAGCACCGGTCTGGTTGTTTCGAGGTCTTCGGCGATGTCAAGCTCGACTCGTCACCTCTTTTGCGAAGCTTTGCTCGAGTTGGCTCTGCACTTCTCGTGCGCTGACCTTACGGTTGCTGTGAAATTTATAAGGTTGCAGATGGAGAGGTAGTTGCACGCATCAGATTGGAGGCTTGATCTCCTCCATCCCGGGCTTCCTATGCTGCCGCATAGCTCCGTCAAAACCGAAGCACCTTCGCCAGTGCCAGAGCCCTGGACAGGAGAGCGTCTGAGGTGCAACCCGAGAGTAGCCTCGTCTCGCCAGGTCCAGTGCCACGCGAATGGGGACCTTGCCGCCGGCCCTTGACTTCGTCCATTCAGGCACAGGGGCCCGGCGGGGTCTCATCGTAAGCCCTTGCTGCCACAAACCCACGTCATGCTACTCGTAGCGTCGTAGCGCTGGCTGCAGGTTCTTCTCTGCCGATCCACGGGGCGGTGAAGCAAGGCGGTGCCCGCCTTGGCCAACATCTCTTTGTGAAGAAGTGAATCATGACCGAAGCGAAATGATGTGTTTTGGGGTCTTGGTGTTTCGATAAATGTATCAGTTCTGGATTCATGCTTATGATGTTTCGGGACCGTCTCGATTGCTATCCGGAGACTCAGAAATCATTGGTTTTTGGCTTCTAGGGGGCGTCTCGTGGAATATGTTCATTCTCGATTTCTGGTGTTTCTGTTTGGGAATTGTCTTGGCAACGCTTTGTGCAGAGTCTGGAAGCCAAGAAGTGGCTGTCTGAAGAATTTGGAATCTTGTCATTTTTCAGTGGCAATCTCGAGAGATGGCTCTCTGACAACTATGGAGAATCACCAGAACTTGTTCCATTCTGAGTTTCTTTGTTTTGGGACTGTCTCTCGCAAGCTTTGTTCTTGTTTGAGTTTCTTTCCAGTATCTCGCGAAAGGTCTTCACTCTGTGCCCGTTGAATTTGTTGCAAGGGTTATCTCATAAGCGGTTCCAATCTGGGCTTGTGGATTCGCTTAGGTTTTGGGATTGTGCCGTGACAATGTGGGTTGTTTGATGCTACTAGGAGGTGTTTAGTGGAATAGTTCCAGTCTGAATCATGGGTGTTGGATTTTTCGGAATATGCTTTCCGAGGAGATTATGCAGCGATCGGTACGTGATAGCTGAATCTAAATGGGCTTATGGCCCTGGGCATTGTGTTTGAACAGATTTGTTCTTTACTGTATGTGCTTCTCTGCGTGATGTACTTATTGTTATATGTTCTCACTATTAGAAGGGCTCTCCGGCTTTCTCCTTAAAGCTGCAGGACACAGGAGCAGCTTCTTAGCTTTCCACAGATAGACAAGCTTTCTAAGTCCAGTTGGTAAGACACAGAGCCAGTGGTATTTGAAGTATTAAGATGTTCCAGCTCTTCAACTTTCCTCACATTTAGAGCTGACCTTGTTTTCGATTTTGGGGAGTTTCAGGTTGTATTTCTTATGCTGGCACAATCGACATTTGCCGCATGAGGCTTCACATGCTTTTCACGTCGCAAGTGAATAAAGACAAGTGTGTGTGTGTGTGCCTCAGCTCACCGTAAATACCTTAGAACGTGAAGTTCGTGCTTGCAGTCGCAAGGCACGCATCGTTGGAGAGCGGTGTGTGTGTGTGTGTGAACCTCCCTAGCACATGGGAGCAGAGGGTCACTCCCATATCTGCTGTCGCCAACATGACATGCTTTTTGACTGTTGGTATTTCCAACAATTGCAGAAACATGGTTTTCTGGCAGAATTTGATGCAGAGGGACACAGCATGTCACTGGGACTGTGTCCAACGAAGCACCAGTGACATGGGAAGAGAGGACTGATCACCCTCTTGTACCTGCATAGCTGGGGCCAATGTGCCAGCAAGATTAGAGGGCCTTGTGCCAAGATTAGAGATTTACTTTGCCACAGTTGTCGGTTGAAATTACAGTCAGCATTTGCAACGTGCCTCACTCTTCTTCTCTCTCGCCTGTGCTCTTGCCCTTGGCCGAATCTATCAGTGTGTGTGTGTATGTCAGAAACATGCTCATGCACATATACATACGTAATCATATGTCATATGTATGTATATGAACATGCACAGGCAGATGTAGATGTAGATGTCGATGTACACGTATATGCCGTATATGTATATGTTTGCGGTCCCAAAGCTGCGAACAGCTGGCAGCACTGAGGAGCGGTGCAGAGCCAAGATCTGGCAATCGTCGGCTTTGGCACCATAGGCAGCTATCCCCCTGTGACAGGCCTGGCCTCTTAGGGTTTCAGGGGAGGCGTGACCTTAGTGTCTAAAACTCGCATTTCGCTTCTTTAAGCTCTGGCAGAGTACGGGGGTGGCCTGACTGAGTTCAGTTCAAAGGGTAGTTGAGGGTTTCCGCGATTCGAAATCAGGTGAAGACTTCCGGGATCTGGGGTATAGACTTCAGTAACAAAGCCCGGACTGCTGACGTTTCGCGCGCAGCGTTTTTGCATATTTTGTCAAGCAGTTACTGCTGGAGAAGTTCATGCCACAAGAGATGGAGGCTATACGCAATTGGCATCGTCCCTGTCCGTGAAGTCTTTTGCCAGGCCGGCCGGGACCTTCGGCAATGCTTGGGTGGTGTTTTGTGCGTCCTGGCAAGGCTTGGGCTGCCGTTGCTGGCTCTCGGCTTTTCAAGTGCTGAGTTGCCACCAGCACTCCAAAGCAAAGCGCTCAGCACATAGATTCTCACGTGCTTTTGCCCGACCTGCTGAATACGACTTCGAGGCATGGCACGCTCAAGCTCGCCTTCTTCAGCGTTTCGACGAGCCTTTCTGACACACTTTTCATTGAACTTGTCAGATCTTCCGCCGAGGCTTGCATGTTGGCAGGCATACCTGGGGGCATCATTGCTTGCCCCTGACAGCACCCGTGCTGGCATGTTGCCGCTGCTTAAAACTTTTAGCAGGCCCGGCTTTGCACAGCGCGGATCTTGAGATGTGAGCTGTCACACGGCTTGCAGATGTGGTGCTTCAGTGGCTGTTCCGGCAGCCGCCTCAGTGCGTGGCCTCCTGCAGGCTGAAACGATTGCTTGTGATATGTGCTCGGAGAGGGGGCATATCGAAACGGTTGACATGCCTAAGTTGACAAGCCTTGTTGCTATAATTTCTACTGGTACACTCAAAGATGACGATTCTGAGTTTATGATGACGAAGCTGATAATGATGTTGCTGCTGATGCTATGCTGCTGTTTTTGATGATGATGATGATGACGACGACTCTCGTCATGGCTACAGTATTGCAATCACCACCGCACCTCTCCAATTCTCTGCCACTGTCATCGCCACTGCGATGTGCAAGGCATGGCTGAATGTTCGGCGGCTCCCTTGGCATCGAGCCTCTTCCCGCTTTTTTTGCATGATAACGCTTTCTGACCTGGGGGGGCGCATGGCGACTTGGCATACCGGAGCTGGCCGGAGGCATGGGCCAAAGACAGAGCTACCCCATGCTCCCTCACCGCAGTCAACACCACCACCACTGCACCCGCCACCGCCACCGCCACCGAAACCACCACCACCTCCACCACCATCATGAACAATCCGAAAAGGCTCACGGAGTGGCGGTGCAACCCAACAAAAACGTGCACGCACCTAATTTGCCAAGGAGCTGACGAGGACGACAGCAGAGCCAACCCGAAGAGCCTTAAGGTGCTGTGATCGTGGGTGATGAGTGACACGGCTTGGCGACGGAGAATGCCAAAATTAAGCTGGTGCTGCCGAGAACGGGCGTGAAGCCATGATTCTCCTGAGTAAGGCCACGAGTTACAGGACAGTTAGTGGATATATAATGCTCTAGTGACCACACTGGCCTAGGACTCGACACAGATGGGCCCTCCGCTGTCTGCTCGAAGCTCCACCAGGCTCGCGGCAAGCTTCCTTCCATGCTCTCCGACTAGTTGCGATGATGTCTGGCGGGAGGCCTGAGACTTCAGCTACAGCTTTGGTGGGAAGCTCAGTTTCGAGCGTTCCCTGATGCATGGACGAGATTTTGTATGTCTGGTATGTGGGATGGCCGAGGATGCTGCTCACACTGGGTCACTACTTCCGGTGAAGTCCACGTGTCGCTTGGACGTCTCTGCCTCCTCGTCGCTTCCTCGGTGCCTTTGGTCTCAGCAGGCGTGAGCAGGGAGCAGAGCCGGCACCTCAGGTGTGGCCTTTCTCGGCTCGGGTCTCTTCCACCAGCTTGCGACGCCTCACATCTAGGGCGCGCGAGCTGAGCTGGCACCGTGAATTTTCTTTCGGCGCCTGCTTGAAGCGCTTGCGAGGCCTCCACTCGTGCTGAGAAGCTCTGCAAGGCCGGAGGTCCTTGTGTCCGTGGCCTCCTCGGAGCAGCAGCTGCCACAGCTGCTTTTGCCGTTTACCTGACACCTAGGTATTCCTCTCTGCAGCGCCTGATCCACCCCCGTCTTCGAGAGGTTTCAGTTAGCCTGGCTCCCGGATGAAACGAAACTTGGAACCTTGGAACGTGCTTGCATTCCAGGCTTGCTCCGGCTGCGTCAGTACGGGGTGCGGCGCGCTATGGCTCTTCGCTGGCCGTAGTGGACCCTTTGCAGCCTGGGCCCCAACAATCATGCGCAGAGTCCTTGAGCCGTGCTTGCTGCGCGATCTCAGGCCTGGCTCCTCGCCGTTGTTACGGTCCTCCGCGCGCTGTGGTGCAGCCCCTCCCGTCTAAAACCCGGCAAGCTGTAGCCACACCTTGGAGTGGGCAATGTTTATGACGCCCAGGCACTGAGCTCTGCGCATGTGGACTCCTCGCCACCCCCGCGCAGACTCGTTCAAGCAGAGTGCGAGCCTCAAGCAGAGAATCCGTGCTACCCAAACTGACCCATACATCCTTGCCATTTGGCCGAGGCTTTCGTTGTTTGTCTGCGGCGTGGGTCGGCTCGGCCTGGCTGTGACGGCACGCAGCCCGGTGGTGGAGATCAGCAGAGCTGTGCAGCTGCCTGTCATTTTCAGGTCGTGGACTTTGCAAGCCTGGGTTTCTCTCTGTCTTTGCACAGCTGTCTGCACTTGGACTTGGTGCTGGCTGTGCCGCTGTCCCAGTGACCCAGAGAGGTAAGGCGCAGATGATCCGAGACCGAGAGTGTGCGCGAATGCGACGGCGCCCGAGGCCAGATTCTTTGCACTCGGGGCCGGTGCCGCCTCCTCGCAGCCTCTCGCGGCTCGGGGCGCCTGCGTTGCTGCCGCGGGCCCATGGCACGATGCTGTGCAAGGCGCCAATGTCGTGCCTCCACTCAGGTTGAAATCTGGATCCTCGGGCAGTTTCTTGCTCGTGCTGGACCATGTTAGCTCAGGCCTGCAACTTTAAACAGCAAGGAGCAAGGATGGGACAGCCGGCAGACCGTAAGGCCCGCCATCGTCCATCCGTGGCACCGTGAAGCAAGGAGGCCAGGTGTTCGTCTCAGTGCCTTGCAGAATGCCCATTGCAGCTCCTCTGCGAGACACCAGGTGCAGTGCAAAGCCAAGACTTGGCCATCGTTGGCTTCGGCACCGTCGGGAGCTACTTCTTGGTGACAGGCACAGCCCTTCTGGGCATGGCCTCATTTCGTTGTGTCCATGTGCGTGTGTTGCTCCAACCGCTTTTCCTTACTTGTCTGGGTAGCCCCGTACAACACAGAACATGCGGAGAGGCTACACCCAGCTGGCATCATCGTTGCCAGCGCAGTCCCCTTCAAGGCGGGACTTCCTCACGTGACTTGCGATAAGAAGACAGGAGTTGTTTCTTGCGCCATGTGCATGATCAACGCAGTCGAGACAGGAAGCTCCGTGAGGAGAGCCGCATTAGAGCTAGCCTAAAACCTCGCGGACGCATGCGTGGGGTTGAGATCGTGTTTCGCTCATTCCGGGCAGGCTTGGCCTCTTCTTGTTTGCGCCGGGATCTTCAAAAACAGAGCCGCTGCTGTTTCCACGAGGCGATGGGATGCAGAGTGTGTCTGATGCAAGTTGGCCGGATGGTGTTGGATGCCTCTACATTGCTGCAACCAAAAAGCTCGTGCTCCTGAGCGTGCAGGTTTGGCACAACCTAACTTCTCAGTGTCGACATCGGGCAAAGCGACACTGGCTGGATTTACTCGTGTAAATCCAGCTTGCAACCGCAGCAAGTTCTGTTTGTCTCGGCCCTTTGCCAGGTGCAGCTTGGTGTTTCGCTCACGGTTCTGAACCTTGCTAGCTTGGGCTCACCGGCAACAGCGAGAAGTTTTTCCAGGCATCATCAAGCCAACTTGAAGTCGCCGATAGCCAGAAACGGCAATTGAACGCCTGCTGCAGGTGTGGTGCTGCGGCGGCTGCCTTGGCGGAAGCCCTGGAAATTACAGTCGTGGATATCCGTGGTTGGCGACAGCTTGCTGCGTCGCTCACTGCTGTTGATCCTGGCAGTGAGAAGTGCAACATGCTGTCCAAGGCCTTTGCACAGATGGGCCCTCCGCTGTCTGCTCGAAGCTCCACCAGGCTCGCGGCAAGCTTCCTTCCATGCTCTCCGACTAGTTGCGATGATGTCTGGCGGGAGGCCTGAGACTTCAGCTACAGCTTTGGTGGGAAGCTCAGTTTCGAGCGTTCCCTGATGCATGGACGAGATTTTGTATGTCTGGTATGTGGGATGGCCGAGGATGCTGCTCACACTGGGTCACTACTTCCGGTGAAGTTCACGTGTCGCTTGGACGTCTCTGCCTCCTCGTCGCTTCCTCGGTGCCTTTGGTCTCAGCAGGCGTGAGCAGGGAGCAGAGCCGGCACCTCAGGTGTGGCCTTTCTCGGCTCGGGTCTCTTCCACCAGCTTGCGACGCCTCACATCTAGGGCGCGCGAGCTGAGCTGGCACCGTGAATTTTCTTTCGGCGCCTGCTTGAAGCGCTTGCGAGGCCTCCACTCGTGCTGAGAAGCTCTGCAAGGCCGGAGGTCCTTGTGTCCGTGGCCTCCTCGGAGCAGCAGCTGCCACAGCTGCTTTTGCCGTTTACCTGACACCTAGGTATTCCTCTCTGCAGCGCCTGATCCACCCCCGTCTTCGAGAGGTTTCAGTTAGCCTGGCTCCCGGATGAAACGAAACTTGGAACCTTGGAACGTGCTTGCATTCCAGGCTTGCTCCGGCTGCGTCAGTGCGGGGTGCGGCGCGCTATGGCTCTTCGCTGGCCGTAGTGGACCCTTTGCAGCCTGGGCCCCAACAATCATGCGCAGAGTCCTTGAGCCGTGCTTGCTGCGCGATCTCAGGCCTGGCTCCTCGCCGTTGTTACGGTCCTCCGCGCGCTGTGGTGCAGCCCCTCCCGTCTAAAACCCGGCAAGCTGTAGCCACACCTTGGAGTGGGCACGACCACGTCATGCCCAGGCATTGAGCTCTGCGCATGTGGACTCCTCGCCACCCCCACGCAGACTCGTTCAAGCAGAGTGCGAGCCTCAAGCAGAGAATCCGTGCTACCCAAACTGACCCATACATCCTTGCCATTTGGCCGAGGCTTTCGTTGTTTGTCTGCGGCGTGGGTCGGCTCGGCCTGGCTGTGACGGCACGCAGCCCGGTAGTGGAGATCAGCAGAGCTGTGCAGCTGCCTGTCGTTTTCAGGTCGTGGACTTTGCAAGCCTGGGTTTCTTTCTGTCTCTGCACAGCTGTCTGCACTTGGACTTGGTGCTGGCTGTGCCGCTGTCCCAGTGACCCAGAGAGGTAAGGCGCAGATGATCCGAGACCGAGAGTGTGCGCGAATGCGACGGCGCCCGAGGCCAGATTCTTTGCACTCGGGGCCGGTGCCGCCTCCTCGCAGCCTCTCGCGGCTCGGGGCGCCTGCGTTGCTGCCGCGGGCCCATGGCACGATGCTGTGCAAGGCGCCAATGTCGTGCCTCCACTCAGGTTGAAATCTGGATCCTCGGGCAGTTTCTTGCTCGTGCTGGACCATGTTAGCTCAGGCCTGCAACTTTAAACAGCAAGGAGCAAGGATGGGACAGCCGGCAGACCGTAAGGCCCGCCATCGTCCATCCGTGGCACCGTGAAGCAAGGAGGCCAGGTGTTCGTCTCAGTGCCTTGCAGAATGCCCATTGCAGCTCCTCTGCGAGACACCAGGTGCAGTGCAAAGCCAAGACTTGGCCATCGTTGGCTTCGGCACCGTCGGGAGCTACTTCTTGGTGACAGGCACAGCCCTTCTGGGCATGGCCTCATTTCGTTGTGTCCATGTGTGTTGCTCCAACCGCTTTTCCTTACTTGTCTGGGTAGCCCCGTACAACACAGAACATGCGGAGAGGCTACACCCAGCTGGCATCATCGTTGCCAGCGCAGTCCCCTTCAAGGCGGGACTTCCTCACGTGACTTGCGATAAGAAGACAGGAGTTGTTTCTTGCGCCATGTGCATGATCAACGCAGTCGAGACAGGAAGCTCCGTGAGGAGAGCCGCATTAGAGCTAGCCTAAAACCTCGCGGACGCACGCGTGGGGTTGAGATCGTGTTTCGCTCATTCCGGGCAGGCTTGGCCTCTTCTTGTTTGCGCCGGGATCTTCAAAAACAGAGCCGCTGCTGTTTCCACGAGGCGATGGGATGCAGAGTGTGTCTGATGCAAGTTGGCCGGATGGTGTTGGATGCCTCTACACTGCTGCAACCAAAAAGCTCGTGCTCCTGAGCGTGCAGGTTTGTCACAACCTAACTTCTCAGTGTCGACATCGGGCAAAGCGACACTGGCTGGATTTACTCGTGTAAATCCATCTTGCAACCGCAGCAAGTTCTGTTTGTCTCGGCCCTTTGCCAGGTGCAGCTTGGTGTTTCGCTCACGGTTCTGAACCTTGCTAGCTTGGGCTCACCGGCAACAGCGAGAAGTTTTTCCAGGCATCATCAAGCCAACTTGAAGTCGCCGATAGCCAGAAACGGCAATTGAACGCCTGCTGCAGGTGTGGTGCTGCGGCGGCTGCCTTGGCGGAAGCCCTGGAAATTACAGTCGTGGATATCCGTGGTTGGCGACAGCTTGCTGCGTCGCTCACTGCTGTTGATCCTGGCAGTGAGAAGTGCAACATGCTGTCCAAGGCCTTTGCACAGATGGGCCCTCCGCTGTCTGCTCGAAGCTCCACCAGGCTCGCGGCAAGCTTCCTTCCATGCTCTCCGACTAGTTGCGATGATGTCTGGCGGGAGGCCTGAGACTTCAGCTACAGCTTTGGTGGGAAGCTCAGTTTCGAGCGTTCCCTGATGCATGGACGAGATTTTGTATGTCTGGTATGTGGGATGGCCGAGGATGCTGCTCACACTGGGTCACTACTTCCGGTGAAGTTCACGTGTCGCTTGGACGTCTCTGCCTCCTCGTCGCTTCCTCGGTGCCTTTGGTCTCAGCAGGCGTGAGCAGGGAGCAGAGCCGGCACCTCAGGTGTGGCCTTTCTCGGCTCGGGTCTCTTCCACCAGCTTGCGACGCCTCACATCTAGGGCGCGCGAGCTGAGCTGGCACCGTGAATTTTCTTTCGGCGCCTGCTTGAAGCGCTTGCGAGGCCTCCACTCGTGCTGAGAAGCTCTGCAAGGCCGGAGGTCCTTGTGTCCGTGGCCTCCTCGGAGCAGCAGCTGCCACAGCTGCTTTTGCCGTTTACCTGACACCTAGGTATTCCTCTCTGCAGCGCCTGATCCACCCCCGTCTTCGAGAGGTTTCAGTTAGCCTGGCTCCCGGATGAAACGAAACTTGGAACCTTGGAACGTGCTTGCATTCCAGGCTTGCTCCGGCTGCGTCAGTGCGGGGTGCGGCGCGCTATGGCTCTTCGCTGGCCGTGGTGGACCCTTTGCAGCCTGGGCCCCAACAATCATGCGCAGAGTCCTTGAGCCGTGCTTGCTGCGCGATCTCAGGCCTGGCTCCTCGCCGTTGTTACGGTCCTCCGCGCGCTGTGGTGCAGCCCCTCCCGTCTAAAACCCGGCAAGCTGTAGCCACACCTTGGAGTGGGCACGACCACGTCATGCCCAGGCATTGAGCTCTGCGCATGTGGACTCCTCGCCACCCCCACGCAGACTCGTTCAAGCAGAGTGCGAGCCTCAAGCAGAGAATCCGTGCTACCCAAACTGACCCATACATCCTTGCCATTTGGCCGAGGCTTTCGTTGTTTGTCTGCGGCGTGGGTCGGCTCGGCCTGGCTGTGACGGCACGCAGCCCGGTAGTGGAGATCAGCAGAGCTGTGCAGCTGCCTGTCGTTTTCAGGTCGTGGACTTTGCAAGCCTGGGTTTCTTTCTGTCTCTGCACAGCTGTCTGCACTTGGACTTGGTGCTGGCTGTGCCGCTGTCCCAGTGACCCAGAGAGGTAAGGCGCAGATGACCCGAGACCGAGAGTGTGCGCGAATGCGACGGCGCCCGAGGCCAGATTCTTTGCACTCGGGGCCAGTGCCGCCTCCTCGCAGCCTCTCGCGGCTCGGGGCGCCTGCGTTGCTGCCGCGGACATAAGGTTTTCGTCTGTCGGTTCCATGGCCATCTGGTGTGACCAGCGAGTTCATGTGAGCCGCTTGAGGTCCAAAATCGCTCGCTTGGAGAGTTCTTTGTTGGTGTTGGATTCTGTCCACCCTGGCCATGTCCCCATTCTGGCCTTGTATCTTGGACACCGATGCGGGACATGGGCACGACCAAAGGCCCCCTCCCGTTCACTCGCGGCGCCGTGAAACAGGGCGGCCGAGAGCTCAGCGGCGCGCTGCCTGTGGACTGGACATGGCGACATGCTGCTCGCCAGGTGCAGTGCAAAGCCAAGACTTGGCCATCGTTGGCTTCGGCACCGTCGGGAGCTACTTCTTGGTGACAGGCACAGCCCTTCTGGGCATGGCCTCATTTCGTTGTGTCCATGTGTGTTGCTCCAGCCGCTTTTCCTTACTTGTCTGGGTAGCCCCGTACAACACAGAACATGCGGAGAGGCTACACCCAGCTGGCATCATCGTTGCCAGCGCAGTCCCCTTCAAGGCGGGACTTCCTCACGTGACTTGCGATAAGAAGACAGGAGTTGTTTCTTGCGCCATGTGCATGATCAACGCAGTCGAGACAGGAAGCTCCGTGAGGAGAGCCGCATTAGAGCTAGCCTAAAACCTCGCGGACGCACGCGTGGGGTTGAGATCGTGTTTCGCTCATTCCGGGCAGGCTTGGCCTCTTCTTGTTTGCGCCGGGATCTTCAAAAACAGAGCCGCTGCTGTTTCCACGAGGCGATGGGATGCAGAGTGTGTCTGATGCAAGTTGGCCGGATGGTGTTGGATGCCTCTACACTGCTGCAACCAAAAAGCTCGTGCTCCTGAGCGTGCAGGTTTGTCACAACCTAACTTCTCAGTGTCGACATCGGGCAAAGCGACACTGGCTGGATTTACTCGTGTAAATCCATCTTGCAACCGCAGCAAGTTCTGTTTGTCTCGGCCCTTTGCCAGGTGCAGCTTGGTGTTTCGCTCACGGTTCTGAACCTTGCTAGCTTGGGCTCACCGGCAACAGCGAGAAGTTTTTCCAGGCATCATCAAGCCAACTTGAAGTCGCCGATAGCCAGAAACGGCAATTGAACGCCTGCTGCAGGTGTGGTGCTGCGGCGGCTGCCTTGGCGGAAGCCCTGGAAATTACAGTCGTGGATATCCGTGGTTGGCGACAGCTTGCTGCGTCGCTCACTGCTGTTGATCCTGGCAGTGAGAAGTGCAACATGCTTTCCAAGGCCTTTGCACAGATGGGCCCTCCGCTGTCTGCTCGAAGCTCCACCAGGCTCGCGGCAAGCTTCCTTCCATGCTCTCCGACTAGTTGCGATGATGTCTGGCGGGAGGCCTGAGACTTCAGCTACAGCTTTGGTGGGAAGCTCAGTTTCGAGCGTTCCCTGATGCATGGACGAGATTTTGTATGTCTGGTATGTGGGATGGCCGAGGATGCTGCTCACACTGGGTCACTACTTCCGGTGAAGTCCACGTGTCGCTTGGACGTCTCTGCCTCCTCGTCGCTTCCTCGGTGCCTTTGGTCTCAGCAGGCGTGAGCAGGGAGCAGAGCCGGCACCTCAGGTGTGGCCTTTCTCGGCTCGGGTCTCTTCCACCAGCTTGCGACGCCTCACATCTAGGGCGCGCGAGCTGAGCTGGCACCGTGAATTTTCTTTCGGCGCCTGCTTGAAGCGCTTGCGAGGCCTCCACTCGTGCTGAGAAGCTCTGCAAGGCCGGAGGTCCTTGTGTCCGTGGCCTCCTCGGAGCAGCAGCTGCCACAGCTGCTTTTGCCGTTTACCTGACACCTAGGTATTCCTCTCTGCAGCGCCTGATCCACCCCCGTCTTCGAGAGGTTTCAGTTAGCCTGGCTCCCGGATGAAACGAAACTTGGAACCTTGGAACGTGCTTGCATTCCAGGCTTGCTCCGGCTGCGTCAGTGCGGGGTGCGGCGCGCTATGGCTCTTCGCTGGCCGTGGTGGACCCTTTGCAGCCTGGGCCCCAACAATCATGCGCAGAGTCCTTGAGCCGTGCTTGCTGCGCGATCTCAGGCCTGGCTCCTCGCCGTTGTTACGGTCCTCCGCGCGCTGTGGTGCAGCCCCTCCCGTCTAAAACCCGGCAAGCTGTAGCCACACCTTGGAGTGGGCACGACCACGTCATGCCCAGGCATTGAGCTCTGCGCATGTGGACTCCTCGCCACCCCCGCGCAGACTCGTTCAAGCAGAGTGCGAGCCTCAAGCAGAGAATCCGTGCTACCCAAACTGACCCATACATCCTTGCCATTTGGCCGAGGCTTTCGTTGTTTGTCTGCGGCGCGGGTCGGCCCGGCCTGGCTGTGACGGCACGCAGCCCGGTAGTGGAGATCAGCAGAGCTGTGCAGCTGCCTGTCGTTTTCAGGTCGTGGACTTTGCAAGCCTGGGTTTCTTTCTGTCTCTGCACAGCTGTCTGCACTTGGACTTGGTGCTGGCTGTGCCGCTGTCCCAGTGACCCAGAGAGGTAAGGCGCAGATGACCCGAGACTGAGAGTGTGCGCGAATGCGACGGCGCCCGAGGCCAGATTCTTTGCACTCGGGGCCGGTGCCGCCTCCTCGCAGCCTCTCGCGGCTCGGGGCGCCTGCGTTGCTGCCGCGGACATAAGGTTTTCGTCTGTCGGTTCCATGGCCATCTGGTGTGACCAGCGAGTTCATGTGAGCCGCTTGAGGTCCAAAATCGCTCGCTTGGAGAGTTCTTTGTTGGTGTTGGATTCTGTCCACCCTGGCCATGTCCCCATTCTGGCCTTGTATCTTGGACACCGATGCGGGACATGGGCACGACCAAAGGCCCCCTCCCGTTCACTCGCGGCGCCGTGAAACAGGGCGGCCGAGAGCTCAGCGGCGCGCTGCCTGTGGACTGGACATGGCGACATGCTGCTCGCCAGGTGCAGTGCAAAGCCAAGACTTGGCCATCGTTGGCTTCGGCACCGTCGGGAGCTACTTCTTGGTGACAGGCACAGCCCTTCTGGGCATGGCCTCATTTCGTTGTGTCCATGTGTGTTGCTCCAGCCGCTTTTCCTTACTTGTCTGGGTAGCCCCGTACAACACAGAACATGCGGAGAGGCTACACCCAGCTGGCATCATCGTTGCCAGCGCAGTCCCCTTCAAGGCGGGACTTCCTCACGTGACTTGCGATAAGAAGACAGGAGTTGTTTCTTGCGCCATGTGCATGATCAACGCAGTCGAGACAGGAAGCTCCGTGAGGAGAGCCGCATTAGAGCTAGCCTAAAACCTCGCGGACGCACGCGTGGGGTTGAGATCGTGTTTCGCTCATTCCGGGCAGGCTTGGCCTCTTCTTGTTTGCGCCGGGATCTTCAAAAACAGAGCCGCTGCTGTTTCCACGAGGCGATGGGATGCAGAGTGTGTCTGATGCAAGTTGGCCGGATGGTGTTGGATGCCTCTACATTGCTGCAACCAAAAAGCTTGTGCTCCTGAGCGTGCAGGTTTGGCACAACCTAACTTCTCAGTGTCGACATCGGGCAAAGCGACACTGGCTGGATTTACTCGTGTAAATCCAGCTTGCAACCGCAGCAAGTTCTGTTTGTCTCGGCCCTTTGCCAGGTGCAGCTTGGTGTTTCGCTCACGGTTCTGAACCTTGCTAGCTTGGGCTCACCGGCAACAGCGAGAAGTTTTTCCAGGCTTGCTCCGTCTGTGTCAGCGCGGGGTGCGGCGCGCTATGGCTCTTCGCTGGCCGTAGTGGACCCTTTGCAGCCTGGGCCCCAACAATCATGCGCAGAGTCCTTGAGCCGTGCTTGCTGCGCGATCTCAGGCCTGGCTCCTCGCCGTTGTTACGGTCCCCCGCGCGCTGTGGTGCAGCCCCTCCCGTCTAAAACCCGGCAAGCTGTAGCCACACCTTGGAGTGGGCACGACCACGTCATGCCCAGGCATTGAGCTCTGCGCATGTGGACTCCTCGCCACCCCCGCGCAGACTCGTTCAAGCAGAGTGCGAGCCTCAAGCAGAGAATCCGTGCTACCCAAACTGACCCATACATCCTTGCCATTTGGCCGAGGCTTTCGTTGTTTGTCTGCGGCGTGGGTCGGCTCGGCCTGGCTGTGACGGCACGCAGCCCGGTAGTGGAGATCAGCAGAGCTGTGCAGCTGCCTGTCGTTTTCAGGTCGTGGACTTTGCAAGCCTGGGTTTCTTTCTGTCTCTGCACAGCTGTCTGCACTTGGACTTGGTGCTGGCTGTGCCGCTGTCCCAGTGACCCAGAGAGGTAAGGCGCAGATGATCCGAGACCGAGAGTGTGCGCGAATGCGACGGCGCCCGAGGCCAGATTCTTTGCACTCGGGGCCAGTGCCGCCTCCTCGCAGCCTCTCGCGGCTCGGGGCGCCTGCGTTGCTGCCGCGGACATAAGGTTTTCGTCGGTCGGTTCCATGGCCATCTGGTGTGACCAGCGAGTTCATGTGAGCCGCTTGAGGTCCAGAATCGCTCGCTTGGAGAGTTCTTTGTTGGTGTTGGATTCTGTCCACCCTGGCCATGTCCCCATTCTGGCCTTGTATCTTGGACACCGATGTGGGACATGGGCACGACCAAAGGCCCCCTCCCGTTCACTCGCGGCGCCGTGAAACAGGGCGGCCGAGAGCTCAGCGGCGCGCTGCCTGTGGACTGGACATGGCGACATGCTGCTCGCCAGGTGCAGTGCAAAGCCAAGACTTGGCCATCGTTGGCTTCGGCACCGTCGGGAGCTACTTCTTGGTGACAGGCACAGCCCTTCTGGGCATGGCCTCATTTCGTTGTGTCCATGTGTGTTGCTCCAGCCGCTTTTCCTTACTTGTCTGGGTAGCCCCGTACAACACAGAACATGCGGAGAGGCTACACCCAGCTGGCATCATCGTTGCCAGCGCAGTCCCCTTCAAGGCGGGACTTCCTCACGTGACTTGCGATAAGAAGACAGGAGTTGTTTCTTGCGCCATGTGCATGATCAACGCAGTCGAGACAGGAAGCTCCGTGAGGAGAGCCGCATTAGAGCTAGCCTAAAACCTCGCGGACGCACGCGTGGGGTTGAGATCGTGTTTCGCTCATTCCGGGCAGGCTTGGCCTCTTCTTGTTTGCGCCGGGATCTTCAAAAACAGAGCCGCTGCTGTTTCCACGAGGCGATGGGATGCAGAGTGTGTCTGATGCAAGTTGGCCGGATGGTGTTGGATGCCTCTACATTGCTGCAACCAAAAAGCTTGTGCTCCTGAGCGTGCAGGTTTGGCACAACCTAACTTCTCAGTGTCGACATCGGGCAAAGCGACACTGGCTGGATTTACTCGTGTAAATCCAGCTTGCAACCGCAGCAAGTTCTGTTTGTCTCGGCCCTTTGCCAGGTGCAGCTTGGTGTTTCGCTCACGGTTCTGAACCTTGCTAGCTTGGGCTCACCGGCAACAGCGAGAAGTTTTTCCAGGCTTGCTCCGTCTGTGTCAGCGCGGGGTGCGGCGCGCTATGGCTCTTCGCTGGCCGTAGTGGACCCTTTGCAGCCTGGGCCCCAACAATCATGCGCAGAGTCCTTGAGCCGTGCTTGCTGCGCGATCTCAGGCCTGGCTCCTCGCCGTTCTTACGGTCCTCCGCGCGCTGTGGTGCAGCCCCTCCCGTCTAAAACCCGGCAAGCTGTAGCCACACCTTGGAGGGGGCACGACCACGTCATGCCCAGGCATTGAGCTCTGCGCATGTGGACTCCTCGCCACCCCCGCGCAGACTCGTTCAAGCAGAGTGCGAGCCTCAAGCAGAGAATCCGTGCTACCCAAACTGACCCATACATCCTTGCCATTTGGCCGAGGCTTTCGTTGTTTGTCTGCGGCGTGGGTCGGCTCGGCCTGGCTGTGACGGCACGCAGCCCGGTAGTGGAGATCAGCAGAGCTGTGCAGCTGCCTGTCGTTTTCAGGTCGTGGACTTTGCAAGCCTGGGTTTCTTTCTGTCTCTGCACAGCTGTCTGCACTTGGACTTGGTGCTGGCTGTGCCGCTGTCCCAGTGACAGAGAGGTAAGGCGCAGATGATCCGAGACCGAGAGTGTGCGCGAATGCGACGGCGCCCGAGGCCAGATTCTTTGCACTCGGGGCCGGTGCCGCCTCCTCGCAGCCTCTCGCGGCTCGGGGCGCTTGCGTTGCTGCCGCGGACATAAGGTTTTCGTCTGTCGGTTCCATGGCCATCTGGTGTGACCAGCGAGTTCATGTCAGCCGCTTGAGGTCCAAAATCGCTCGCTTGGAGAGTTCCCTGTTGGTGTTGGATTCTGTCCACCCTGGCCATGTCCCCATTCTGGCCTTGTATCTTGGACACCGATGCGGGACATGGGCACGACCAAAGGCCCCCTCCCGTTCACTCGCGGCGCCGTGAAACAGGGCGGCCGAGAGCTCAGCTGTGGGTTGCTCGTCAATTCAATCTGATGACAGTCGCTCCCTCATCTCACCTCGTGTCTCTGTGTGCCTCATCATCTTCACAAGGTGCAGCGGAAAGCCAAGACTTGAACATCGGTGGCTTCTGCGTCGTTGGTAGCTACTTCCCAGTTGCAGGCAGCTCTGTCGTCGGTCGTTTGCGGGATCAGTCAGACACCGCACAAAAGCATGTGTCGCATCGCGGAATGTTGCAGCAGATGAAAAATTATGAAGACATTCGTCCGAAATCGTCGACGAGAGGCTACGCCAACCTGGACTTCCTCCTGCCTGCACGATCTTTTGCGAGGTGCTGCAGTCGCAAGCAGTCGCTCACTGGTGCTTGCACTTCCCATGCAGGCTGGGTGCGCCACCGCCAGTTCCCGGATTTTCATGGCCAGGGTTGTTTGCTCCGCTTCAAAGCGAGGACCTCGATCTAAACGGCTTTGTGAAACCACCGCCTTGGTCACAGTTCCTGCTGCGAGGCATTGCGCATTCCGAAGCACCGTTGTTGCCTCTTCGAAAGGTGCTACTGCTCTGTGGCTTGCCGGGGCTGGTAGCAATGTCGGTATGTGTCACTATGTGACCCGCGGAAAGGTGCAGGCAGGACTACTACTTCTTGCGCTCGGCCCTGTTCATCTTGGTGTACCGGCAGCGCTAAGAAGCTCTTGCAGGCCCAGACTGGAGCCCTCTGTTTCAAGCACAAAGCTAGCTTGCGAGCGAGTGCAAGCGAACTCAGGCCAGGTGCTTTCGTGTTTGTATTGGCCGGAGCCCAAGTTGGCAGAGATTTTTCCGCTAAAACTGTTGCTGACTGGACGAGGCGTTGCCGAGCACGGACCCGCTGATGCCGCTGCACAGCCCTGCCAGGCACGGCATATCCTTTTCAACCCCAGACGCAGTGCTCTAGACCCAAGTCAATGGTCCCTTTGCAAGGGCTTGTTAGGGGGCTTCAAGGGCTCCGCAGCGCCTCGGATAGTCCAAAAGCCCGAGCGCCGAACCCCGAAGCCTCTGATCCGCTTTTGACCTCACTTTGACTTCAAGTCTGGCTTCTGATCCCGCTGGTTTACGGGCATTGTACCGGAGCCGCTCGAAGCAGCTAGGGTAGGGTACGGACAAGACTCTGCACTTCTTACAGCTGCGGGTTTCATCTGCGGTTCGTGCGGAGACTCCCTAATTTCGGCTATTGCATCTCAGGCTCGAAGTGCTAGTTCCGGTCATCGCACCGAGCTCGGAGATGGTCGAATATTGTTGAGGCAGAGTCGCTCGGACGCTGCTCTGAGGATTTTGCAGCTGTTGGCTTTCTTCTGCTTGTCAAGAACCCTGCTTGAGTCGAGCCTGTGACTGAGAGCGTCGTCCTGAAATGTTTTTCAGTCCTATCCGACTCTGCCCAGGCTGCCTGTAGTTCCTTCAGGATGCTCTCGAGCTGATCTTCCAGTAAGTGTCCCCTGGCCTAGCTCGTTCGAAATTCATTCAACCTACCCTTGATTCCTTCTCCTGCAGGTGCTGGGAAGTCTGCAGCTTGACTTAACTCCGATATCGCGCAGCCCTGCACGCCTTGAGTTTCAAGTCCCTGCGCCCGGCCCTGACGTGTTCTGCCGCCTCGGAGCGACACTGACACCGATTGCCTACGAGAGAGGCTGGACTTCTTGCATCCTGGTTCGCTCCTGCTCCTTCGAAGCTTCACAAAGCCTGGTGTGCCAATTTCTGCGCTGATGCCTCAGGGTGAGAAGTTGTCGCGTTGCCCGGGTTGGGTTCTCCATGCTCACCCAGAGCTGTCCCGTAAAGGACTTCGTCTTCGGAACAAGTGACGGTGTTATTTCCACTTCTCAGCATTACGATCATGGACTGGTGTCCGAGGTCGTGACGATTTTTGTAGCAAACAGGAGTCAGATCCCAACGGCCGTGCTCTGCGCCTGCTCGCGCCGCATGCGGGAGCATCATGCGCATCAGTCGCGCGGCTCTGGTTGGATTGGTGCGGGGTACGGCGGCATCACTGGTGGCCGGTCGGCCGCAGAGGCCAGCATCATGAGCATCATCGGGTGTCTACTCCGGCACGGTGAACACTTTGCTTCGAATGGGTTCTGGCAGGGAGCGGGTGCGGGTGCATCGGTGCAACCTTGAGAGTTGAGGGTGCATGGTTTTTCGAGGTCCAAGCGTACACAGCTGGAAAGCCCACTCTTCGTTTTTGATATGGTGAATTCAGGCGGGCACATTTGCTTGATGGTTGATGCCGTCTAAATGGCTGTTCGGGAGGCGCGACGTTGGCCATCCGCGGCGCGCTGAAGCAGACAAGCTTGGACCTCGTGGGTCGGATCAAAGCCAGATTCGTAAGACCTGCGCCGCAAGAGCTCAGGCCTCGACGTAGCCGGTTTCGGCGTCGTTGGGAGCTATTTTTCAGTCATGGGTGTCGCCCTGAGACATTTTCTCCAAAGTTTTTTACGGGTCTCAGCAGGGGCTCATGAGCTGCATTTGGTAGAGGCAACTGGGACGGGGGTGCGGGGTAGATTGCACGCGGTGGTTTTGGAGTGGGGCGGGGTTAACCACAATCTAACACGGCATTGCCCCTTCGAGTCTAACTACAGGCTTGCCATATAGATGATTGTCCGTTCCTTTAAGGTTTCGTCTGGCAGCCTATAAGACGGGATTGTTCCGATATAAGCCTCATGTTGCACAAGTGCACAGACACGGATCAGGTACAAGATGCACCTCACCACAGCAGACTGGGACAATAGGCACCTCACTACAGCGGGGGGTGCAGGTCGTGTGTAAACTACGGGACAAGACACACCCTCCACAACGATAGTCGGAGTATCCTCTTCGCGTGAGTACAGAGACAAGAGGCCTCGCGGTCGCCTCGCGACCAATTTTTTGACCTACAGTTTACAGCACTGGAATCAGAGTTAGACTAGTGACTTCGATAGCAGCTGAGGCTACACGCAGACGGGCCCATCATTATTGCCGCGATCTCTTGCAAGGTCTGGGAGAGCAACCGCTTGCTTGTGAGATGCTCGGGAAGACTGCAGCTTGGCCTTGTCAGGTTTGGCTCGTTTCTGCTTGCCTTATGCTCTCTTCGCCTTGAATTCTTGGTGGTGTCGCAGAGCTCCGCTTGCCTCGGCCAGAGTCTCAAAAAAGAGGGGATTCCAGGAGCTTGCTCTCCTCGCCGCTCTTGCCAGGCTCGTCTCTGTCGGCTCTCTTTGCCTCGAACTTGGGAACATCTTTGCCGCCCAAGAGGCCCACGAACGAGCTGTCTCTGATCAGAAGCTAGCGAGCTTCCGTGATGCCTCCGCAGGATGCATCGACCAGGGGCGCCAATGGTTGCTGCTGGTGCAACCTGGATGGGACTTCCCACGCCTGTACTGGATCCCCTGTAGCGGAAGCCTCAGCCGCATCGCTTCCATGAATCTGGCCGTGGCCATGCCACCTGAGCGCTCACTGCGAGCCCGGCGAGCCCTGCTTTGTGCAGTCTCGGATCTCCCTTGCCCTTGCGATCGCTCGCTCACGTCGAAGCTGCCGCGCCTGCTGGAAGCCCGGCCTCGCTCGAGCTCGAGCTGCCGTGGCGCGTCGCTTCGTGTCGCTTCGTGTCGCTTCGAGGCTTCGGGATTTGCCTCCCTGTCTTCTTCCTCGCCCACTCGCAGCCTCGCGCAAACGGGGTCTTGGCCTTGGCGTCGCAGCTTTCGACCAGTGCAGGAACCGCGAAAGGCAGTCGTGGTGCAAAGGTCAGCCCAGCTTCTGTTGGGCAAGCTGCGATCGGAATCACCAGCATCTGCAGAGAGCTTGGGAGATGGTTAACTGTGTCGGCATTACAGTTGTTTGACACTGACTTTCCCGAAACTCCAGGTTCTTGGTCATGCACTTCCTGGCTCTCCTCTCCTTCTCCGCAGCTCTGCGCGGCCGGGGATGCCGGGAGCTTGCAGCACTGCTTTTGTGCCCGACCTGGTGCCTCAGGTTGGGCCCGCAGCTGCCTGTCCACCACCTGTTTTCTCTTGGTTCGCTGATGCTCCTTCGATGCCAGATCCTTGGCAACCAGTGGCGACCAAAACCAGTAGGCGCTCTTGTGGAGGTTCCGTCTGACCTGGTCTGCTCGTTTCTGCACCCGGCGAAGCATGTCTAGAGCGCGGGCCTCTGCGCCTCCACAAGGTTTCGATTCGTTTCGATTCACAACTTGTGCTCCCTTAACTGGGAGCTGTCAAGATAGGTGTACATGTCCCGTCGCCTTGTTGAAGCTTGTCGCAAGGCTGGCAGCTTTTGTCTTGGGCCTTGCCCAATTGGAGCCATTGCTGGCGTCGGACTCCCTGCCCCGAGTACTGTGCAGCTGCCAGCACTCCAGTTTCGGCTTGCCCGTTGCGGAAGGTCGCGGGGCTCCGGACAACTGGGCCTGCCCTTGACAGCATTGAAATCCGCGCATGCAGGCCCCGTGAGCAACTGATCTCGGTTTTGTGAAACAATCTTGTCCCGCGCTGGCGAGGCCTTTTGCCTTCACCGAGGTGCACTCAGCCGGGCGACTGTTGCCTGTCAGTGATCTCGACATGCACGTGACCACGTCACACGCGCGCAAAGCATTAAATCCATGCGCAGGTCCTGCGCTTGACTTGAAGTGCCACTGTTTACAGTGGGCGTGGGCAGAACCGAACTGTTGCCGTTGGCCTCGGATTCGGCCCATTTAGGCAGCGAGCTCAGCACGGGCAACTGCTGATGTCTTGCCTTGTCGTGCATGGCACATGTGCTCAGGCTTCTCCTCATTTACCAGAGCCTTGTCCCATACGGGGAGTGCGGCGAGTGCAGCTGGTGGTGTTCGAATCGGTGGGCCTTGTGCCCAGCAGGCACATGTCAGGTGGCAAGTTGTGATTTTTGGCTGCTTTTTCGCTTTCACCCTTTTCCTGACTTCGAACTGCTTGAGGCAACAACTGCCAGTCTGTGGCGCCTTGCAGACTGGCGCACCTCTGGTTCTGCAGTCACTCGCGTGCAGTGGACTTAGAAGGCCGCGGGTTGCAGACGAGCCTCGCGCAGACTCGCAGCCGACGGGACCAGTGTTGTTGCTTCCGTATCTGCATATCACTTGGGTAGCCCTCTGTCGGCCGAGGCCTGGCCTTTTCAGCGGCTGTGTTGGGATTTGGACACTTGGACGTCTTGCTGCTGCTGCAATCGCTTTCCTGTGGCTGCCTTAAAGGCTGTTGCGTCTCTGGGACTTGTCTCTTCTTGCGAGACCCCCGTGCTCAAAATGCGATGGCACCGAGGCCTCGAGCCGGCAGCTCCGACATCGGACTTCGCACACCCCGGCTTCACACTTTCGATGCGAGGCGCGACTGCCGCTAGCAGTGCATCGCAGTGCATCTCCTTGGAGCAGTATTGAGGGGGACCCTTCTTGGGCCTTCACAGCCTTTGGAGACATCTTTGGACGACACAGGCTTTGCCTGATGCGATTCGCCCATTTCTGCCTCCAGCAAGGCTGGCATATGCTGGCAGCCACTAGTACTGCCTGCTGCGCACTTGTCCTGGTGTGGTGATTGCCTCTTTGTGTCAGTATTTTGCGCATGCAGCCCCAGCCCGGAAGCGGAAGCAGGTGCACTTTACGTACACCAACACTTACATCACCTCGGAAGTCTCCAGCACCAACCAACTGCAGTTTTATGCTGCTTGGTACTAGCACTGCCCAAACTGCCCAACGCACTTCGTGGATCTTGAGGTCAACAACCAGCGGTCTTTGAGCTTAATGCAGAAGCCCACGGGTCCTACAACCGGCAACGTTGGCGGAGCCCTGCACGGTCTCTGGCGGCTTAGATGGATTGGCAACCAGGGCTGACCCAAGCTGAAACGTATGACGCTACTGTACTGAGGTACTCCGACCACATGTTGCACATCTCCGATCGTCGGCTGAAGAAGAGTATCCACCCCCTGGTCATGGCCTTTTCTCCTTCTTGCACGTGCTGACAGCTGGAAAATTTTCCTCCAGGCCACGGGCCTAGACGAGAAGGCATCCGCCGCAGGCGCCGTGGATCGCAACGGCGCATCTTCGCGAGGAATGGTTTCGCCGGCTTGGTCACAGGAGTTGTCGCCAGTGACGGTCAAGGAGCTGTCAGCTTCCGAGACTGAGGTCTGGTCTTCTGCTTGATACTACCAGTTTGCACTGGCTCAAGGCGTGGATCTTGCGGCAGCTGCGACCAGTGTCCTACTATTTCACGCTGCAACCTCGGATGATTTTGTGCAAGAGACTGCAGAGCAGAGCTGACCGAGCGAGGCGTGATGCCGAAGCCAAGCATCCGCGCTTTGGCTTCATCGCTGATGAAGTTGCCGAAACTCTGCCAGAGGCCGCACAATGCTCCACCTGCGAGGGCCCGACGCGAGCCCGCGGTAAGTGGAGGTTATCCAGGAGTCCTCCGACGAACGAAAGATCAAAGGCATAGCTTACCAGGACGCGGCACAGGGAAGTTTGGTTTCCCAGAATGATCCAACTAGCAAGCTGTCAGGACCTCATCGCAGTCATGGTGGCTGGTGTTCAGCCCCGTGCTCAGTGCCCGACATCCTGCAAGGCTCGTCTTTCCACCGAATTTTTCGGAGGTCGCTGACCTCCCGGCTCGAGCAAACAGAAGGCGTGTCACGCACGCTCTCGGCTCGGCCGATGCCTGAGAGCTGCCGAAGGATCAGCAGGTCGAGCATGGTACTGCCGCCCAGGCTCACAAGTCTGGAGTCCAGCTTCTTGCAGTGGAAGGCACGGGTATGGGCATTTTCGTGAATGTTTCTGAGAGATCTCGGAAGAGGACTCGCTCTCGCGGCAGTGCTCGGATTTGGAGGCCGGAGCACCAAGGGCCCCAAAGGGCCCTCAAGCCTCCAAAGATTCCAAAAACTCCAAGCTGACCCAGAGCAGGCTCGGCTCATCTCCATGGAATCCTGGAGACGCATCTTGGCAAAACTCGGCTCTTGGTGGTCCAAGCTTTGCCTGCCTGAATCCGAGGGGTCGTCCGCGAATCGCCATACTAGCTGAACGTGGTGTTCAAGCGGCTGCACCCTTGGAATATGCTCTCAACATTCCGGACGTTGCATCAGCAAAAGGCGTGAACTACACAGTGATGGACGCGGGCCTGGTGCTGGAAGCCACTTCGACAGAGGCGTGCTTTTTGAAAAGGCATGTCCGCGCTGAGCTAGCTTCTTCTCCACGATCAGGACCCCATCCGAGAGTCGAAGATGCATTCCTGGCTTCGGCTGAGTGCTGAAGCATGGATTTGAGGCCAGAGCAGAAGCATGCCGCCGACAAACGTAAGCCGCCCTTGAATGTGCGGAAGTGCCTTGCGCAAATCTGTCAGTCTCGAGCTTTCCGCACGGTAGATGCGCTTTCGCCATCGTGCAGCCGTAGATTCCTTTGAAGTCTCCCTTTAGGTGAGGCATCCTCTACAGAAGGTGCTTGCGCACTGATAGGTATCATGTCAACCAGACACATGCTTCCATCGTCATTGTTTTGTAAACGGGCAGCTGCTCTGTGCGAACTGGACGCACAGGCCAAGGTCTTCGTGATGAATATGAACGTCGAGAAGGTCGTGTGATTGCATTTGGAGGACCATGACAGTTTCACTTGGCCTGCTGCAGGGCGCCGCAGAAGCCATCCAGCCGGCTTGAAGATCACGGTGACGAGGATCTCGGACGTGGCCAAGGTCAAGGACGAGTTCAGGCCTGCTCCGCCTTCGCTTGGGGTCACGAGATCAAGTTTCTGAGCCAGGCATGTGGAGGAGCCCGGCCAGATCTCCAATGTGGCCGAGACCGTGAAGCCGTGGAAGCTCAGCGGATCAGTGGGTGCGGCAAAGCCGCAATCCCAAAAAGCTTGAAGGAAAATGAAGTTGACATGAGAGCGTTGCACAACATGCTTGCTGCCTCAAGATTGAAGAGTACAGCGCGAACAGAGAGGCAACTTCCGTTCCAAGCGTCGCCGCGAGGAGCGGCCGGGCTCCCCAAGCGGGCGCTCGACGACAGAGCACTTGTCGCTTTGCTACTGAGGTGTCTCCGAGCGGTGCCAGGCAAGGGCAAGTTCAGGTTGGTCCCTTGGCCTGTGACCGGACTTATGAATGTTCCTGCGGCCTTGCATCACGCCCGCAGATATGGCCGCGGCTGAGATGTAGACAGGTTAAAGTTAAGTACCAATAATTGTGCATGGTGGCCGTGAGGCATTGGGCCATTGTCCAGTAGGTGTCGTGTGTGTGTGTGTGTGTGTGTGTGTATTCGTGGCTTCACAGAGTTGGTAGATCAGTGTTGCATTACGAGTGAAGACTTCGCAGTTCATGGAGAGCCATCAGAATGAAGCTCTGGAGAATGCCAAACGCATTTTGGGAGACGACTGTTGGGCGCAGACAGGGGATGCTTCTGCCTCCGCCGCTTCAGACTGGCTGACAGTGCAGCGAGGAAGAGACTTATTCTTGCCCGGTTGGGGAGGCTTCGATGTACCTGAAGCCTTTGATGCCTGTCAAGCCGCTGGTGTGAAGGGCATCCCGAGCGTCGCTGAACTGAGGAGCCCCTCGACTTATGTCAGCGCGATTTCACATGCAGTGCCCACATGCTGAAGCCGAAAATGCTTGTCCCAAAAAAAGACCTCCCAAGCAGTGACCTGTCAGGAGCCCCTAAGGCTCCTTGAAGCTCCTTCAGGCTAATGTCCATGCCGTCTGCTGTAGCCTCTCAGTTTCAAGCATGAAAAGTTCTGCGACCGTCGTATTCTCTAAGTTCCAGGAAGCATGGAGGTCCCAGTCTGAACCGCTGCTTGTGCCAGTCTCCGGAAGAACAAAGGAGTTTTTGCAGTAAAGGGGTAAGTTTTCCCAGCAGAACGTGTTTGCTGCGGAATGGAGTAGTTGGAGTCGGCAGGCCTGCTTTGGCTACGGTTGCCTTGCAAAGGTATAGTGTACATGTACATGTGTTCCGTATTACTGCTTGGGGCTTGTTCCGGCGTGCGCTTGAAAACACGCTGCACATGGCTGAGGTCATGGATATTTGGCGAAATTCTTTCCCGCTCTGCCGGACAAGCTGGGAAGCAACCGTATTCAACGTTTGCTTTTAGCTCCCGAGAGCTTGCTGGCCCGATATGTCGTGCAGCACAGGTCCTTCTGGGCTTGTGGCGAGCACCTGAACAGACTAGATGAGGTCGAAAGGCACTTCGATGAGATTTGCACAGGCAGCAGCGCAAAAGTTTTGAAGGAGGAGCCACGCAAGCTTCTGAATCGCCTGGCTCGTGACCAAGCTGTTGCAGATCATCCGCTGGTGCATTTCACACATCTGGCTTCGCAGATTTCAGTCGGCTTCGACGAGTCTCTTCGACTCGGTCAAAGCGAGATGCCATGCTTCGAGCTGTCTGTGCTTCTGGACTCACATGCTGTTGTGCGAGCAGCACAGGAATTGAACAACTGCGCAGCTGACTACGTCAGGGACATCCGGCAGAAGCGATGTGCCCTTGTCGTTCTTCGATCTAAGAAGTTGCTGGCAATGGGCGAGTGGGATTTGCATGCCCGCCGTTGGTCCCAGATCTCCGAGCACAGCGATGAGCCAGTTCGCGAGGAATGGCTAGGTATGTTTGAGCAGATGGAGGGTGACTGGCTCTTCCCCTCGATCGCTTCATTGTGCTTGCCTGACCTGTCCGGCACAAGCTCCTTCTTGCAAGACATGTCGGAAGATGTTGTTTCAATTTTCAGCCCTGAGGGGCTAGAGTGCTTGGAGCGCATCTGCAGCACGGCGGGCGACCAGCTGCGACCCTGCCTCGGGTGGCCATCTCTTCTACCCGCATCATGCAACCTGGAGGCTGCCACAGCATTGCTCATTTGGACGGTCGCAGATATTCTTTGTGTGGAAACATCGAATTCAGATGCATTGGAAGTTGTCGACACGCTGCTGACACGCCGAGCTGACCCTCAGGCCATGACAGATCAAGGATGGGCTCCCTTGATGTTCGCCGTGCTTTCTGAGCATGAAGAGCTCGCGGCCAAGCTGCTGGAGGGAGCTGCAGATGTCGACGCAAGGAGTGGCCAAACGGGGAGAACGGCCTTGATGCTTGCCTGTGGCACGTGCCAAGCAAGCATGGTGAAATTGCTAATCGCGGGTAAAGCAGCGGCGGACTCTGCGTCCCGGATTGATGGGCGAACAGCTTTGCTGATGGCAGCCGGCAGCTTAGTTTCTCAGGCTCCACGGTCTGAAGCAGTGTGGACGCTTGCAGACTCTGCATGGCTATCTGGCTCTTCATGTTCCTGGCATTCAAGATCATTCTCTAGAGCACTTGGGACGAGAGAAGGGGGTAGTACCGCCTGCTGCACAAGCTGAGGGAAACGCATGATAATGGGATTCTGTAGCGTGTAGACTGTAGCGTAGCTCCCGAGCCTTCAGTTGGCATGCCGCTGCCTCCGGCGCGATGGCAAGCAGTCCCTGGAAATGGCCAAGCCTTGCACTCATGCTGGTGCAGCTTGCCGGCAGTGCTCAGTCGGTGTGCCCACTTCTTAGTCTTAGTTCTTTTTAAACCTGCCAGTGGGCCAGCCAAGGCAAAATGCAATCACGCCCATCGTGTTCAGATACGTGCCCCGCCTCAGATTCCAGAAAGAATTGCAAACGACATTCCGAACCTCTGCCAAGGCCACAACTGGTGCTAGAGAAGAGGATAGATTCAGCACGGTGGTGTCCATCGGTTGCCAGGACCAGCGAGAATGCATCCGTTTTGCAGTATCAGTGTCACCTTGACAGAGAGCCGATCAGCTCGTGCTTTTTCGAGGAGGGCCTGAAACTGCTGATGTCCTTGGGCTTGGTGATCTTGGAGCATGGAGGTCTACGAGGAACATTCAAAGCGTTACTGGCAATAGAGTTTGGCGACTCTATCCGACTGGCTGTGCCGGCTCTTCTCTTTGTTTTCCAAAACGCAGCAAGGCTCCCAGCATTGCTCTTCCTTCGAGTCGAGCTAGTTCGTGATCAGTCGGAGGGCCTGCCAGCAACCGCCAAGGCGATGCAGCTTGCCACGGTCCATCTCCCGGCAGCTCTTTTCCAAGTCTTGTGGCAGGGGAAGACGAGCTTCGATCGCAAGTTTAGTGCCACGGCGGCTGCTGCTGCTGTTCTTACATGCTGCTGCTACTGCTGCTACTACTAGTACTACTACCACCACCACTACTACAGCTGCTGCTGCTATTGTATATAAGAGCAGAAACACTTACCCCAGACTGGTACCGGCGAGATCGCATGAACGCATCTGTGTGCCGATAGGCTGGTCATGGCCGGGCTGTCGGTAATGCTTCTGGACAAGCGCTTGGTGAGATCAGCCTGGCTGGCGATAGCTGTGATGGCCGCTGCTCGACAGCGACAGTAAAGCTACCTATCAGGGTTACAACTTACAACCCACTTCAGAAGCAGTTTCACGTTGCGCAGAAGATCGGTGATTCGGGAGTTGTACTTGGTGTGCAACAGCCAGGGCTGTCATTGATTCGATGTGACACTGCAGGCTGGCATTGCCGGCGTCCAGCTCTCACAAAGTAAGGCCGAACATTCGATGTGATTCTTGCATATCTCAAGCCGCAGCTTCTTTACGATATTCGTGGCCTCTAAGCGCATCCCTGGCAGGAGAGCAAACAAGCGTCTATGGCAAACGCCAGTGAACAGCGGCCAGCACTAGGTTTCCTCTTTGTCCTTGGCGGTTGCTTCTGCAGCGGCTTCGCTGCTCCTTGCCTATGATGTTTCTTATGCATGCTCGTAACAACAGGAGCAATGCTCACCGCCGACAGCAGCAGCAGCAGCTGAACCAGCAGCACCAGCTGCACCAGGAGCACCAGCAGCACCACCTGCACCACCGGTATGACCAGCATCACCACCTGCACCACCGGTATGACCAGCATCACCAGCACTACCAGCACTACCAGCACCGCCAGCACCGCCAGCAGCGCCAGCAGCGCCAGCAGCACCAGCAGCACCAGCAGCACCCGCACCACCAGCACCACCAGCAACACCGGCAACGCCAGCAGCACCAGCAGCACCAGCAGCACCAGCAGCACCAGCAGCACCAGCAGCACCAGCAGCACCAGCAGCACCAGCAGCACCAGCAGCACCAGCACCACCAGCAAAACCAGCAACACCGGCACCGCCAGCACCAGCAGCAACAGCAGTAATTACCAGCAGCAACGCCACCACCACCAGCATCAGCACCACCTCCTAGTATTACCAACGACTGCCACAGACTGCAGCAACCGAGGCTGTATACTTGGAGAAGCTTGTGAAGCAGACAGGGAGAGCGGTAAAGACATCCATGTGGGTGCAGAACATGCAGTTGGTGCCTTTGTCCATGAATGATACTTTTTCTTCAACGGAAAAAGCTTTTTGGCCGCCCTCCCCGGCGCAGCATGTCCTCAAACTCTTTAGGGTGTTAATGCTTAGGGTTTAAGGCTTGGGGCCATCAGGGTTCGCAATTTTAGGGTTTAGGGTTTGGGTTGTTTCGGGTTAGGGTGGGTTTAGGGTTTAGGGTTTAGGGTTTGGGGTTCGGGGGTTAGGCAGGCAGTCGGGGCTTATGTTCCCGAACGCGCAGACATAATGACCTCACCCGTAAGACTAGATGTTTCTTACGGCGACAGGCACAAGCACGCCTCCTGCAGTGATGCTAAACACGAGGCATTCTACTCCTTGATCTTGACGGGCGTGACGACGGGGGCGTCCCGCGGATCGCCTGATGCTGCGCTGTCCGACCGCCAGGAAACTCATGGAATATTTCACGGTTTCTCTTTCAACGTATCCCGGTCTTTAACTACACGGTGCGTCAAAACACATTGCCAATGCACAAGCACCGGCCAGACAAATTGCGCTCCTAAGGTATGGGTCATGATCTTCAACAACGCTATAGGCCCGTCCTCCCGTCCTGTCAGGGCATATATATATATATGTATATGTCTACGTATATATGTATGTATGAAACTTCTGGGAGTCGTTGCAACAGAACGGTCAGCAGGTGGGTTGCTGGTGGCCTTGGTCATCAAGCATGCCGACAACATACTTCGTGGGTTTTCAACAGCTCTTGCGGCTTGCTTCAAAGCTGGCGCATAGCCGCGAAGCGCGGTGTTCTGATTCTGACATGTCGTGCTATGAGCCACCGCTTGCAGGCCACGGTTCTGACAACGATCCTCAGCAGAATTCCTGCTGCCGACACCCATTCGTTTACCCCACACAGGGTTCAGATTTGCTGAGGATTCTGTCAGTCGTGTGCTTCGGCTTTGAAGTCCACATCTCGTTCTTCTTTGGTGGTCTGCTGGTGGTGGGCAGTTCTTTGCTCTACGGAGGCCTGAAGAATCTTCACATCATCTTAAGACTCTTAGCGCAGCCCCTGTGCACTGCTGGAGGTGCAGTGAAGATTCCTGGGGAGTGGTGGAACACGGATCCCTTCGGCCCTGCTGCGAAATATGAGTAGCGACCTCGACATGCCCGTGCTGCTTGTTTGCAGTGCACATGTCCTCCTGTCGAAAGGATTGTTAAGGTGAGATGCTGCAGTTGAGGCCCGTGCCGTCCAAAGTGATTGGCCTCGAGACTTCCACACGTGAAGTTCCTTGGCCGGTTGCTTAGCTGCACGACAGGGAGGCTGAAGCTAAGCAAGAGCTGTCAGGACTCCAAGCAGGAGGTGGACGAGCCAAAGTGAGCACTTGGCGCTGACTCTGCTCTGCGGTAAAAGGGTTCCGTGCCTTCCGTGGAAGCGGCAGGGATCCTTGGAGTATGTTGAGTTCCAAGGCCGAGATCAGCGCTTGGAGCATTGTTGACCTACTCCTGGAGGCCAAGTGGAGGTGGCAGAAAGCTCAGCCCAATTCTGCGCCGATGCAGGCAGCAGCAGAGACGAATGCTCGTCGCTTCGATGGCAAAACTGTGACCATGCTCGCGGTAATGCTGGCATGTTAGGATGCCTGTTGGCAGCTCGTAAAGCATCTGCCGGCCTCCAATGTCGTGTGTGAGTGCGACTGTGTACTCTCTCGGTCTCTCTGGTGGGAGAAACAAGTCAAGACGAGACGACATATGATCATCCAACTAACCAAGGTAACCATCTAGGAAGCATGATGCATTGTAGAAAGTTAATGCAGCAAGTTAAATTTTCTTTTCCTCATATTCAACCGCGACATGTTGAGCGCGAGCAGACCGGAGGGTGCCGAAGCGACTGGAACAGTACCATCAAACAACTGAGGAGAAAGAGCGCGGCTCTAATCTGACAGACATGAGCAGCCCAAGGCCTAACCAACCTAGGCTCTAGAAGAATCAGTGGCGCCCACGTGCTTGGGCGCACCTGAGCTGCCGCGGTAGCGGTGCAGTGCATGCAGTATTGCCAGGTAGAAGCCAATCAGGTGGAACTGCTTCGCCAGCTGGCGCGGCAGAGAGCTGACTTGAATGCAAAGGCATGGGCTGGGCGGATAGCCCCCTCTCACGGCTTGCAAACGTCGCAGCTGGTGCAGGATGATGCAGGCTCCACAGCCCTTGCAGCTGCCATGACACGCCGTCTGCTCCTTGAAACGCTTCGAGCAGCACCCAGACCTGGCAAGTTCGCGGGCTCCAAGGAACAGGACTTGTGGAACTGGTGCAGTGTCTCGCAGACGGAAGGTGTGACCTGGATATGCCTGGGCCCCACTAGACAATGTGTCAATGTGCCCATTAGAATGCGAACTGCTTGGAGTGAGGCCTTATGCGACTCGCAAAAAGAACATGTCGGCGCTGGCATGCGCGGCCGAAACGGGAAACATGGAGGCACAGATTCGATCACTGCGAATAAGTAATAAGTAATTAGTGCTCTTTGGAAGCATCCAGTGTCGTGTTGCAGCCCGACGAGGTTGTGGAATTGCTAGTGATGTGCCGTGCATCCTTGGATGGAAGCTGGGATGCGACCAGCGCAACTTCGATGCCTTCGCCAAGTCCATTGACAGCTGCAGCAATCGCTGAGCGATGGCCGGTGGTGCGGCGGCTGGTCGAACTGCGGGCCGCCCTTACATGCACAGATGGTGGGAGCCGTGCCATCTTCCAAGCAGTGAAGGCAGGTGAGAGAGATTTGGTGGCATTCCTGTGCTTGCAGAAGGCCTCACCCAACGCCCTGGGACCCGTGGAAAATCCCAGTGGAAACGGCGGCAGTTGTGCCGTGGCTGCAGCAGCAGCAGCGGGGCAGACAGGCATGCTCCAAACCTTGGCCACGGCACGCGCCGATCTGGACCCGCGGTCTTGTCTCATGCCTGCCCGTCTAAAGCCAAGACGTAGAGTCTAGAAGACCTTCGGGCTTTTGCAAGCAGTGGGTCATTCAACCAGTGCACTGCGTCGCTAGCGGTTGAGGTTGAGGATGGTAGATCTTTTGCGGGGACGCAGAATCAGGGTTTTCTCACGCTTCACTCCTCCCTGCATTCCCCTGCAACGCGAGTCTCTCGATGTTTTGGCTCAAGCTTCGGACCTGCGAGTAGCAGATGCAGTGAACAGCATGCGAATGGACGGAAGAAGAGTCTGGCACCCCTGTCGGAGGGCATCTGCCTTGCTGGCGCTTCCGCTAGCTGGCTCCGCTCTCATTCACACGAGGCCGTGGCATGGCCACACACGATGCCCAAAGATTGCCCGGCATGTGATGAGCTACGGGGACCAAGTGCTGCAGGTGACGGATCCCGATGACCTCCGTGTCGCAATCTACAAAGGTCGCAGCGTGCGGAATGCCTCAGCATACGATGCCCAGATCAGAGCACTGGCGGAGGACTTTCTTCAGGCCGGCTCCAGGAGCATCTCGGCAGCGTTTCGTAGCACAGGGGACATTGCCATTAGGTGCTTTGGGTGTATTGCTTCCGTGCCCTGGCTTCGATGACAAGTGTGTGGTATGTACGCGTGGTTCACTTTTGTGCTAAAACTGCCCTATTCTGTGGCCCTGCAGAACCTTGGACAGGCGAAAGGGCCAACACTGATCGTGGTCAACCGAAGCGGCGGCAGCCCATCAAGAAGATGGGTCTTTTGGTCGATGTCTCCAGCCTATTATCAGCAGTGGGTGGCAGGCTTCTTTGGATATCTTGACAGCCGTCAGTTATCGTATTTGTTCTGATGTGTTTCTGATGCCTTCATGCTAGGTGCACTACAGCTGGGACTGCCTGGGGCAACTGCGGGAGGCACGTTCGGCTGGCTTTCCCGTGCACGTGGCTTCTGTGCTTCTGCCGTTCCTGCGCTAATCTAACAGCATCGGCCGGGCATGGGATCTAGGATGCTTGCATGTGTGAAACCCTATGTGCACCGCTTCACGTGTGTTAGATGAGCCGCTGCTTCAAACGATGTGAGTGTGTTTGTTTGATGCTGCAGATGTTCTCATTCTGAGGCTTGATACCCCGGAAGAGCTGCTGGCGCTAGCATCGGAAGTGGCACCGACCGTGTACGTGATGGAGCCCGAACTTCTTCTTCAAGGGTTCCAGCAGGACGTGCCATGGACTAAAGACACGGCGACAAGCAATGCTACGACGAGGTCTGTGTGGAGACGATACGAGGGTGGGGCGGCAAAAAGCACTTGTAGGTTTGCTGTCGTTTTTCCACCTTCCACACCGCTTTCCTTGCTGGACCCTCCGTATGTGATTTTGGATGGCTTGAATTCTGCCAGCAACGTCGGGCAGGTCCTCCGGACTGCATACCACTTGGGAATAACTTCAGTGGTGGCATCGCCAGAAACTTGGGGTTGCCTTAACGGGCGGGCCTGCAGAGTTTCCATGGGCTGGATGTACCGGATGCAATTTCATGCCGCACGGCCATTGTCTGAAGCGATTCTTGAGCTGCAAGATCTGGGAACATGCGTCTATGCGGCAGAGAACCAATTCTCCGAGCCGGTTGCCCCACATGAGCCGCTGGGTGACAAGAGGTGGGCACTTGTGGTTGGCAGCGAAGGTTTGGGTGTGTCTGATGAGATCACCCAATTATGTGATCGACGAGTATCTGTTCCACAGCAGCAGGGCCACTCGCTAAACGTAGCTCATGCCTGCTCTATCTGCTTGTATGAGCTGTCGAAGACAAGCTGGCCAATTCCAAGAAGTGAGCGAGACGCACAAGCTGAAAATGCGTCCCCGACAGCTTGCCCAACCGCTTTACTCTGCTGAACCATGAACTCCAAGGTTGGCATGCACTCAGAGGTACTGACCTTGTGCCCTTTTTCCGGTAACCTTCATAGAAATCAACACGAGACGGATTTGGAACAACCGTGATTCTCTGTGCTACTAAAGTGGACGGCCCCTCTGCTGCCCCATACATACATGTAGTGCCTTCTTGCAAGTTCGAGGACTAGGACTTGAAAGTTAGATAAGCAGAACGAAAGCGTTCGGAGAGAACCTTTTTAATAACTATTTTTGACAATGTTGGAACATCACCGAGTTGTTCGGGGCATTCATGATCAGTGATGACGGTAGTGATAGGAAAGTTTATTTAAAATGCTGCGGCTGGAAGGACCTGAGTCCAGAGAATGGTGCCTGCCACAGAATCCATGGTACCGGTGTCATTCGCAGTCAGTTTCCATGCAGAGTTCAGGCTTGGCACCTCTGCTTGCCGCGGCTCTGAACAAGAGGCACCACATGCACGTCACAGAACTGTCAACACCACCCGGAGTGCCAAAGTTGATGTGAGGTGGGCCGCGCTCCAGCAGTTGCTTGAGCTGCGCCGGCTCCTCTTGTGCTTTCGTGTATTTAAGAACGTGTATTGAATTTTGCAGCCATGTCTTGAGGTGCACGAACGGATGCTGCTGATTCACACGGTCGAACGGCGTTGATTCTTGCCGCGAGTCAAGGCCATCTACTTTGCCAAGTTTTCGCTCAGGGCTGACATGCTTTACATGGAGGCCAGTCTCGGGCAGTGTCCAGCTTGATCGACAGCAGAGCCTCGTGAGCGCCTCGGGCCGTGTGCTGACGCAGACTTCATGTCTGAAGACTTGCCAACAGGTTGGAGCTCCGGAGCGTTGATGGGCAAACGGCTTTGTTGGCAGCTGCTCGCCATCAGCACTGGATGGCCTTGTGTGCCACTCAGCCGCCAACAGACGTGCGAAGTTGGCTCCTGGAGCTGCGCAGCTCCAGGAGGCGATTGGCTGAAGCCCTGGCAGACCCGAACGAGTCTCGGCTCAGCTCATCAGATGTACTGTGCAGGAGTCGTCTGAAACTTGGCTTCTTGGTGCTTCCATGATCTCTAGTGTTTCAAGTTCTTAATCGGGAAAATGAAACAGTACTTCTCGCTTTAGCTTTTAGCTTCGCTAATGCAGCTTTCAGCGCAAAGCCGCTCTTGTCGAGTAGCACAGCCATGTGCGAAGGGACATAGAGCGAAGTCGCTGAGCAGCGTCACCGTACAGCCGTGCTGCTCAAGCGACAGAGATTTTGATTTAGCTAGCACGACATGGCGTCTTGCAGCGAGCGGGAAGTGTTGGCAGCTTCCGACGTTCTACGAAGCTTGCAGGCGCCGGCTGGCTTTAGCGTCGACATCTTCGACGCCGGTTTCGAGATGGTGCGGCATGCCTTGCTGGACGCGTGGGTCGAGACAAACGATCATGATCGTACTCGGATGGCCCCTTTTCTCGATCTTTTGACGTCACTTAAGTGTGAGTCCAAGGTGCCGATTAAGACTGCGACGCCTGGCGGGGGTCACTCAACTCTGCGACATGCCTTGGAGGAGTTTCCTTCGAATGTTCGGCTGCTTCAGGACAGGGCTATTTGGCTATACAGCATTGCCCCAGAATGGGGAGCGGCTCAGTTCAGTCTCCGTTTCATCCTCAGCTGCGTCGACTTTCCATTGCAGGACCGGGAGTGAGTGCTGTGTCCTGTTAGTCGCAGTTGCACCTCAGCGGTGAACTCCATGTTACGACGGCATGCTTCCTAGGGCTCAAGATGGCCGACGAGTTGTGGGAAACACTTAGGTTCCGAGGGCTATCAGCCTTTGCACCTGATTTTGTGCGATGCAGAGTGATGTCTGTGGATGCAGTCACCTTACATGCGGCGGCCCTGTTGGCTGCTGGAACCCCGGCTTGGGCCGTAGAGTTAGCGGCTCGGGGCACACGGGAGCTGGCCGATAGACCGCAGCCGCATGAGGAGCCCAGGCGGGCTGATTTCCCGCGCCAGCCTCACGTGCGACGGGCCAGCATGCAACAAGCTCTTGAGGCAGCCAGGCCTGAGAACCGAGCTCAGGCTTTAGCAGCTCTGGATCAGGACGTCCTCGCTGCTAGTACGGTGGATTCGAATAACAGTCGCATTCGCTTCTACATTGCCATATGCAGAGCATGGGGGCTGGAACCCTGGCCACTCTCGAGGGAAAGTGTCAGAGCGTTCGGTGCTTGTCTGAAGGCTGGGGGTTACAAGAGTGCTTCGGTGTACTACTCGGCCGTGATCGGGCACCAGATTCGGACCATGTGGCAGGCCCCCAGTCCCGAACTTCGTCGATGCATCCAGGACACACGACGGGCAATTCTGCGAGGAGCGGGACCCACCCGCTTGAAGGACTTCTTTGATGTGCCGATTCTCCGCAGGATCTTGGATGAGGAAGATCTCGATGCCTTTTCACTAGACGTCCCCAGTCACATGGGGGATGTCATGTTGGCTTGCGCGTGGTGGATGCTACGCGAGATCGAATCATCGAGTGCTCAGGTTTGCCACGTGATGTTCAATGACAGCACAGGCGAGGTTACATTGATGCTTCCGGTGCAGAAGTGTGATCAACGCGGCATGCTGTGCTGCCGGACCCTGCTCTGCGCGTGCAGGGCATCACGGCAGATCTTGTGCCCGTTCCATTGCCTCAAGAGGCATGTGGCCAGGCTTCGTCGCCTGGGTGGTGATGCTACAGCGCCTAGGGCGCCGCTGTTCCCGAGCGGGTCAGGAGGTGTTGTCTCCAAGGACTACTTCGTGAAGGCTTCCAGAGCAGCTCTTCGAGCATGTGGTGTGACCACCACCAGGGAGTTTGAGGGCGTTCAGTTGGAACGTTTTACGGGCCATATCGCCCGTATTTCTGGTGTGCAGTGGTTGCATAACATCGGAGTGCCCATGGCCATGCTGCAGGTGCTTGGCAGATGGGCTAGCCTGACGATCCTTCGGTACCTCCAATCGGCACCCTTGCAGACTTTGCCTGCCACGGCGGCGCGTGCCTTGGTTCATGGAGCTGCCAGTTCCAGTGGTGATGGCGGCTGGCTACTCATACCGATACCGAGCTCGGTGGAAGCACCGTGGTCAGGGGCAGTTGAGCAGGACGGGTCGGATGATGAGGTCCAGCTCATCGAACCTGGTCGGCAGAAGAGGCGCCGACGCCAGGCTCAAGTGCCTCAAGCGGCAGATCCAGCCGGTTTTGGCGAGTCAGCCAGCCCGGCGGATGTGGCCGGAATACGCAACGAGCTCGCCACGGTGCAGGCTGCCCTGTCGGAACTCCAGCGAAAGGATTCCTACATCGTTCAGGGAAGGTCCAGGAGGCACCACATAATCGCGGTGCCCGAGGCAGCAAACCCTCCCACTTCCTGGTCCACGGTGTGCGGATGGAAGTATGGCCTGAGCCAGTTTTATCGATCCCATACGATCGGATCTTCTGATAAGAAGTGCTGCCGATGCTTTCACATTGACAGAGAAGACGGACGCGAGGAGTCCAGTCAGGAATCCGGGTCGGGATCCGATGATTCGTCGGGAAAGAGCAGTAGCAGCTCTTCCAGCTCAGAGTCCAGCTGAAGTGCTGGGGTGATTCGCCTGGGGGCGGGTCGGAAAACACATTGCCTTTTGAGCATGTGCACTATACGCATCGAGAGGCGAGTACCCTTCCTTACCGAACCCCCCCCCACTGTTGTTTCGCCAGGACCTGGATGCCTTCGATCGTGACTACGGCAAGCTGGGTAGGCAGATCCAAGATTCCTTTGAGCGAGCGGTAGCTTTTCACAGATGGAACTCGGGCCCGGTCGCATGGCAGAGCATGGATTGAGTCGACAGTAGCGAGCGACGCGGGCCAGGGCCAAAGCGGTGACCCAGCGGGCGGTCCAAGAGATGGCGAGTTCCCAGAGGGCGGAATCTCAGCCACAGCTTATGAAGCCGCGACCTGAGAGTGTTGCGATAAAGTCGGACTGAGAGTGCAGGGCATTGCCAGAGTGCTTTCGCTCAACATGTGCCCGCACATACAAGCTTGCGCCGTTGTGAGGGGGCTCCAGACTTAGGATCGCGGACACAAATGTGCAACATGGCTTTTGTGCATGCAGACAGTCTGAGATGGTGCAATCACGTCATGTACACGTCACAACATGTCAGCCCCTCCCGGTGGAACCATGGACGAACTCGCCAAGCAGGCGGGGGCAGGATCAGTGGTCCGAGATTACCTTGCCGCTCGTGGTGTGCTGTCAGTCGGTACACTGTCTATGCTGGCAAGAGACGATGCAGATTTCGAAGCAACGATCGTCGAACCACTGATCCGAGGTTTCGACACAGGTCATGGCAAGCTCGAGCTCGACGAGGTCGAGCGGCCGATCGCCAAAGCGGTCCTCTTGTACATGTTCCACCTGGCACGGGAAGCCAGGACAGCGGCATCTTCAGCCCTGGCACCTAGCCCCTCGGGACCAGCGCCATCATCATCTCCGGCCACGGGATCCAGCAAGTCGGCCAACGAGGACAGGGCTCCCAAGACATTGCCACCTAAGGTCTGGTCGGATGCAGTGGCCAAGTACAATTCAGTTTGCATAGCGGGGGTCCCCCGTGAATTCCCAGTGCAGAAGTTGGTCGGGGCGGAAAGCGTGTTATCACGCTTCCATTGGGAACATGTCACGAGCAAGGCATACTCCCCACTGGAGCTTGGAGAATTGGTTTCCAAACGCAGCTTTACGGCTACAGGAGGTGTCAACTACTTGGCGGCGCGCAAGAAGGCCACACGATTGGAGTTCGACGGCGAGTCTCTACAAACATCAGAGGAGGCCACATGGGAGCCACGATCGCTTTGGTCGGTGGTCGATGGCCTTGACGCCATTCGATGGTGTCATATTCTCTTCGAGGTCGGCGAGGAGCATCAGATCAACAGGTTCTACGATGAGATGATTCGGCGGGCGAGGCAGCACCCTGATAAAGTGGAGATCTTCCGCGACTACTACGCGGCCGTGTCATGGAGCATATGCATGGCGATGCGCGTCAACAAGACGTACAAGGAGGCGAGCGATGCCATCCTCACCGACGTGACCATGTGGAACGAGTACATGGCCCGGGAGCCCAAGGACAACAAGAAGCGCAAGAAGTTCACCACCAATGCGGAGGACACCGAATGGACACATCGAGCGTGGACCCCCAAAGGGTATGGTCAGAAAGGCAAAGGAAAGGGCAAGAAGGGTGGCAAGTACCGCGAGTGGCAGACCCAGACGTGGCGCCAGTGGCAACCACAGACCATTTGGGGAAGATCGTCCTGGTCCAAGGCCAACAGATGGACCAAGGATGAGGCCAAGCAGGACGAGTAGGGACAGCGCGGGGCCTCTCGCCCCCGGGCGGGGCACCCGGCCCAGACAAAATCGACGGCCCAGTGCAGACGCTTGAGTCGTCAGCGGTTTCGGATATGCAGCCACCCAGCGAGCCGAGCGGTGAGGTGGTGAGGCAAGCTTCCCATGCGGTGACGGGCCACTCAAGTACATCGTCGACTCCACCGGCGGCCACTCCAACCAGGATGGTCACACACTCTTCGCTGGGGCCGGAACACACGGCTCATCAACTGGCGGACCCGGTTGGTCCTGACATTCGGCTCCGAGGCGATTCTTCTTTGCCGGTCCAGGGCTTGGAGCGATGTGCCGATGTCATCCTACTGTCCTTCTTCGATGGCGTGGGGTCATCGGCTTTGGCATTGCGGTCATTGGGCGTCAGGATAAGAGCTACTCTGGAATGGGAGATAGATCCAAGCGCCTTGGCCGTTTCGTCCCAAGCCTGCAAGTGTCTGCGGTTGAAGCGTGGTGATGTGACTGCCGATAATCCGAAGAAGGTTGCAACTATCCTCCAGGACTTCCTCCGGGAGAAGGAATCCATAATCCTGGTGACCGCTGGGCCACCATGCCCAGACTACTCGAAGCTGAATGCCTCAGCCCAGGGTCGAGCAGGCGACAGTGGACAGTTGTTCGTTCAGTTCGCGGAGTTTCTGCATGAGATCGAGTCCATCATGAAGATGCAATTCCACGTCTTGGTGGAGAATGTGCTGATGCAGAAGGCCACGGACCTGGAGTGGTTCAATCGGGCTCTCGGAGCGAAACCCATCGCGGCTGATGCCGCCAGTTTCGGGCTCATCAGCCGCCCACGTACTTGGTGGACGCGGATCGACTGGACCCGGATGACCAAGAACCCGTATTATCCGGACCAGGAGCTGAAGTGGGATCGCCTTGACGGCTTAGCGAGGCTACAACTTGGCGTGCGGCCTGATGATCCCACCTCTTTCAGTATGAAGGGCCTAGAGTTCCACGAGAGTATCGTGAACCACAAGCGGAAGCTGCCGTGTCTTACAACGCCTGCTCCGAGCGATCAGGGCAGACCCCCACCGAAAAAGATGCGGGGAACTGTATCGGCCGCAGCCAAGAGCAGATGGCTCTCGCGCCAGAGACAATATGCTCCATGGGTGTATGAAGATCATGCTCTAGTCTACGAGGCGAGTGGTGAGGGCCAGCTGCTTCCTGCAGAAGTAAAAGAGCAATTACATCATTACCCGGAGGGCTGGACACGCCACGATAAAGTTTCCCCACGAGACCGCCATCGTCTATTAGGCAATTCATGGCATGTCGGTATTGCCCGCTTCTTGCTGGCCCTCGTCTTGCTGAATGCCACTGTGGGCCAGTCTAGTGCCCAGGCCCAGGACATTGAGGAATCGATGGCCCAAGCTAAGGCTCGGAAAATTCCGGTGGCAGGACACATCCAGGGTTCGTGCAGTGTCCCAGTGAAGCCGGCCCAGGACATGTGGGGTCAGTGGGATCACAGTTTGTCGATTCAGCATCCTTTGTTGACCCAGCCGGACTTGGAGGTTGCGGTCCAGCGTACAATGCAAGCCATAGTGACTGAGGGTTCGGATCTGCCTGCCAAGAGAAGCGCCACGCTGGCACAACTCCGATCGTTGCGTCATGAGATGCGAGATGAAACGAATCGATGGTTCAAAACTCTTCCTCAACATGTGGCCAGTGCTTACACGTATGACGGTGACAAAATTGTGCAAATACCATTGCTCATGCGCCTACTCCGAGGTTGTGGCTATCCCGACTGCGATAACCTGGAGAAGGCGCTGTGTTCTGGATTCCCTCTCATAGGAGAGCTCTCCCGATCACCGGGATGGCATCCTCGAACGGATGAGTGGTATGCACACCCCATCACTGAAAGAGTGTTCAAGACATTGAACCAGCAGCACATCCGGGATAGGGCAGCGCAGCAGCGGCCAGATGCGGAATGGCGTGCAATGTTGACCGAGGTACTTGTTGAACGCGACAAGGGCCTCCTTGAAGGACCATTTGAGGCGCACCCAGACTGGGGATTCCAGGCTGTGGGCCCGGATCCAGATGACCGAGGCGGTTTACTGCCGATGGATTCAGAGGTTGCGTATGCGGCTTTTGCACTTAGCGTGGTTCAAGAGGGATCCGACAACCGACGCAAAGTGCGTCGTTGTGAGGACTATCGTCGGTCACATCACAATGATACGGTCAGGGCCTTTGACAAACCACCTCATGATACGGTGGACACTTATGTCAGGATAATCCGAGCTTGGGCCGAGCTTCATGAGGACGCCCAGGTCTGGTGTCAGGACATGATGAGCGCCTACAGACAGTATCCAGTGCAAGAGCCTGCTCATGCATACATGTTGTTGCAGCTACCGCACGGGGTTTCGGTTTGGCGCCATCGAGTTCTGCCTTTCGGCAGTGCTCCTTCAGTCTGGCATTTCAACAGGTGCACAGACGCCATCGTTTGGCTGGCACGATGTTTGGTTTTAGTGCTGGCCCTGCATTACGTGGACGATGTGGGGGGCCCGGAACCATCTTGGTCAGCTGATTCGGCCTGTTCTACTTTCCGCGAGCTTTGTGAGATCCTGGGCATTCGAGTGAAACCATCTAAAGAGCAATTGCCGGCGACAGTACAGAAGGTTCTGGGTGTGCTGATTTCCATTCACGATGATGTCGTACAGGTTAAACCGGACCCCGAGCGTCTGCGGCGAGTCTCTCAGGCCCTCAGTCATTGCTTGCAGGCGGATCGGATCACGCCTGAAGAGGCGTCCAGGCTCTGCGGTAAGCTGGTCTTCCTTCAGTCAAGTCTGTTCGGGATGGTCGGTCGAGCCGCTTTGGGCCCCCTTTACTCCAGAGCTCACGGAGGACCCCGCCAAGCGCTGGAGCTCAATCAGGGATTGAGGAGTGCGATCACAGTGCTCCTCGCGGTGTTGCAACGGGCTAGGCCTCGTTGCATCCCTCTACGTCCGAAGTCTCGGTGCACAAGTGTGATCTACGCTAATGCCTTTTTCAAGCTTGGAGAGAGGACGTGGAAAGTAGGTCACGCTGATGTGAAGCATTGGACCAAAGCTCGGGTTTCTTCACTACAGAACGGCTGGGGCTTTCTGGCGAAGGCTGGAGATCGGATCACGGCCGGGCACGGAGCAGTACCAGCACGGGTGGTGGACAGATTCGGGTCTCGGAAAGCATATATATTCTTTCTCGAAGTTAATGCCCAAATTTTGACGCTGTTGGCCAATCGTCAATTCATTGATTCCTTTTGGGTGTGCTTCATAGATAACCGTGCTGGGAGAGCAGCGCTCACGAAGGGCTTCAGCGGTGATGTTGCCATCAATAACCTTTTAGCCTTCTTCTGGTGCCTTTGCTCCGAGCTCAACTGGTTCGGCCACTTTGAGTGGGTCGCCAGCAAGCTGAACCCAGCGGATCCCATTTCGCGGGGGGTGCTCGATGGCGCCGTGGAGAGGCGCGCTCACTTCCTCCAGGATGTGCCCGAAGCCTACTGGTCCTTGATCTGGCGAGTGGCGGGCAGTATGGAGTTTGCTACGGGCGAGGCCGTCTCCGAAGCGATGCATCTGGAGTTTGCTTTTACATGATGAGGCTTTCTTCAGGGCTTTCTTGCATCACGACACATTGCGGCGAACTAGCTGTGCCGTGCGGTTTCTGAAGCTGCACAGCAGTCCACCGCAACCTTTCTGAAACGAGGGGGAGCTCGAATCCTTGCACACCTCGTGACCACTCCGGATAAAAGGAGTGCTCTTCCTGTGATGCGTGTAGCGTCATGTCGAGTAGCACAGCCATGTGCGAAGGGACATAGAGCGAAGTCGCTGAGCAGCGTCACCGTACAGCCGTGCTGCTCAAGCGACAGAGATTTTGATTTACCCTCCCTCCCGCCCTTATTGGGCACGGAGTCTGGTCACTTACGTTCTTGCTCCTACAGTCAGGTTTGCGGTGGGAACGGTTTCTGAAGCTGCACAGCAGTCCACCGCAACCTTTCTGAAACGAAGGGGAGCTCGAATCCTTGCACACCTCGTGACCACTCCGGATAAAAGGAGTGCTCTTCCTGTGATGCGTGTAGCGTCATGTCGCATGGAACTTCTGCTGACAGAGGTGGTTGAGAACAAAAGCGCCGCGCCAGTGATCTTGCGCGTTGCGGAGACGTCGCAGCTTACAGCTCAGAAACCTGACACTTCAGGCATAATTCGTAGGTCTGCTGACCGAGCCATGCAGGTGGGACACCTTGATCCACTTGGCGAGGCATCGTGCAGATTTAGAGGCAAGCAGCGCGTCGATGCGACAGTTTCTTGGAGAGGCTAGCAAGCAAGCGTACCGGCATGGATTTGGCAAGGTTCGGGGACAAGGAGGTCGCAGAGTGTTGATGTTTGCCGCAGAGTGTGGCCTGGACGATGTCGCATGGCCTGAGCCTTGAGCCGTCATGCGTGCTATGCCCATCCGTGCCCGCATTGACCGGAGCGCTGGCGTGCAACAGGTGGTTGCTGCAGAGCCGTGCCAATCCCGATGCGCAAGATGACAAGGAGCACAGCACAGGATAGTAAGATGTGCAACCACGCGACACTGCCATTTTCTCCGAAAAAGACTGCTTAGAATTTAAGTGTGGCAGGGAGAGACGGCTTTGCTGAAAGCCTGCAACCGCCAGTTCGCGGCCTAGCGGGCCATGTGTGGCATGTCATGGAATGTCCTTCTGGTCGGTTTGCAGGTCGGAAGGACTGATGCGAATTCTTTGGGAGGGAGGCGCCAACACTGAGCGGCCCATCTCAGCTGGCCGACGGCGCGCTTTTCCTGCTGGAGCTGCTAGCTTCTAGAGTGTAGTGCTATACTGAGGGTGGCGATCAAGAAATCTCGTATCCCTGCGCCACTTGCCTAACTCACTCTTCAGTCAGTTGTCGTTTCTGGCGTTTCGACTTCGGGATCGGAACATGTCAAGATCGACCCCAGGATGTCGAGACTTCTGCGGCAGTGGAGGGGGCACGAGGAGGAGGATTGAATTGGTTGAGCTGTTTCTACCTGCAGATGCCGCCCTTGCAGCATCTGGCAGCCAGGCAGGGTTGTCTGTGCCCTCGCCCCTACGTTTTCTTCGTGTGGTACCATGTCCAGTTACGTCTCGTTCTCCAGTGCAGGCCACGACGATCATGTGCCGATGGGATGTTTGCGATCCGCTGATCACTGCGGCCATGCGCATTGCCATGCTCACGCCGCGCTGCGACTCTGCGACCTGTGGCATCCTTTGGTCGAACTTTGGTCTGGTCTCAGCTTCGCACGACACTCGCGACCTCATCCTCGGTTTTGACCAATGACAGCGTGCCACTGTGCTGTCGCTCGCTTGCCTCGGGGAGGATTTGATTCTACCTGCGCCACCCCATGGAAAACAAGTAATTTGGCCGAGCCAACTGCTGGCTGAGACAGCAGAGCAAGTTTGACCCCGGTGCGGCCTGCAAAGCCAAGACAATGTTGAGAGCGGCTCGGGCCACCATTTGCCCACTTCTCCACGGACTGGAGCAGGAAAGTGGAATAAAATGGAGTACGCTGCCGAATCGTGCTGCAGCATGAGTGGCAGCTTCCTTCCTGGCTCGTGACCTCCACTTGGAGATGACTTTTGCAAAGCAGCATACCTTGGTCATCCCGCGAGGTGAACGCAGCGTTGCGTGGTCCTTCCCCGCCAAGGCTTGCGAAGCCCACCTCTTGGTTTGATGATGCTGGAAGCCTGTGGCCAGGCTGGTCTGGTCGCATGTTCCTCTTGCCGGACAAAGGCTGGTCTAAGCATCGGGATGCAATGAATCACGAGCAAGCTGTTGATGCTTCTTCCAACTCAGTGACTGCACAGGGCCTACTCCACAAGGAACGCAAGCGGCGTGATAACAAGGTGCCACCGATGCATTCAAGGTGACAGCTTGTGACAACTTGCTTCAGCCAGTTCCCCGGCATACTTCTGCCTTCTGGATAGAGATTTCCCTCCGATCTGTCTGCTTGTTTCTGAAGTGCATGCTTGATGACTCATGGTAACTGGTATGTGAGGGTCAGGTACGATTTCTGCTGCGTGTGTTGCTGCAGTATCGTTGAATGCAGGGCTCCTGTGCAACTGGCGTCACACCACCCGCAGGCCCCCCTGAATTCACTGTTTTCGGTGCTAGCAGCTAGCAGTGACGAGGAGCATACTTTCGCTCCGCTTTCAGGTTCCCCGCCTGTGCTTGCCCAGCCAGTCTGGCCAGCCTGTATGGGTGCAGCGTGCAGCAGTTGAACCGGGATTCTCAGGCCCAAGCATCGCATCAGTGCGGCCAGAGTTTCGCAGGCGTTTTGCATACACTTTTTGGTCAGTGTTGCGAGGTGTGCCGAGTCCCGTGAAGACGTTGAGCACGTCTTTGCCCCGAGCAAGGGATGGCTCAGATGTCGGGCAATGCTGGGATCGCAAGCATGTTGCCGTTGCCAAAAGTCCTTAGATGCAGCTGTGCTGTCCAGGGACATGCTGAGCCGCTCTGTGCAAGTGGAGCCTTGACTGCAGTTCGACGAAGGGAATCTGCAAAGCCACGAGGACTGTGAGAGCTTGGAAGAAGTCCAGCCTGTGCATGATGCGAATCGTGTCATGCCCGTGGAATGTGGAGCTCAGGGTTGTATTCCTGTGCGTGCTTCGACCCAGGTGCCTTTGCAGGGCTCCTCTGCTCGATGCTAAGACGGTGACTACCGGAAGCTACAAGATTGAAGTTACAAGTTTGTTTCTGTTTCTTCGCGTGTGAATGCAAGGTCGACCTTTCTGCCTCGAGGTCAGGGTGCCCCACACATGCAGGTCTGTGTCAGGATGCCGTCGGGACAGGGTGCTTTTGCAGCAGCACTGCATGGGCCATGGGCGTGGGATGCGGAGGTACCCTGCACATGCTGTGGACACGCTGAGCCGAACAGTGTCAGCCTGCAGGTACTGGTTCTGGCACGACGTAACTTGTAACTATTTCGCAGCATGATCCAGGGCCTTTTTATGCAGTTTGCCACAGGCATGTGCCTGAGCATGGAAGCTTTCGGGCGGCGTCGCCGACTCGACTCGCGCTTGGCTGCTTGGCCAGTCCCAAGGCCGCCTTGCTCACCAAAACTGTGCAAGCTCGCGATTCCGATGGCCGATTAGCTTGGTTAGGCAAAGCCGCCGATCTACCGGGCAGTGCGGCCTCCTTGGATGTTTCTGTTCTTGTGCACTGCCACCCGAAGTCAGTCATGCCAACCGCGGCCAGAGGCCCGTGGAGCAGCGCCTCCATTCCGAAGCGCGCGTGTGGCATGGCCACGATTCAGTCTCCTTTGGCCTCTACCTTTGCTGGAGCTCGCGGCTGTCGGAGCTGCCAGGTTTACGGGAGCCGTGCATCGACGAATGGCACCTCGATTGGCCCAGGGGCGTGCGACAGATTGGGGGAAGCATTGCGAAGCCACAAAGCATGCATGCAAGCCACAGCGAGAGCGAGGTGTCGCCTGGCCGTGCTGGCCCTGTCTTCGCTGCGGGCACGCTGCCGCGTTCTCTGTCGGTGCTGTAACGTTTAAGTTTTGGATGTCCTGACTGGTGACCCGACTGCGAGGCCAGCGAGCAAGGTCCGGTGAGTTTCGCCGAGCTGAGACGCAAGTTGCTGTCGGGGTCGAAAAGTAGTGCGACACCTCGCGGAGCTTCCCCTGAGATACAGTATCTTCTGTTGTTTGTTAAACGTGGTCCTGACCTTGGCTTTCCCGAAGCCGTGAACGCAATAACCTAGGTCCCGATCTCCGTCTCGCTACAGGCAACATCAGCAACACTGTTTACCAACCCATCATCATCATCATAAGCAGGATCATCAGCATCACCAGCATCTCCACCATCCGCACCATCGCCGCCTTCGCCATCCTCACCTTCAGCATCGTTATCAGCCATATTGTGCTCCGACCCTTAGCTCAATTTGGCTCATGCGCAATGGATCTGCGGCGTTCGCAGGCACGAGCAAAGGGCGACTCTTCTTTTGTCCATGACTTTCGCAATGCGACAAATGTGCGATGCATTCGATTCAGCCTCATTCCTTGCTGCAAAGCCTTGCCCCTACCCCTCACTAGTGACAGGATCTCGGCCTGCGCACCGCCGTAGCCGCAGCCTCAGAGCTCTTTCGGCGAATGCAAACTGCCGTGCTGTTGGATTGACACAAGGAGGGGCTCGCCCAATTGTGGCATCAGTGTCTCTCGCTTGTCACGACAGTTGCCGGTCCAACTGTCGGACGAAGACAGCAGCGGTCTGTGATCTCACCGTCTTCGAAATGGATGAGAAATGAGGAGAGATGCAGATTTCTTCTTTCCACCACCATGTTGTGATTTCAAGAACAAACCCTGCGAGACCCCAAACCTCTTCAAACACAGTGCGCATTTTCCCTGCGGCCAGAAGGTCCACGAAGGGGAACCCAAGCCAACTGAATCCGCGAGTGTTCAACAGTTCGACAGCCGCGGGCGAGAACCTCCTCCGCACCCGTTACAGCCATGACTGTGAGTATAGCTGGGCTGACTGCCGCTGTCACTTGTCATGCTGCCAATGCCTATACTTCTTGTTGTCCGCCCGCTGATCGTTTCCATTCGGCTACTATTCGATGTCTCTTGCCATCAGTATTGCCAGTATTCCTATGGTTGTTAGTAGTAGCTCACGACCAAGCTGCAGTCGTCCCCAGAAAAGGCTTTGCAGACGAGGTTCAGGTTCAGGAGCAGGAGCAGGAGCACGAGGAAGAGGAAGAGGAAGAGGAAGAGGAGGAGGAGGAGGAGGAGGTAGGAGTAGGAGCAGGAGTAGGAGTAGGAGTAGGAGTAGTAGCAGTAGGAGTAGGAGCCGGAGCCGGAGCAGGAGCAGGACCAGTAGTAGCAGGAGTAGGCAGCGCAGCTTCAAGCACGGTCACTTCAGTGCTTTGCTGACTTGCTGACTGCAAGCTTTCAAAGGCAAAGCAAACACATCAGCTGTGCGTTTCTTTCTCTTCGTCTCTCTCCTGTTGGGCTGAAGTTTTGTAGGATGTACTCGAAGAGATGATACATGTTAAGAGAGCCTGCAGCGACTGCAGGCACGGTATTGCATGTGCCTCATATGAAGGTGCGGAACCTTGTCCGTGCGGGTGGGTTTGAGGATTCAAGGTCCAGGGGATTAGCTTTTTTAGGCTATGGGATCAAGGTATGTATGAATGTATGGGCACTCGGGTGAAAAGGACGTCAAAACAATTTGTGCTCGGGGAGCTGAGGGAGCGTTACACACCCTGATAAGAGACTAAAGCAGGGGTCAAACTAAGAAGCCCCATGCCTAATCTACTCGAAAACTCACGCCTTAATCTTCCCGGACTTGCCATGGAATCCTCTTGAAGGGAAACGCCCTTGCACCCAATGGCAAAGTCGCTGTAACCCATACACTCAACCAGGTCCATACTCTTCGAGCCTGGTCCAGTAGGATGTCAAAGTTTGGAGTTATGGGTGATCAGTGCACGGCTTGGGGTTTGGGGTGCGGCGTTTGAGAGTTTAGGTTTCGGGGGCTGAGGGGCGAGAGGTTTGAATTCTGGGGAACTGTTATGTTTTTGCGTCCGTTGATCAGATAAGGGGCTGGGGCGACTCTTAGCAACATTAAGATTCCCCAAGGTTTTGGGGTTTAGGGCTTCAGGTGTGGATTTTGGGAATTATGGTAGGAATCCGTTGTGCTGTGATTGAACGACGGAGATGTCTACAGTACGGAATTCCCTAAGGGCCTGCACGAGAAGCATGACTTGAGCTTCAGTTCCGAATCTCCATGAGACGCATGCGCCGAAGAAGCTTCTCGCGGCTCCTTGCTGATTTCTGGAGAGGCGTCGACGTAGTCAGTAGTCAGCGCCACGAATCGGTTTCCACACGAAGCTTTTGAGGTAACAGACAACGAATAGCATCAACCCCGAAACACCCAAGCTCGAAGCCCGTAACCCGAAGCTACCCAAACAACAGCCCTGAATCCTCGACCCCAAGGCCTAGACGATGCGCCTTGTACCTCTGTGCCAGGTCTTCGCCTCTCGCATTGCCTGACGGCCGAATTCCGGCCACCGGAGCCCGTGCAGAAGATGGACGGGGCCTCTCTTCCGGATTGAGATTTGGAATAATCATGGTTCCTCCATAGGCCCGAAAGCAATAGTTATGTGGAGGTATGAATACGTAGTACTATTCCTTCATAGTCCTTATACAGTTGTTGAAATATCACATGCACCCAAACCTTAGTGTAAATGTAAGGTCGCGAAATTGAACGATAAGAAACCAAAGCCCTGTCAACAGTCTTGTTTGACGGCAACGGGCGACCAGCAGCCATCAGCCTTTGACATGCGCCGAGCGTTTTGAACAGGTAGTGTAAGGGCCTTCGTAGTTAGAATGGGGTTGCAGTTAGGCTGCAAGTCTTTAAAAGCTGTTTCATGATGTATGGCCTTACGAATTAAAATGCTAGTTTTGGGTCGTTTTTTTGTCTGTTTTACGAGGTCTCTTATAATATGATAAAGGGATAACGTTATTGAGTATTCGGGCCCTGATAGAAGGGTCTTGGGCTTTGGGTCCTTGGGAGTTGGGGGTTTAGGATTTGGTTCGATGACTTGGGTCGAGTGTTTTCTGCTCGAAGGGCGGATGTTTTGTATGGGCGTTCGGGTGAAAAAGGAGGTCAGAACATTGTGTGCTCGGGCTCAGGGAGCGTTACACACCCTGATAAAAGACTGATGCAGGAGTCGAACTACGAAGTCCTATGCCAATGCCCTATATAATCTACTCGAAAACTCAAGCCTTGAATTTTCAGGGACCAGCCATGGAATCCTCTTTGAAGGGAAGCGCCCTTGCAAGCAATGGCGAAGTTGCTGTAACCCATACACTCACGCAGGTCCATACTCTTCGAGCCTGGTCCAGTTGGTTTTCAGGTTTGGATGGAGTTATGGGTGATCAGTGCACGGCTTGGGGTTTGGGGTGCGCCGTTTCAAAGTTTAGGGTTCGGGGGTTGAGGAATGAAGGGTTTGTGAATTCTGGGTAACTGTTGTGTTTTTATTTGCGATGAGAGTTTCTTCCAGACTCGTAATATTAACATTCCCCCAAGTCCTGTAGAAGTGCATCATCTTATGCACCGGATTCGGGAGGCCGGCTATCGGGTACAGGGTTCGAGATAAGCCCGGACATGAGGCCTAAGCCCTCCAAAGCGTCGGGAAGTATCGGGTCACTGTACTCCAATGCCCGTCGGCCCGGGTCTACCGCCCTACATCAAAACCCCCGGAGCCATAAACTGCGGACACAAAATTAATGGCATAACCGAAATAGTGACTGTTGCTGCTGCCCCAGGTCGTGCTCTCTTCTCGAGCTGGCTCCGGCACATTCGAGGGCACAGATGGTGAGAAAACTCCTCTGAGTGATTGCTGACACTTTTTATCGTCACTGCCACTTCACCACCGTCAATGTGATTTGTACCTCTCCTTGTCACCATGGATCTTTCTGGATGGTCCGTATACCGATAATCATGAACATCGTCATCATTATCCTCATCTTAGAGCCTTTATCTACTTGCTAATCTTCATCTTCACTTTCATCTTCATCTCCATCTTCGTTTTCATCCTCATCTCAATCTTCTTCATCATCGTCCGATCGCCATCTCCATCTTGATCTGCGTCATCATCTTCTCCACGTCAATGTCGCTCTCCTTCCCCATGTTGATCTTCATCTGTGATCCTGGTATTCATCTCCAGTTCCATCTTCATATTCATTTTCATTTTCCGTTTCATCTTGAACCTCGCACTCCATCCTCAATCCCATCTTCATCATCATCTTCATCTTCGTCGTCATCATCTCCACGTCCGTTTCTATCTCCATCTTCACATTCATCTTCTTCTTTGCCGTGATATCAATCTCCATCGTGATGTTCATCTTGCTTCATGTTGATCTTCAGAGCCACAGCAGCAACATCAGCAAACATCCATGTTTTGGAAGCTGGTTGTGCGTGGTGCGGTCATGAGGCAGGAGGTTGGCATAAAAAGGCGAGCAGGAACAGAGTTCAAATGCATAAAAACGAGGCTTAAGACGCACGCTTCAAGCCCAAGCCCATTCCAAGCCCACCCACAGAGAGGCTGTAGGTTCTGGACTCCAGATTTCTAGGCGAGCTACGGAGCCCGAAGCCAGCAAGGTGCAGCTTCGATGACTCGGCGCAACATGCAGCTGTGTAAACTGTAGGCCCCCGAACTACCCGGAGACTCCACACCCCCGAAAATGAAGACTCTTGCTTCAATAGCAATAGGGTCTCTTCAGAAGGAACCCTTAATGCAAGAGAGTTGGAGTACCGTTCTGGCCGGTGAATGCAGACAGAAGGGGGCACATGCCACTATTCAGGGTTAGCCATGGCGCAAGAAGACCAATCGAAGTTTCAGACTCTGGCTCGGAATCTCAAAACCGCAGACCACTCAGCTTCAGGAATGTCGGTGTAATCATGGTCTCAGCATGTGGCGGTTGGGATGCTATGTGCCGGAAGGTCGTTCAGGCACCACTGGAGTACGATGCGGCCCGGCTTGAGCATCTACATCTACATGAGCATCTACCTTCGTCCCCTCAAGTCGTTCAGGTTGGGATTCCTGGCGAAGCCGAGACAGAGGCGGAGGCCGAGGCTGCGGAGCCGAGGGTTTGAACTACTGAACTGAATCGAACCGCGTGTCTCGCTCCGGGGGCTTGGGCTTGTAGTCGATGTTCTTGCGGTCTTGAAGAGCAGGAGCTGCAGATCTTCGATGCCCCCTGCGGCAATCACGTGGGGAGGCTGCAGATTACAGGCACCGTGCAGGGCTATCCTGCAGGCCGGGTGTCACAAGCTCTTCTTGCCCGATTCTCGACATCCGTGGGCTATGGTCTCAAGGTGACTGGCTTCACCTCACGCGACAGGAAGTGGCACGTTTGCAGGCGTTGCATGCGGGGGATGAGTGAGAAGTCCACACACTCTCCGCCAGCTGCATTTGCATCATGAGAACGCACGTTGTAACAACTGCGGGCACCCTTTAGGTAAAACGCACTGTGTAGCCCCGATTGGGAGCCGGCGGAGACGATGTCGTTTGCTTGGACAGCACAATGATTTTCTGGCAAATCTTGGAAGCCTTTGACCCAGATGAGAGCTCGCCACTGTATGGTAAGCCGAAGGTCATTCTGGCGAAAACTGTGGGCATCGGTAGGTGGCACCTGCATGAACACCTCTGTGGGGAAGCTTTTCAAAAACTCGTGCTTCGGCTGGTGCTACAAGCGGTCTGCTCCCCATCAAGTGTGCTGTCACGGTGACTGCGGCTTTTGTATTAAAGACGAAGTCAGCTCAAACTCGGCATGCGCCAACAACATTGAAATCGGCAAGACATCCTGAGCTTGTTTGGCAGGCTGGGCCAAGCTGTTCGATAGTTGTCATCGGAGAGGATCTGCTGTCACACAGTTGACGGCAGATGCGTCCAGGCTTCTCGTGACGAACAACGGTTGGCAATCTTCCGACGGCCCGACCCTCTTGCTCATCGCGACTTTCGTGCCACACCGCGCTCTCCTGCTACTGTGAGTCGAACTCCTGATTTTGAACTGCAAGGGTGCAAAGTTTCCGGAGGGCGAAGCTCGTACACTAGAAGCAACCGTCCACGAAAAAGCCAGAGACGGGACCCGTTACTGAACAGGTCACATCCGACCAATTAACACAGAGCGCTATGGTCGGCATTCAGTTCAGTCAAGTCTAGTCGCCAAATCCGCTTCTCTGATGGTGTATGCAGGCCCAGTACCAGTACGGAATCCAGCCATGTTCACCAACACCATTTCAATCTTGGCTTGGAGGGAGTCTTTGACGTCAAAACGCGGGAGCTCCGTCCTGAGAAGTTACCGTGGAAATGCCGCTGCCTTTGGGCCATGCCGCGGGAGAGCTCTCTTCGCAGGGGGCGCCACATGACATAGGCATCACAGTCAGGTGCCTGGAATGGACCGGCGTGGACTCGTGTTCCCACGCAAACTTCGTCACGCACACCTGGTGGAATTTTGTTTCCATTGCATTGCAAATTTCAGTGCGCATTCTCAATTGAGAGCTTTCAAAACCCAGAGAAGCTGCATTGGCTTTGAGAGCTCAAATCCCTGATCTGGCCAGGAACAGGGGGCATTGGATTCCGACCTGCGAGAAGTATGGGCAGCGGCCTTCTGTCTGTGCGTGTGTGTGTGTGTCCGTGCACCTGCCGCCCTTGTGGTTGGTAAGACCTTCTCAACATGGCTTGGGCATGAGGTGCGCTTGGATCTTTGTGCCCGAGTCCTCAGCAGATAGTGCGGTTCGACTTGCTAACTCACCCATCCGCGTGGCTGCTTTGCCTGCGCACTCAAGCACCTGACTTCAGGCCCCCAAGCGTGTACGAGTATTCCCTCGTTTGGAGCTCTGTGAAGTGCAAAGGTACTGTGTTGGGTCGCCTGATTGAAAACCTAGGCTGGGCACAGATAGATGTGGAAATGGCCTACCTGGAGGAGCCTGCCGCGATTTGTCGGACGTGACTCAGGCTGACAGTCTTGCAGGCCCTCGAGTTTTCATGGCCTGGAATTCCCGGCGAGTTCGTGACATACACAGTGCAATGGAGGACGCATGCTGTGCTTGCCCACGCCTGGCATCCAATGAGGCGAACTGGAAACTGTCAGGAGCAGCACAGATGGCATCCCCGACGAGAGCCAGGCAGTTCGATTGTGCGTATGAAGCTCTGATGCATGCATATGCGGCGCACAAAGACACAGGGACACATGCATGAATGCATACACATACCCATGCATGCATGCTGCATGCCCGGCAGAAAACCTGGCAGGCAGAACCGGTCCAAGGTGTCCAGGAGGCCCCGGGCTCACGTCTGTGTGCAACGGCCAAGCAATGTACCGTGATTTTGCTGCGACTCGCTATCAACTTCCGCATCTCTTGTCTCTTGTCTTGGCCCCACTTGTCCATGTTGCTAGCGTCTAGCGTTGGCCGCCATGATGAAGAGACTGCACGGGCTCATACGACGGCCCCACCGACAACGTCATGTCCTTGTTCGCCAACTTGGATGCTTGTCGGCGGAGCGTGAGGAGTGCGAGGATCTTGTGATCGGCGCCGGCGTTGTCGGAATCTGCACCGCCTACAGCCTGGCAAGACAAGGTCGCCGCGTCAAGGTCTTGGATCAGGGCTCCGGCCCTGCCCAGGGCTCCAGCTGGATCAATGGCACCCTCATCTGCCCATCGCTAATGTTGCCTGGTTGCCAAGAATCCCAAAGCAAACAACCCTTTTCTTCGCTCCAGTTACCCCTCAGCCCCAAAGGCCCAAAGGCCAAAGCACTCCTCAGCCGAAAAGCTTGCGTCAGGCTGCCGTGGACTGGGCCTCAATTGATCCCGAAGGTCTTCAAGTCCTTTTATCAGCAGGGGCATCCACTGAAAGTCCATCCCAGAGCCCTCTTATCTTCCGATACATATTTCTTTGGGCTGCACTACCTGGCATCCTGTCGGCCAGGTCATGGCAAGAGGACCACGAGACGTCTCGCGAATATGGCGCGCTACTCCCGGCACTGCTTGGAGGCTCTGCTCCGGAGCCATCCGGAGCTGAACGGTTACATGGATCGGAAGGCAAAAGGCACCCTTCAGGCCCGGAGGGTCGGAAAAGTAAGAAAGCAGCCCTTTCCGGACATCCCTAGGCAGATGTCCCCAAGCCCTGCATCCACCCCCGAGGTCTTTGAGGACAAGGCAGCCATGCAGGCGTGTCTGGATGCATCCGAGCAGATCCAGCACGCCGGGGTTCCGCTAAATGTGGTCCAGGACGAGAACATGACGGGCGCCGGCGACAACCTCGCCGAAAGGCTGCGTCGGCAGGGCCTCGAGGCACTCTACCTCTACTCACCCCTCGATACCAACGGGGACTGTGCGAAATTCACTCACTTCCTAGAGCGTGAATGCCAAGAGCTCGGTGTTGGCTTCGAGTACGATTCTTCCGTGCAAGGCTTTCAAGAGAAGAGTGGGCTTTGGGAGGTCGTGTTGCGAGAGCAGAAGCCCATTCGGGCAAGGAATGTAATTCTTTGTGCCGGTGTTGGCAGTCCTCGATTGGCGAGCATGCTTGGCCTGCGATTGCCGATGGCTCCTGTCAAGGGCTATGCCATCACGGTCCCACTGAAGCCTGGAGTCCAGCAGCTCTCTTCTAACGTTGTCCAGGATTCAAGCAAGCTGTACCTTGCACCTTTGGGCCCTGATGTGGTTCGAATTACTGGATTCGCTGAATTTGCAGGGTTCGATTCCTCTGTTGACCTTGATCGGGCGACCATCTTGGCAGCGCAAGCGGAGAAGCTTCTGCCAGACTGCACCTCGCATCAAATCTGACGTCGTAGAGCTGGGGTATTTGGAAAAACACTTGTAGTTGCAGCTTTTCAATGGATATCGTGCTGGTGTTTGCCTATGCTCCTATCTGCAGTTGTATTGCGCCGTGGGTCGTAAAGCGTCAAAAGGCTTCGGTTGTACGGTGATAATGCATGCATTTCTGTCAGTTTCTGTTGTGTATTGAGAGGGAGTTTGATGGCCAACTCGACTGGAGCCCGTGGAAAGGAAGACGCGAGTGAGATTTAAGTTTAGCAGGAGCCGCAACTGGTTTGTCTGTTGTTTCAATTAAGGTTTGGATTGGGACCGGGCTGAGTACCACACTGGCCTGCGTCCTCTCAGTGCCGATGATGTCCCCATCATCGGCGAAGCGAAGCCGAACTTCTTCTTGAACACAGGGCATGGTTCTAAAGGTCAGCGTGCGCCGGCACAAACTAGTAGCATGTGACAGTGTGTTTCGGCCACATCATGCGAAACAGCCTCCCTGCGAAGGCTGGACACATGCAGCCGGAAGTGGACAGCTGGTCGCAGACCTCATTGCTGGACGCGAGCCATATCTCGATCCCGAGAGTTATAGTCTGGGACGGTTTTCTACCTTACATCAAAAAGATGCTCCTTACAACTTCCATCTTGAGACAGTCGGTCTCACTCCCTAGAGTTACCTTCAGAGAGCACAAAAAGCCGCGGACGGGCAGTTCTGCGAACTTCCGAGATGCTTTTGAAAACGGACAGATGGGACAAGTCGTGCCGGCAGTCTCATGCGACGGCATCCCGTACGTTGTCATGTGCCCGGGTTGCCCAAGGACAAAACCGGGCGTCATGATGTGTAGATAGGATTTTCTTTTAGGTCTTTTGGCTGGACATCCTGCTGGCCAGCAAAAGTATCCTCAGGAATTGCCAACAAATGCTTCGGTCATGTCCATTTCTCTCAGAGCATTGTTGGCCTGAGGAGATGCAGACGGAGGTCGGGCGGCTGCAGCGCTCAAGGGAAGATTGAAACACAGAGGAAAGAAATGCGGTGCTGCGCTGCAAGGACGGTCCGAGGCCAGGCGACTTGGAGTGCGCTCCCCGGGTCGAGCCGAGCCAATCCTCCTGTCCGTTCTGTAGTCACCTGTGGTGCGGGCTTCGGGGGACGAGGTGCACATCGTCACGTGCGTTAGTGCACGGCCTGCCCCAGGCCACGTGCATCCAGGCTCCACGTGTGGGCAGCAGCACGAAAGTGCCACAGTCGTGCCGCACGCAGTGATGCAGGTGCGAGTTCTTGCTAGCGTGACTGGGCCACAAATCGACTTCGTGGAGCTGGAGATACTGGGTCCCTGGAGCTCCCGCTCTCAAAATCTCCAACAGTGCGAGTTTCATGTGCCCCGGCGGCAGGACAGAGATTCGGACGGCCTCGCCGCTGCCCGGAGAAGACGTGAAGGACGGAAGGTTGGAGGTTTGACCCTCGTCGCTCCCATCCGCTCAGCGACGTGAGGCTCTTGGAGATCGTGACCTTCTCGGAGGCTCCGAGAGCACGAATCTGCGATGTTGAAGACTATCTCCAGCTTGAACACATCCTTGCAGGCTACCGAGGTGGATGCCTGCGATCCTCGTGCAGTGGAGCCGCCCTTAACAGGGGACGACAGCATGACCTTCCCTCAGCGAACTTGCTCTTCGATGGCTAGCAGGCTTCTTGGCTGCGACTACGCTTCACTCAACACATGCTGAGCAATGTCGCCGCTGCGGCTGCTCGTATGAGGAACCTTCTGTTTGTCATGCAGTTGCGGGGCACTGGCATGAACCGAAGCGTCTGCGGCGAGCATCGTGACATGTTGGCTCCTCTGCAGGAGCATATAGAGCTCGAAGGAGAGCCTGTTCCAGTCAAGGAGCGCACGGTGAGCAATTGCAGGGGCTTGTGGTCACTGCTTTAGATGCGGAGGAGGCAGACATCTGCAAAGTTGTGTGCACTCAATTACTGGTCACGGTGCAGTTCTGTAGTTGAGGCTGGTTGGTGTCAAGGTGTTGGGGCTTTGGTATGCTTTGGCCCTTCCGTGTAGATACCGATACATGCGCCGCATCTGCTTGATCTGCCTCTCTCTCGTATGAGGAGGAGCAGATCTCTGCAGGCCTCTTTGGCTGTGGGCCGTGGGCACTGTTGATACGGGGTCTTGCTGTGTTATCGCGTGAGAAGTCTCGCCAGGTGCGGACGCGCAGCAAGAAGCTTCCGAGGTCATCAGAGAGCCTTGCATCACAGAGTTGTCGAGCGATTTGGGGCTGCAAGGCGAACAAGAACCAGCCCGATGCATTTGATCCTGACGGCTTCGTGCAGCAGGAGGAGCAGGACCAGGAGGAGGCTTCTGTCCTTGCGCTGACATGATGTTCACGGGAAGCGCGTACAATGCTTCAGATGGACCAAGGTTGAATCTGTCCAGTCGGCAGCTGCCGAGAATGCCAGCGATATGGAAGCGGAAGAGGCGCGTGCTGTGCAAATCTGACAAACGAAACTGAGCTCCGTCCGCCGGTTCGTGCGCAGAGTAACAGGATGATGACAGGATGGGCGAGGAGCTTGTGCCAGAGAAGGCCCGAGATGCATCTCTGTGGTGAGCGGCATGTAGCGGGCCTGCGCTGAATGGAGCGTCTGCCCAGGATCCCACGGAAGGAGAGGCGAGCACAGAGGCAGATGGACGTTGCCAGGAGGACCGGAACGAAGTGAACGTCTCGAGGGAAAGAGTGCAGAGGAGGGTCTGAGTCCTCATGGACACGTGTGAAGGATGTGGATGACAATGACAATGCCCGTTGGGAAGACTTCCTGGAAGCCGAAGATGGCGCGCCTACCAGCCTTAAACCTTAAACACTTCCCGCGAAGAGTCTGGATTCCCTCCGAGGCGAAGATGAGCCTCAGGTGGAGGTGCAAGCCGACGTGGTCGAGGCCTCTCAGCGACTCAGCCTTGAGCAAGACAGCTTCGTAATGGACGTGGAAAATCTACGCAGGGCATGGAGGACTTCACCGGGGCCCAGATAATATCCTCGGTGGAGGCGGTGAGCCCGTACTTGCTGAGACGCAGTCGTTGCGAACAGGATCATTTTGTCATTGTCAGTCCGGTTTGGAGTGTACAAAAAAGCGGATGCCAAGTTTGCTAAATGATCCATGCAAGACAAGGCCCCAAGCTGATGGCTTGCCACGGCTTGAAGCCGAACGGCGCAAGAGAGAATAAGGACAAGCAAGGGCCAATATCGGAAGACAACTTCAACCACTTCCCCGCTGACAATGCTTGTTTACTTGTAGCAGACCAACGATTGCGGTTCAGCTCGGTGCGGCATAGGGAGCGCTACGTTTCCGTCAGCACGATCACACCCCTACCTCCTGCAAGAAGCATGCAGTGGACGGATAGTGGCTGCACTGGACCGCATGTGATGGGGACGACATGCAAACACAGGCACCCGTGCAGTCAGACATCCAGCCGGAGCAAGAAAATCTTGTGGAGAAGGTCGGGGCCTCGGACCCAAGCAAGAGATGATATTAAGACCGCTATGCCGCTATGTGCATCCTCGTGTCGGTGGCAAAGGTGTTCTTCTCGCCGACAGCAATCAACGTACTGTCCGCACCGTCCGCATCGGCTTCTTCAAGAGGTGCGAGGTTTTCTCAACGCGCCATGCGCGAGCTGTGTTGTTGATGTGTGCAGGACTACTGGACTCAGGCACCATGGTATCTGGATGCGACTCAGAGCAGATACAGTCCATGACCAGAGGTTTTGTTCAAGCCTTGGCTCCCCCGTGACTCTGAGGCTTGAAATCTGGGTGGTTGAAGCTGGACGAGGAGAGTAAGGAGCAGCTGCTCTTGGGCGGTGAAGCCGAAGCCTGGATCTCAGTTGAGAGCTTGGTCGAGAAGGAAGCCAGGACCACAGAGGACGAGACGAATGGCAGGGAGTACTCATCCCGGCAAGCTGAGAAATTGCTTGGGCAAGGCATAGAGTATCGTGCGATGCGCGAGTTTCAGTGCTACTCCAGTCCATCAGAACTTGGGGAGAACACGCATGGAATGGCAATCAACCAGGGAGAAGCTTTAGTTGGCTATCCCAGTCATCACCATTGGATTCGCCTGGTGGCCTCGGAGACCAATACTGAGTTCATCTCGCACTGGGCCTGGGTCTTTCAAGATCCTGGAAGTCCAGCGCTTGAGGCGTCCTGGAGCCGACTGAAAGTCTCCCAGACGCCCTCTGGTGTCCTGCACCTCAGCTGGCCTGGTCTGGCAGTTTCTCCATTGAGTACGGTCTACTATGCTCTGGAGTGGACCAAGCGTGGTGCAGACATAGCGCTGGGCTGCGGTTTGACTCCCCGCCCTGCTCCCTGGCTTGGCTTTCATTTGTTAGGGGGTCCCCTCTTGAAGCGGGCTCTGGTTTTGAAAAGCTTGAACACTGAGGAGTGTACACTCGTGACATGTCCTGCGGAGAAACAGTTTCGAATAAGCCGCGGACTCAGCGGGGGTTGCCACGGAGATGTAAGAGTCGGGGCCATTTCTGGGATGTGCTCTTGGGGCAGCCGCGTTGGGTTTATCGGGCCTGGGGCCGCGGTTGAGGTGCCTTCGTGAACGGCCAGGAGAGGAGTTTGCACATCACGAGCCCCTGGCAGTCTGACTTTGTCGTGGAGCAGTGGCTGGAGCCGCCGAAAGAGGTGCAGATGTCTGAGACGGCCGAGGCCCAGGAGGCGCAGCTGCAAGCGGAAGCTGAAGTCCCCGTCACTTCTCCGGATGCGGCGGAAGCGGCTGAAGCAGTCGAAGACGAAGCCGCCTGCCCGAAGGAGCCTGAAAGCGTTGCTCCAGCTGAGAAGATCAGCACAAGCGTTGACGCTTCGACGGAGCCTGCCGAAGGCAGTCACACCACGGAAGATGAAGCAAGGACGATGCAGCCTGGGCAGAGCTCCTGTTTTGAGGTAGTGCATCGTGGCGGCGTTTTCCTTCGTGAAGCTCAGAGTAGTGAGTCTGCGTCGAAAGGTCGGCTGGCCTTTGGGCAACGCGTGTTCGGGGTTCTGAGTGGTGAGTGGCTCCAGGTTGAGAAAGACTCGCAAAACGAAGCGATGGAGGGCCCCATGTACGTGCTGGTGGACGGCAAGGACTGGGGCCTGGGAGCTCTCCTTGAAGAAGTGACGCTGGAAGCACCGGCGGAAGCGGCAGAAACGGAAGCAGTAGAAGCGGAAGCAGCGAAAGCGACGGAACCGCCGGGCTCGGAGCCTCAGCGACCCGAGCCTGAGCCTCAGGGCGAAGCGAGCCCAGGCATGCCAAGCTCTGAGACCAAAAAAACAGGGCCTGCTCAAAAAGCTCGCCAAGCAGCCATACGCCGTGCAGCTATGGTTGCAGAGGAGGTTCTGGCGAAACCTGTTGAATACGTTGTGGTAGCTGCAACACCAGCATATTGTGAGCCGGCACCACAGGCACTGCCTGCAGGAGGATCATTTCGTGCGGGACAGACGGTCATGGGGTTTCCTGGCAATGCCAGCTGGATTCGGGTGGCGTCAGCGGACGCTGCAGGCGAGCGTTGGGCTCCGATCAAAAGTGCTGGCTCTGCAAAGGAGGTTTTCCTGAGTCCTGCCTGGGCACAGCTGCAAGCTGAGGAAGTCTTCAGTGAAGCCTTGGTGGTGAGCTGGCCAGGTCTTGCAGCGCCCAAGCCCCCGTATGTTGCGGCCTACAGCATCGAATGGAGGCTTACTCCGGGCGAGGAACTGCCCATCGGCGCAGGAGACGGAGAAGACTTCAAGAAGAGTGGGTATGCGCTCAGTCTCCAGCCACGTGCCATGGCGGGCACTGACAAAATAGAAGAAACTGCAGTATACTTGCCGTAAGCTGTAAACTTCATCGATGTAACTCTTTGCCAGATCCTACATAGGCTTGACACAATTTAGCAAAGCTCAGGTGCTACCCTGCATGGGTTGCCTCCGGGCGCCGCAGTCCAACTGCGAGCTGGAGTTCGCGTGGCTGCACAAAGCGCTGGTCAAGCGGATTTTCGGCTGATGGGTCCTTGGCAAGATTTTACAACAGGCAGCCCTTTAACTGAAGAGGAGGAGGCAGAACCAGCGAGAAGCATCGATCCCTTTGGTGCGGCTCGCGGAGGGTGCGAAAGTAGCCAATGCCGTGGCTACGTAGCAGATTTGGATGCGATGGCTTCGGTCGGTGCCAATGCAAACTTCTTGGTACACAAAGCGATTTGTGTGCGGTGCGGCAAGTCCTTCGAAGCTCACGAACGTATCGAAGCGTCTGTCTCGGCAACACGCCGAGGCAGAGCGGCAAAAGTGCAGGTCGCGAAGCTGTCTGAGCCTAGCTCGGGTGGGCCTCCCGAGGATGACGAGAACCTAAGAACCTTTGAGGCCTTTGCTTTTTTTGCATGTCTTATAAGTGTGGTACAGGCAGCAGGCTTTAGGGCAGCTGTATGCAGCTGTTGTGCAGGTGGTGCATGCAATGGTCTTTGTCCGTGACCGTGCCAGCGTGAAGGGCAGGCCATCGGAAGAAGCCCGGCTGAACTCTGTCAGTCCCTGTCAGCTTTGCACGAGGACGCTGGGCGTCCTCAAATCAGGAGAACGTGTCCGGGGGTGGCGGCGTTCAGGCAAGAGCGAGTAGCTTGTCCATGCCGTTTGTCACTTGCAGCAGTGCAGCGCGAAGGGTGGCTGCAGTTGAGCCGGACCAGCTCGCTAGACGTCTCCAAAGAGATTCGGGACTGGGAGCTACTGGGAGTTTTGTGCTCTACACAAACTCTGGAACAGAACTAGTCCCTTTCACAAGTGGCCCGGTCTTTTTGCCATGGCTTGTACTCTGGGATCCAAGGGCTTGAGCACGATGGATAAGTCTAAAAGAAAGAAGCGCTGAACCATCGGAGCAGAAGCTCAATCGTGCGACACTCTGCCCTCGGTTGCCCGTGGCATGTCACCAGACAGAACAGAGACATGTTACACTACGCGCGACGAACTCATTGCAGGATTCATGGATTCTGATTCACGGCGCCGAAGTTGGGCTCGGAGCTTTGGCGCGCGTCTACACAGGCTTTGTTTCGCAGTTGCAAACTCCAAGGCTTGGCCAGCTGATGCAGGAAGTGAACGAGACGGCCGTGGAAGCCGCGCTGCATGCACAACGCAATCGCATGCATGCACTGCTGCATATGAACATGCACGGGCAGCTTTTCCAAGCTTCGAGGTTGGCCGTGGTGGTGCCCAGGGCACAAAGCAGGTTGTCCCCGTGACCAAAGCCAACGGAGGCCAAGCATGTATCTCATAATGCCGGCTTCTGCAGAGCTCCGTGCAGAAAGGCTCAAGTGCAGCGTCATCTTCGAAAGACCGGAACCCAGATCTGGCAAAAGCACACTGACTCTGACGATCCAGCAGGCTGTGCAACGCTGTGCATGCAGACGGATCCAGGCTGGCCAGATGGCTTCTATGGAGCAGGCTGCTAGAGACACTAGGCAGGGCACAGAAGCGTCTTGCGGATCGGGTGTGATGTCGACTCCAGAGCAGGTCTGTCCTAGAAGTGCCGATCCAGTTCAGCGTGGTGGGTAGCGCTGACCTTCCGATTCGGGCGAAGCCCTCCTCCGAAGAAGCACAGGCCTCCTCTGAGTTGCCCAGGGCCCAGGGGAAGCGTGACACTATCGACCCCGAGCCTTTTCTGAGGTTGGCGCCTTGAAGCCTGGTGCTGCTGTGCTGGGGTATCCCGTTGGCGAGTGGATGAAGATCGAGGCAAGGTGCTGGCATGCTGCATGCTTGTCCCATCCTACAGCCTGGCCGCAGAGGCATCCACAACAAGCCAGTGGGTCCGCCCGCCTGCTGCATGCACAGGAGTGTTTTTGCGCTTGGCCTTGTGAAATCCGGGTGCTGCTAGGACTCTTGTTTCCAACTTTTTGTGCAACCGGACATCCGGAAAAAGTGGCTCGCACCAGCTTGTCCAATTGGTACCGTAGTCACTTGGGGCAGTGGCGCTCGGTCAAGAGCCTGGCCCTTAGCCTACTGTTACGGAACACTCTCACGCTCTGCGCAAGCTTTCTCGTTCAGCTCCAAGAGGTGCAGCCTTCAGCTTAGCACTGATGGAAGATGGGGAGATGATTGTCGACACCGAAGGCAGGATGACGATGATGATGCTAGTTCCATGCAAAAAGTGCATGAGTCACCGTGTCACACTTCCGCTGCCTTGGACAGGCCCGGGCAGGCAGGTGAGGAAAAGCGAGGATTCGCTCTCCTTGGACACGTCAGACCGTTTCCAGGCAGTGGAGCGGGGTGGAGCCTCCCTCAGGCTCGAAGCGTTTCGAGTCGGCGGCTCTTGCAGGAGCTCCTGCAAGAGCTCCTGTCTGAACACCGCCTCCGGGTCAGCGAGCTGCGAGAGGCGCAGCCTTGTGTTGCCTTGCGCTGCTGCAAGCGGAGCGCTGGCAATTGCAGCAATGCCACAAGTGCTGTGCGCGAATGGAAGAGGCGAACCTACAGTTGCACCAAGAGATCTGTGAGCATCACATGCCGAAGCCTTACAGTCTGAGATCTAGTCCAGGACTTGCCGATTCCGATAGCCCCAAATCCTTGCTATGGCAGGAGACCTGGTAGCGAGGATGCAGGCGAACCGAGTGTACCAAAGGCCCGCCGAGCTCATGATCAACACTGCGCAAAGGGCATTGGTTGGGCATGATCAGCATCTGGAGGAGTTTTGGTCCCATGAGATTACCACGCCACCACCGTCTACAGGCGACAGCCGTTTGGAAGCGAACCCGCACTGACAGCATAACTGTTTTTGTGCAGCCATCGATGATGTGCCTTTTGCTGCAGGAGCTGGCTCACCGGATTCGCACAGATTGAGGAACCAGCGAAAGGTGCCCATCCCTGCTGCAAGTGAACCGTACCGTGCTCGGAAAGTGGCCAGCTGCGAGGTGCCAACAAATATGTCGTTATACCCCCATGACTTGGAAGCATCAGATGCCCTGTCGGCGGCATCCCGGGTGAGGACCCTCGAGCCTGGGGAAGTGAGTGTGTGTCTGTGTGTGTGTGTGTGTGTGTGTGTGTGTGTGTGCATGTGTGTTTCCCTTGTCGTGGCCCGCTTGCCCATGTGTACATGCTTTAGACCAGACTGACCAGACGATGTGCCTTGTTGTGCTCCGAAGCTGTGGTTCCATGAAGACGCATGTTCGAATGTATTATGGAGCATCTTAGCCTATGTGCCACAGCTCCGGCATGCTGCCTGCAGACTAGTCGAATCTATTCGAGACTTGAGGGGCGCTTTGAAATCTAGAGGTTGTGAATGGATTGGACAACTGGTTTGTCTAGCAACGGCCCGTAAACCAGAGCTGCCGAATATACGAGCACCATAACTTACTCCAGGCTGCCTTCGAAAAACCCTGAGATGTCCATGCTTCGTGTTCCACAGGACAAGCAGAGATCCTCAAGGCTTCCGGCGAGCCAAGACAGATATAGATGCGCTTATGCAGGCCTCAGACCGTTCTTCTCTCTTTGAGCAGGAGCCTGCGCACTGCAAAGTGCTTTAGAGTGTCGTATACAGGCTACGGACAGCAACACCGACGGCTTTCACCTCAAGGCCGAGCTGGGGCCGAGCTCTGCGGCCAGTAGACTATGTATAGATGCGAGGATCTCTTGTCAGTTACTTGTACCTCCTTTGTCTATCAAGGCAGTGTGGACGGACTATTTGGACACCAACAACGACATCGGCACCTGTCTCAGCTCTGTTTCGGGCCTCATCCAGTGCAGGGCAGAACTCTTGCGAATGAGGAAATCGGTTCGCCAAGGATGCAGAGCAAGACATGTTCTTTGCCGTTTAACAATTACATGGTTTCGTAGTTCTGAGGCAGTGGCTTCCAGCACTACTTCGCAGCCATGAAGGGAGCCAGGACAGGGAGTGGGCTGAGGCATGGGTTCCAAACCACACGCTATCCGTCGCTACTTCGCAGGATGGACAGGGACAGTGGCCAAAGGGTGCCAACCAGCCCCCTCAGACTGATGAGAGGTTCGCGACGTGCCTCCGGCGCGTTGAAGGACCACTGGTCCGTCGATGAAGGTCAATGAAGGTCCTCTAAACCCAAAGCGGCTGTGTGCCATGCAGGTGAGCTGATGAACTTGGCAAACGTGGCCAGCGAGGCCCTAGTCACATCTACCCTCAACCAGGTCAGACCTCGGATCCTTTCGTGCAGCCAGGAGAGATGGAGACGCGGCCTGGCCATTGTAGCGAAGCAATGCAGACCAGGCCAGGATGGTAGGATGAAAGGGAGTTAACGAGGCGACTATTCGAGCTTGAGAGATCCAGGCATCATCTCTCCCAGTGGCACCTACCGGATGTTCTGGGACCTGCTAGGACACCGTGTGTATCTGTGTGTCCAAGGGTAGTGCGGTCACCTCGCAACCAATTAAGCGTAGTCTTGCTGCCACAACAAGGATTCCGCATGGCCGCAGGGCGAGCTTCCTCATTCAGCATCCTCCCTAATACTCTCTCGAAAGCCAGTTGGACATTGGACCAGTGGCATGTTGTAGGCTCCTTTCATTTCCCCTTCTCCCCACCATAGCACGTGGCAGCCGATCGTAGCGACCTCGGGCAGGACTGTTGCTCATCCTTTACGACACAGTCACCATCCCACTGCAAGTCTTCGAGATAAGCAGAGGCCAAGCTCGCAGAGCGTAATGAGCAGCTTCGCGAGGGTGCTGATGCTTGGAAGCTACTTATAACTCATGTGCGTTTGCAGATCAATGGTCCGTAACGATGGACTGGGTAACACTCTTCTTCTGGCGCTTGCCTCGTCATGCACAGTCCCTTGACAACGGGTCTGTTGGCAGTAGCCACCCGACCGAGGACCCTTGACATGTTCCAATCCTTCTTCACGGGATACTTCCAGGAAGGCGTAAAAGTCATGGATCCAAGGCCCGGCATCACGGCTTCTGCCCTTGTCGCCTTTCACGGCTCTCGCGTGACAGGCGAATAATCAGGAACTATCTGAGAAGCTGGTTCTGGCTCGACCTGCTAGTCGTCGGGTGGGCCTGCATATCAGCTCGAGAAAGCTGGGTCCATCAACCGCATGCATCAGAGGCCAGAGTGGTTCACGTCAATGTCGCCTGATGCAGCCAGTTCCCAAGAAAGATGCGTTCTGACATGTGTTGTGATCCCGTCAAACCGCCTTGTCCCTCCAGTTCGGCTTGGATGGCGTTGGCATCGGACGAATCCTACGTCTAGGTCGAGCCATGCGCCGATGCCTCAGTGACTCGCATCTGCGATCGCATGCATCGGCAGGCATCCGCAGGCCTCGTAAGTCCTCCCCAGGAGTGCTCCGGTTGCTCCGGCTTTTCAAGCTGCGACGCATCGTCGATGCCCTGCTGGAGCTGGTGGAGAGTGAGTGCGCCGCAGCCTGTCGTGGCCTGCCGTGCCTTCGCGACTCCGACTGCATAGATGGTCTATGATTTGGGAATTTTGGGAGGTATGCCTTCACCATCATCAACCTGCTGAAGCTTTTGTTTGCCGTGTTGGTTGCTGCCTCAGCAGGGCTCAGAGGAAGCTTGGCAATGTTTTTTCCCCGCCGAGGTCCTAAATCATGTCATCGCATGCGTGTGGTGCCCCCCATTCTTTGAGTGTACCCGTTCTTGCTCACTTGTACTGTGAGGTCACCAAGTCAATCGAGCGCAGTGCTCCGTCCACATGTTGATGCCGCCAGGTATCTGGTTGGGAAGACAGCTGCAAACATGGGGCAGTACAGCTGGTTCGAAATGAGTCAGCTGCCGAGACTGTCTACCTGCATTTCCCTGTGCGCCTGTGAACTGTGCACGAGGCGGGCACTATCCGAACGACAGCATCTACATGTACTTCACTTCACTGCATTGGTGCCGAGCCCAGAACTCTGCAGATACGAGCATGCTTGAAATTCCGGTTGTTGTCGGAACATGAGCCACCATCTCATGGTGTGTCGTTGCGAACGTGGCACGATGTAGCACTCTTCTGCTCTGTCGTTCCCTCACGAATAGCTGGAATACAAGTTGTCTGGTCATGGGAGAGTGATTTCACAACAAGGGACGTGCCAAAGAAGGTCCCTTTGTGTCCACCGCTGCCTCCTTGAGCCTCTGTCGTGATGTGCTGTGCAGTTGTTTTGGATGACACACGGTTCCTTCACCGAAGGCAGAATCTTGAGCGGGGACTCTCTTCACGACACTTCGGGCAGAGTTGCGGGAAGAAGACTCTCCTGTTCAGACCAGAAGCGGCCAGCAGGCAGCACATGCGGCAAAGTGCCGTGTCATGTCAAGTTCCTGGCGATCTTGTGTGTTGATGGACAGACGAGCAGAACACGACTTCGCTCCCACGATCCGCACGCCTGTTGCTTTTGGTGACCTGGGGACAAAGTGGCAGTTCTGAGCCTTGGCCGGTCGAAGGAGCATGATTGGATGCGATTTGCTCTCCGGTTGCTGCCGCCGCAGGTCCTTGTTCTTGTTGAGCGCGTTGGTAGCGTTTTGCTAACTCTGCGGACAGAGTTGTAAAGCAGATTTCGTTGGCTAGTGTGGTAAGCAACGCTGCAGCCCTGGAGTTTGCACCAAGCGGGATTCAGGGCTTTTGTCTATCGCATGTGCCTTCATTGCTCCACCTCTTCTCATAGCGGCAAAGCGAGAAATACAAAGTTTGCGACTGCTGTGTCACTTGGCAGTAGAGAATGCTGGTGAAGCAGCTTTGCATTGCTGTGGCTGTTCGATGTCCAAGCAACTTCATGCGAGGAGCTTGACGCAATTCACCCCAGCATCGTCTGCAGCCAAGAGAATTCGAGCGGCAGAAAGGCAGTGATAGTGATTGTGATTGTGTGCTAGCTCTGGGATGCGCCGAGGATGAACGTTTCTGCAGCCAATACAATGGAGCGGATCATGTCCATTTGTGTCCTTTTCTTTGCGATGGCGGGGTGCTTTGCCGTCTTGCTTTCTTGGTATAGTTCGCGTGATACTTTGCGCCACTGAGCAGGTGGCCTTCTCGTCAATCGTCGGGCACATCACTGTCTGGAGCTGATGACATGCGGAAGATCCCAGAGAGTCTGGCTCGATCTGCTCTGCCTAGGCTTCCATGTCGCATCTGCAAAACCTTCGTGCCTGAATCCCAGCCGTTCTACTGGACTTCGGCGGTAAGTACTTCCTGTGTGGGTCGGATACACCATTCGACCTGTTGCAGGGTGCGCAGATGAAGCAGTTCTGGATGCTCCGACGCTACTTGAAGCAGCGCTGCATTCGCCGAGACTTGCCATGAGCTCAGGAAACAGAAGCATCAGTAGCATCCTGCCCAGATCAGATGCAACTGTCTCTGCAAGTGCTGCTTCTCAGCGAGATAAAGATCCAGGCAGCTCCGAATTACCAAGTTTTTGGAGTACAAGGCTCGTGCTCGGTATGCAAATTGGAAAGCCAAAGCACGTCTCTGCTGCATCCCCGATGCCTTGTCAGACGCAGAAAGAGCACGATCTGGTGCATAGCAGCCGGCTCCTCAAAGGAGTCTTGACTGGGTCAACTTGGCCTTTGAAGAAATCAGGTAGCGTGGTGATCTTGGATCAGCTCTCTGAGCCCCTTCGTAAAGAGTTGTCGTGTTGACCTCAGGCCATGCCGCACACCTTGTTAACACCCATCACAAACTGGAGGGTGTGGTGCATGCTGCTCTGCTTGAGGTATGAAATCATGATACAATGGCTGATGTCACATCCGTTCTTTGAAGTGTTAAGCTCAAAGATGCCGGTCCTCCCGTCGAGCTTTGTTTGACTTGCAGGGAAGGTGGAAAGTGTTCGGAACATAGCAGTCTTTGCAGTTTCCTTGGCAGGTAATCATGCACAGGCTGTGCCATCTTGCTCTGACGGAGATCGCCCTTGCGTCTTCCGACGTGGTCTTCACTGCAGGCCGAGTAGAGCTTGAGGTCCATGAGGCATTGCCAGACACAAGTAGCACATGAAGAAAGGTCACGAAGGCAAGCAGATGCTCTTCGTGAAGCACGGTGAGCTTGAGTGCGCTCCGTTACGCTTCGCTGCCAGTCGGTTGTGGTCATTGCCCGCCAGCAGCCACTCAGCTGCTTTGAGAGTGATACTGCCTTCCAGGTACATGCGGCTGGGTCGCGAAGTCCTCGACCCACCATTGCTGCAGAAGGAGCACCGTGGCCTTATTTCTGGCGGGCCTGAAAAGGAATCATGGCAGGACTGGTTTGTGGAAGCTGCGTTGTGGGTGTCATGGCGGCACATGGGAGACTGCAGAGTGTCCGGCCCCTATCGGATATTTCGCACAGCTCCGTTTTTTTTGGAGTCTTGAGCATCAGATATGAGAGGCTGTCACCAGGCGAGCTCATCGCCATAAGGCCATCCTGCTGCGGTCATTGTATTGCGAAATTGGTGCAGACATGACCGGTGTGGTGTCTGCCAGCAACGACGTCTTCGCCAAAGAGATGCGCTTGCATCACCTGCGGGCACCCGAGTGTGTTCCAATTCGTTTTGCTTGTGCCTTGAGGCCGCTGTGGATCCAAAAAACACTCGAGTCATTTCTTCCTCGGATGTGAGCAAATGCCGCACCTGCCACGGAATGCGCTCCAGCGCCTTTCGGGGTAAAGAATCGGCTCGCTCTCAGTGGGCGTGTAAATGCACGATAGTGGGCTCCCGCGTTGCGGCCCAACACGGTGCAACGGTGCAAGGAGACACTCCAGAAAACTGCAAACATCCGGGTCGGTGGACCCCATGCTGCCACGTACGTGTTCAGCCACATTTGTTGCGAAGGGGCCTGTATCGCGCCACACTGTTGATGTAGTTGAAGGTTACAGAATCCTGTTGGCTTGAGAGTTGTGCTGTTCAGGTTCCGTGCCCTCTTGGCCCTTTTCGTGTGCATATCTGCAGTTCTCTGTGATTTGTAGCTTTCGGCGCATGCCCACATACTTGTAAAGGTATGTAGTTGCATGTATAGGCTCACAGTACACGGGCATATGGACGCACATCAGATGAGGCCCTGGAGTTTCTGCAAGATGTGACCCTTGCTTGCCTTTCTTCGTGTAAGAGATTCAAACTGCGCTTTGGATGTCTCTGTCCTTCAATCGGCTTTCGAGTGAAGGTACGCCATCCGATTCTGCGAAAAGCTGAATGCAATCGAGCGAGTCTGGCAAGTTGGGAGACCGCTGATGTGCCGACTCACAGACAGAGCTTTGCCAGGCCCAAGGACTTGAGCGATGTGCTTCGCGAAGAGACGATGCTCACAAACGTTACTGTCCATGAGGCACGGAAGTTAGGTCCATGCAGCTTTCCAAGTCCTTTGCTGTCACACAGGCAACGGAAGACATCTTCAATGATGCGGACACGGGGGAGATGCAGCAGCTGGCAGCGTCCAAGGCCGAACGAATCAATTTCTGCGTCTCAGGGATGCCGCAGAATGGCGTAACTGGAACTTGTCCTTGCGAGGCAACGTGACACTCTGGACTGAGTTGCCGAGAAACCTTAAACCTGGTGCTTCTTGAAGTCGTTCGTCCTGTGTGCCTTTTGCAGTCAGTGCCGTGCAAGCTGTTGGAAAGATGACCGATCTCTTTTACTCCGGTGAACCCCTGCTGTGCATCCGTCGGCATCGGCAAAAGACGCCTCTTCTTCTTCCGTCGGAGCTTTCTGCTAATCGGCAGGGAGCGTCTCGAAGAACAATCGTAGAAGCTTTGAACACTTTTCATGGTGGTGACTGTTTCCTCGAAGGAACTCACCTTTAGGCCTTCAGTTCTGTCTGCATCCATGTGCAGACGTCGGAAGCTGACAGCTGCTACAGGGCTTTGATGCCCAATATCTCATTTGTGGCCTGATTCGCAGAGGCTGGAATGCTTCAGGACTGCATCCAGCTTTTTTAGGTCCTGCGAGGCTACCGCATGCGAAAGGAAGGCATGCCATGTCATCAGTTTCACAAAGATAGAACCAGGGAAGTTTAACTGTTCGATTCGATTCGCTATGAAGTAACATGTCGAGAACGAAATAATGACAGCTGGTGAGTGTGTCTGTGGGACGCAGTAGAAGGTACACAATTGAGCCTGCTGGGCACCGTTGAGCGGCGCACCGGCAGCCATTTCTCGTCCTTGGGTATAGTCGGATCGGCCGAGCGGGGCAAGCGTAGCTTCACGCCGCGTGCTACAAATCACCGGTATTCTTGATCCTAGTCTTCGGCCAAAAAAGTCGCGGGATGAGAGTTTGGCTGCGAAGATGCTGTCCGCGCTGTGCACCATAGAAGCTGGACTTCCTTCGTCAGGTACAAATGCAAGATCCATCTGGGACGCCGGGGTTCCCGCGCTGACATGGTGCATTCAAGTCTGTTGGCCCGCGCCACTTGATGGGGCCGTGTTGGGTTAGGGTTAGGGCTGTCTTGTGCTCTCCCAGAGTTATGATTAGAGAGATGTTGCCAATGCAACTGTTCGAAAACATCTGAACGGATACCCTCGGGAGTGCGAGGCACCTGGTGCAATCGTGGTCTTTCCTTACTTTGGAGAAGGACAGGTGGAGATCATGCCGCTGCAGTTTTTGTTCGCCTTTGCTTTTCAGGCCTTTCATGAGGCCTTGCTGCTATCCTGGCCAGGCCTGGCAGCGAAGGAGGCGCGGTCAGTGCTTGGTTGTGGAGGAAGCTGAGATATCAAGTGGAGAGGCAACGCGCTACACCCTTGACTGGCAAGTTCAAGGCCTGACTCCGAGCCACGGAAACCATGGAGCATTTTCAGCGACTGTAGGTCAGATAGACAGCCTTTTTTGCTCTGCTACCGTCTGGATTGCCAGAACTTTCCATCTTTCCACGTCAACGCCTGGATTGGAGAGACTCGTTGTGAACGTGAGTGCACGTAGGTGGTGGGAGCGGCAAGCTGGATGTCGAGCTTGGGCAGGCCTGGGCAGATCTTGGCAGTGTGCAAAGGGAATGTTTACAAGGCTGCTGGTAGCACAAGCAATGGCAATACAGGCTTGAGAATTCCGGGACGCCCTGGTGTGTTGGGATGCTGTAAAACTGCGTGCTGGCGGCCTTCTATATTGTGTCTTCAGTCACGCTCACCGATATCTTTCGCTTTAGCTCACACGACTTGTGCAGGCAACCACGCTGCTTCCAGGTTTGCCTCCGGGTTCAGCAGTGCGGGTGCGAGTCGCCTGCTGAGTTCACATGCCATTACACACCGAGGGCGTCTGCTCCTGCAAGATGCATCAAGATGCAAGCCGTTGCCATACCAACGCTGCTTAGGTACGTGCTGTGGTATATTCCGCGAGAGATCCACTTGGCATCAAGTGGTCATCCCAGAGACTGCCCTCAGAAAGCGTCGTAGGACCAGACACACACACATGCCTTGAAGGTTTCAAGGAGACTGGAAGGAGTTTCTTTGCATTCAGAGCCAGACGGATGGCGAGGCGCAACTGCAAGTCGGCATTGCCTTTTGCTCGCATTTCGCAGCCTTGAAAGCTTTGCTGGAGGATTTGACTCCGGCAGACCCCGGCCTGGATTTGAAGGTGGTATTCAGTGGCCTTTGTGCGCGGCTGAATTCCTTGTTTACGTGCGAGGATTCAAAGGCAGCAGACCTCATGCAGGAGGACTGACACTAGCAGTATGCCCGAGAAGTGGAGAAGTCTGTGCTGCGCCAGAATGCCCGAGCCGCAAGTGTCCGCTGTGAATTCGCGTGCCTCAGGAGCAACGTCTCCAGTCTCCACCGGCTAAAGCATCTACTGTCGCGACCCTGTGCAAGACCACGAAGACACACAGTCAAGTGCAGAGAGCCCTTCATGCGTAGATTTTCATTGCGATGGCGCCTGAGGTTAATGCCGTCGAGAAGTCACCGGCGCAGAGTGCGAGGCCTCCCACACCCAAATCATCAATGGTGGTGACCATGCGGAAGGATACCTATGCTTTCAGGTGGCAGACGAGTGAATTGATTCACCAGGTCTGGCCACGAGAGCCAAGCGTCGAGCACAATGAGCATGTTGTGGGGAAAGACCCAAGAGGTCGGCGATTTTGAACAGCACAAGGTGAAGAATTCTCTGCATTGCCAGGTCACTTCGGGCCAGTTCCAGGTAGCGGACTCTTGGCCCAAGAGACTCGGAAGGAATGCTTACAACTTCGACAGGTAGTTGTGGCGACGGTGTATATTCGGGGCGAGCCCTCCGTTGGTGGCATACCGGTGGCCGCCATGTTTTGTTTGCCTGATACTGCGAGCTCTTTGTCCCCAACGGCCTTCGCTGTCTGCGTTCTCTGCAAGTCTGCAAAAGGCGGGCGGATTGATTTCTGAAGCCATCACGGCACCAAGCTGCATTAGGACAGTTGGAAGTACATCTGCCCAGCTGCCTGTAACTATCTGGCATGTGACAGGCTCACTTGGTACTTCATCCTCCGAACTGTAAACCATTACGATTATGTGTAATTGCATATGCACATACACACATTCGTAATCACGTATCTACATACATACATACATACATACATCCATACATGCACACACTACATACACTGCATACACCCCACACACACACACACACACACATACATGCGCACACAAACACGATCAAACGCGCGCACCTCTTCGTGCATGCGGTCTTGCACAGGGTTTTCACGCTGACCTCTGCCATCGAGCCATGGACGGCGGTGGGGAGCATGAAGCAAGGCACAGACACTGTCGGAGCTTGAGTCATCGATAGCTTGATTGCAGGGCCGACAGTACAAGCAGTCATTTGGAGAGCATTGCCAAACAGTTACCCCTTATGGCCTGCCCCATTCGAAGCTGCCCCTTCACTGCTCACCATCCGGGGAGCTGCACATGTAGTGATGACGGTCTCAGCTCGTTGCAAATTCAAGACTTCCTGGCCGTGTTGCAACTGTTGCATGTGAAAGGGACTTCTCGGAGATTGCAGCTGACCTCCCGGAGGAAGACGATGTGGCTCGTCATGCTCAGAACCCTGGCTTTCGCCTCGCTTTCGTGCCGTATCACTCGCCGAGATTGTTTTCGACGCTGCCATGCGCGAGCAAGAAGCAGTCGCTCTGTCTGCCCTGATGAGTCCGCTTCCCGATCCAGCGTGAGTTTGAGCGTGGCCGCTGCGGCAGTGTAACTTGTGAGACGCAGGCGACGAGCCCTTCCTGTCCCGCTGTGAGAAGCAATGCGGAGTCGACAAGCTCACTACAGCAAGGTGCATCTCAGAATCTCGCTAAGGGAAGTAGGTGTGAGAGAGAGAGAGAGAGAGAGAATGTGTGTGCCAGTGAGCTAAGAAATGTTGTCGACAAGTATTGTGTACGGTCCTAGTCCTAGCATGTCCTAGCCTAGAAGCTTAGGAGCAAAACAGCTGTTCCTCGTTTTCGTGTTCCCCACAACTTGCCTCCGCCGTAGAGCCACCGGTAGAAGAACTTGCCAGGCAAGTCTTTTCGCAGCTCGGGGATGCTGACAAGCTGGGGCGTGCCGTGGAGGTCTGAAGTCTGCAGACCCGACACTTCGAGCCCCTTGAAGCTTTCAGGAGGTCGTCACCAAGTACGGAGCCCCACATTTGCGGCCGACAGATATTCAAGGCCGCAGGAGCCCCTGAGGGTCTGCACGTTCCTGTGCTTCTATGAGTGTTTTCACCGTTACGCAAGCACGAGCTGTACAACTGAGGCTCTGATCAAGACACAGCGTGCTATTCGCTGCTACTTGGCCGATTCAACGGTTCCTGCCAGGATTTCCTGCAGCACCCACGTCGGATTTTCATTGCTATGTCATAAGGATGAGTTTATTGAACTATGCCGCGCAGCCCTCAGCGAAAGTCACCAATGGCGCAAAGCGGTGAAAGCTTGTGACTAGCGTTCAGGCCCCAAGTGTAGCGGGAGGCACTGATGCTAGTGCCGGGTGAAGGCCCAGCGGACCATTGTACAGCCTTGTACAATCTCTAGGAACGTCTTTGGCAAAGCACTTCTGCCACTCTGCTCTAGAGTGGCAAATTGGTGTACAGGCAGCGGTTAAATTGAAAAGATCTACAACGAGCGGTTTCTGCTGACCAGTATGGTCGTCTACAGCACATCGGTCGAATGCATCCTTCCTTGCATCTTCTCCAGATCGCCTGGGGCCTTTCTGTGATCGAGCCGCCAGGTGGGATTTGTGCATAAGGGCACTGTTCTGTCGGGGCAGGCTGGCTTGCGGACTATCTCTCAAGCTGGTTTGGACCTCTGCTCGGCGTATATGTCAAACTGAACAGGTGCAGTCTGGCTGGCTTTGCCTGTCTGCGGATTGCAGCAGACGGTTGAAGATCTACAGCGACAAAAAGGTAGGAAATCTCCTGCCCAGCTGAGCCACTCACGAATTTCCCTGTGAAGGCATTTGTGGCCATTGAGGGCCGTTTCGCCAATCGTCCTGACTTGGGTGCCCGACCCTCTGCACATGCACTGCTTTGCCTCATTTCTGTCGTGCTCACCAGCCTAGGCCCTGTTGCAACGCGTGGATGCAGAAACTGCCAACACTGCCAACGAGAGGTGCCAGGAGAGAGAAAGAGATAGTTTTCTGTTCAGGCATGTGGGGACCTCCCGTTTTAAACCTTAACTGTGAAGCCATTTCTTACGAGTGTCGCACCCTGAACAGCATGTACTTCAACATACTCGTGTGTCGCCTTGAAACAGGGGAAACACTCAGCTTTTCACGCTCCTCCAAAAGCTCCACGAACATCGGGGGGGCCTTCAAGGGCGAGGGGCTTCAGACACCCCTCATGCCCCGGGGAAGAAGAAGAAGAGAGGAGCAAGCGCGCAGTGCTCGAAAGCTTTGCTGTGTTGGGCAGGCCGGAGGATTCCGATGTCGGGAATGCTCGAAGCATCGAGTCCTTGAGGCCACAGACGCCCGTCTCCCTTAGATCCCACAGTCCCACGCCTTCGCCACCCTTCGCCCCTCGCAGGCGCAGGGCGGAGCGCGCTTGCCAGGCCAGGTCTCCGGGCCAGGGCAGGGCCATGCGATCCAGACCGTGCCTTCGGTGCGTTTGCCGAGGTCCTCAACTCGGAGCCGCTGCACTTTCAGGCCCTGAGTGCCTGAGGCATGTATGCCGTGTATGTGTGCGGCATCACTTGCGTGCTTTTGCGGCAGGTGATTTCGGACAAAGCCTCCGTGCGAGCAACCCCGGATGTTCATGCAACAACGTCAAGGGCCAAGTCGGCCCGCCGTCAGAAGGGTGATCTGCATTTGGAGCAGATCTGACTTGACAGGACATCAGCGCTTCACAAGGGTGCGCTAGCTCGGGTTCTGCAGCATCGCGTCACAGCTTCACAGCTGGCGTACAGCTCGCGAGAGCATGTTGTAGCGATGTGCGTCCTAATCTGCCAGGCGATCGCATAAAGGGTTATCCCTCGGGCAGCTGGCTCAGGCACGCTAGATTAGATATTGAATGCAGATGTATGACTCCAGACTCAAGTTGATGCTGGCAACAGGCTCGCCCGAAATGATAGCAAGGGTGAAGGTGCCATGGGACTTGCATCTTCCAGTTCCCGGGTCCTGCCCAGTACGCACACTCCGTACGGCAGGATGGGTTCAAATCGAGTCGTCGGGAGCTGATTCCACGTTGTATCTGGAGGCCCAGAGGAAGTTAGAAAGGGACAAGGGTATCCTGAAGCGCAGATATGATTCTGGATTTCCTGGACAACGGCTCTTGCTGTGATTCGTTTACTCCCAAGGCCTGATGTTTGCCAAACTAACCTTTCTGCTTGGTGTACTGAGAATGTACTGAGATACGAATGTCTTCGATTGATCACTCTGGTATCCAGTATGCACAGTATGCTCAGTGCTACCAAGCCATGGACAGCCTTGTGAAACTTAACAAGCTTGAGCTGAACGTCGGGCACATGGCTGCATAAGTGTTCGGCTCGATGCTGTGACATCGATAGCCTCAGGCATGTCAAGCAAGGAGGACAAAACATGGGATAGTACATGCCATAAATCATGCTACCAACATTGACACCTGCTCTGCCAAAAGCTCCCTCCTTCACGAACCAGTGCTGAAACATTGCGAGTAGACTCTTGCATTGGGTTTTGGCATAAGCTTGTTTGAGCTGTGACTGTGACATTATGCAGATATTATGCAGTCCTTGAGGCGTATTGCCCCGAAACCATTCGTACCAAACCAGATCAACTTCGCGAGCATTTACGAGGAACCTCTTCCATTCGGTTTATGCAGAAGCTGATGTTGTGTTTCCGGGTAGGCTTTATACTCCATGTTTATCACAGCCTCGAACCTCTGAACACCACCAGATCTATATGGGGTAGGCAGAACGGTGGCCCACCCTGAGCTAGCTCATGCCTTCTGACGTGCGACTGAAAGAAACTCGTAGTTTCTCTGATCACTTGTTAGTTCCAAAGCATACACACTATCACACTATCACTGCCTATACTCTTCTGACAGAAGTGAAGGCGCTTTGCCTAATGTGAATATTTGTATCAGTTCTTGGCGGGTCAACGATGGCATGAGCAGGGGAATATCTCGCGCCTTCCGAGAATAGCTTCGTGTAGACTGTAGACTCCTGTAAAGACTCCGACTCTCATGAACACATGACCAGGCGGAGTGGTCAAAAGTGGAGGTGAAGCGAGCCTTCGTCGAGGCCTGGCAAACCGAGACCGCAATTCTCTCTTCTGCGATGCCGTACATGCTACGGAAGAGTTTCTGCCCACGGAGGCCATAACTTTGGAGTGGTCTGGCCTTACCATTGAGCAGAAGGCGTGGCTCTGAGAAGCTTGCAGTGTTGGAGAGTCTTGGCGGCCTGGGGTGAGGTCACATACGCTGTCGAGTGGCGTCCTAGTGGAGGCGGTGCAGGCTCTTGGACTCGGCTGCCGTGCACATTGCTTTCCAAAACTTGAAGAGGCTGCAAAGGCAAACTGCGAGGTCTAATGACTGGTGTCAATACAACGTGAGCGCATCTCTGCAAAGAGGAAACAGCGTTGGCTGGACCTGACAACAGTCCTGACTGCTCTCGGTCGGTACTTGTACTGCTCTTTGAAGGAGACGCTTGACTAGTCAGGCACAGCATCAGGTATCAAAAGTTTGAATATCCAACTCAACTTAGTCGTTTGTCGACCGCCCCATGGTGTCCTATAACATCCTTAGCCAATAGATAAAGCATGATGGAGCCCTTCTGACGGAACGGCCGTGTATCCCTAGCCCACCGAGGTGGTCACGCAGTCAGCAAGTCAAGCCGACTTCATCTGACAGGGTCGCTGCCTCATCTTGCGAGCTCACAGCTTCTGGGTCCCGTGGGTCGATGCGCTCTTCGTCTGACGCAGGCTGCCGGCGGACGGAAAATTTTCAATGCGAGTTTTGGCTTGCGTGGTGCCCTCAGATCTTGTGCGCTGCGGGTGCGCCGAGCGCTGTCCGTACATGCTACTTCAATCTTCTAATTATCCGATTTAGGTGTTGAACCGCTTCGGGCTCCCAGCCTGGAGCGAATACAGTTTGTAGGGGCGAATCACTTCACTAGATAGGATTGTCAAGCCGCGGACAGCCAGCAGGCTTTTTCAGCTACAGGAGCTTCACGAGTACCGGTTTCGGCATCAAGCCTTGTTCAACCCTCCCCTGGTGGCCAAATGCCTGCATAGCAAAGGCGATGTTGGCTGCTTGTGAATTGTTTTTATAAAAACACTGACCCTCCCACCACCCTTTCAGTGTAGAGGTGCTACCTCCAGTTGTCATGGTAATGCAGTCGAAATGCATTTCGCTGTACAGTAAATGCCAAGTGCAAAGAAGTATCATGTTTGAGAATGCCTTTGAGCGCCCGAGCGTGTTTGCTGAAGCAACTCTTCAGGATTTTTGATGGAACAGAACTACTGTACTTCAGAACTAAGAAGAACTTTCTGTGCTCGGTGTCCACTGGCTTCGAGTTTAGCCAGGGTTTTGCGAATGGTGGCCCAAGTGTCTCGGAATGCATAACCTCTCATATCGCCAGTCGTCGAGCGAAGAACTGCAGATTTGACAATAGATCGCATCGAGATTTGTTGATTCTCCACATGCGGTAAGTTTCACCGCGAATGATGCTGCTTGAAACCGAACTGGGATGGCAGCTAGCTTTTGGCAGATACAGGTATCTGTGCAGTGGCTTACGGAAAGCAGCCCAGTGCAGTGGGACAGCTGAGCGTCGAGGAAGGCAACGGAAGGTTCGCCTTTCCGTATCCGACCACCACGACCTGTGATTTCCCAAAGAAGCTCACCACGCCAGGAATTTAGAGAACCATGAACGGCATTGATGTTGGAAGCACAACATACCGCGTCATCAACAAATCTTTTGAAGAAGGCGAGATGACCAGCATGCTCTTGATGGACGATTGCATCAAGGTGGCCGACATAAATGTTGGCTAAGAAGACACCGGGCGGTATACCAGTGGCGATGCCAAATGCTTGATAGCACTCGCCACGATGCAATATATACTGGTTTTGCAACACAAGCTCAAGAACACAGATAATGTACCTGGCTTTGGCATTGTGACCATAGAAGTCAAGGACGTCATCGCTTAACACTCTCAAAAGGTGCTCAGTATGAATAGACGGGTAAAGGTTTTTGATGTCGATCGTGGCAAGTTCAAAGTCCAGAAGGACCTGTTGCGGAAGAGCTCGCAAAAACTCATCACTGCTTGAGACAACATGCGGCAGCCTTCTTTGCAATGGTGAGAGCATATCACAAAGAAAGAGACTGGCTGGAGCGATCCAACTATGTGAAAGGTTGGAAATCGGGCCGCCAACCATAGGGCACTTGTGAAGCTTGACAGTGAGACGAAAAGAACCTTCACGCTTGGAGAATAGACCATTGCAGATAAACCTGGCTTGCGAAGTGGAGATAGCCCCAGACGCTTCCATTTGACGAGTTGCCGATTCCATCGTGCAGCGTGCATCGAAAGTAGCACTGACATACTCAGTCTCCGAAAGACGGCGGAATCCAGTATGCAGCAAACGATCAAGTTCAGCATTAACCCAAGATCTAGGAAGCAAAACGTCACCCAGGCCTTTATCAGCATCAGCGATCACGATCTCACTTTTGTGCTGCTTCAACCATTGACTAGCCTTACAGTCAGTCGAGCCACATGTAGTTCCGTCTCAGCGGCGAATCCACGAATGAAGAAACTACATCCCGACGCAGGTGGCGAAGGAACGCAGAGATTTCCATATCGAATGGCGGGTGCCAAACTGAAGAGGTTGCAAAAGCGCTTTTCTTGCGTTTGGAAGCCAAACCCGGCCTGTCAGCAAAGAATTTGGCCTTGTGCAACTTCAGCGCCATCTGATCCATACCGATAAGAACATCTTGGAGTGCGCAATGATGTCTATCCATGACAAACTTGCCGCCTTTGTTGAGGTACAGCATGACAAAGTCAGGGATCACGAATTTGGGGGGCATGCGAGAATGTACAAAATCACCTGAGATTCTGGTAGACAGTGACCCAAGTGAGGAACGAAAAGAGCGACTAATACAATACTTGGCGAAGTTGATTGACTGCAGATCTGAATTCCAGTAGCTTTTACATCTTCTACGCTTGCACTGATTGGTGTCAATGGGAGGGGGCGCTTGTCAAGAGCGCCCGCTCGCAAACTTGACTTTCTTGCCGGCTCCTTTTCCTACACCGCGTCCGTATCCACGCCCGCGACCTCGACCTTTCGATTTTCCACCTTTGCCTGTAGACTTTCCGCCATCAGAATGACGAGATGCGGACCGTCTGCCCTTGCTTGTAACACGAGTCCTGGATGAGCTCCGGTCTTTGGACGATCGTCTGGTTCGTGAGCTGGAGAGGTTGGTTTTGTCACGGGATCTGGCTCTGCGGGTTGAAGAGCTGGATTTTCGCGATGGATGTGGTGTGGGAGATCGCCTGGCGAGATCTGCTTGTGCACGGCGCTTGAAGGTCGGTCAACGAATTTGATCACAAAGTGGTTGTGCAGGTCAGGAAATTTGCGAATGAGTGCTGCCAATTCACTGGTTTTGCAAAGCTCAACACGTTTTGCTGTAGTGCCGTCTTTTGTGCTGCATCGCTTAGACACCTTGTCAAGTTCGATCATGGCAATGAGCATCTGTGGGTCCATGGCTTGGAATTTGGTTTCTGCCTCCAAAAGAGCTGCTTGCTTCTTCTGCCGGCTCGCGGCAGCTTCAGACATGCGGCTCTTTGCTTTCGGCACTTCCTCTCGCACCACCATGTCCATCAATAGCTGACAATTGCGTAGTGCCTGCTCTTTGGTTTGTTGGGACATGAGGCTGGAGTTTTGGGAGTACCACAAGGTCACGATGTCGTTCACATGCTGCTTCATCTCCTTGTAGTCGGTTTTGGTTTCAATATATGTCAGGGCACGTTTTTGGTGCTCCACGACAAACTTTTGGCACTCAACAGCATGTTTGCGTCTCTGGAAGACCAAGCCTTTGCTATGTCGTAGGGCACACCAACCTGAACTTCGTCGATACCAAGAAGAGGGTGCGCGGATGCAACATATTCTTGAGGAAACTGCCACTGCCTTGTCGATTCTTGCTCAAACTGACGCATAATGGCATTATCTTCTTCAATCTTCTTGTACTGTACTTCTCACGCAATTCAGTTTGTGTGACCAAATGCGAAACATCTTTCTTGAACGATGCCCGCCAACTCAACATTGCTTCCCGAACAGACGGATCAAACACTTCAAAGAGCTGGTCAGGATTCTGAAAAGATTGTGAAGCACATGCGCCATTTTGCATCTGGTTTCTGAGCATAGAGGTTTGTTCTTCAAGGAGGGCAACTTGACGAGCCATCAGTTGATGTAGAGCATGTTGCTGTTGCTGATCAGGATGTGGTTGGTGTAAAGGCCTACCTGCAGCACTGCAACGACGTTCTTCCACGACACCTCGATTATTCGATCTTGATCTCACTTCACCAGCAGATTGAAACTCGCGACCTTTTTGGGGCATAGTACCATTATCCGTGCTACTGGCCATGGCGACAATCTAGATGAAAACACACGGCACTTCACTAGATAGGATTGTCAAGCCGCGGACAGCCAGCAGGCTTTTTCAGCTACAGGGGCTTCACGAGTGCTGGTTTCGGCATCAAGCCTTGTTCAACCCTCCCCTGGTGGCCAAATGCCTGCATAGCAAAGGCGATGTTGGCTGCTTGTGAATAAAAACAATTCACAAGCAGCCAACATCGCCTTTGCTATGCAGGCATTTGGCCACCAGGGGAGGGTTGAACAAGGCTTGATGCCGAAACCGGCAGCGAGCTGACGAAAGGAAGACGCAGGGCTGACGGCGCAAAGAGGGAAGTCCGGTCAAGTTTTTCTCATAAGAGCATGAAAGCTGCAACGAGAGACCCTGTTTAACCCCCAGATCGGAGGTGAGCTCCCAAATTTCAGCTGGGAGTGGCGAGACCTCAGCTCCAAAGTGAAAGCAAAACACAGAGTGGGGCCTGAAACTCAAGGAGGGTCAAGAGCAAAACGGGGCCCCAGCCCGACGAAAGTAGGAAATTCGCAGCCGCATGGCATAGACTGCGATGGTTGAAGGTTTTAGAAACTATATGTGAAAGATGCAAATAGACGAGGTGTGACGTACAGGAGCAAGAGCAGAGTATCTGGGATTCGAAAACGAAGATCTTCCCAGTGTATGCTCCGTTGTGGTGCGTGGTGGCAGTAGCATCGGTTTAGCGGCCTCTTGTCTGCCTTCTTCCGGCTCTTGATTCGGCAACCGCAACGCTTGTCTCTTGTCTGCATAGATGGAGTTCGTGATTTCCCTTCCGAGGTGGCGAGCGACGAGCCGAAGGTGACGCCTTTGAGGCTCAACGGGCCCTGGCTCGAGGCGAGGTGGCAAGGCCTCTGTGAGCACTCGCCCAGCGCTTTTGGTCTCTGCCTCGAGGCTTCAAGCCTGCCTGCTTCAAGGAGGCCCCGGTTGGGAAGTCATGGATTCCTTCGAGTCTCCACAGAAAGGTGAGGTAGGGCAGTTTAATCCGCGAAGAGGAAACGTCACATCACCAATGTCACGCGGCTGTGATGACAGCAGTGGTCTGGCTGGAAATAGGAACGAGCCCTGCAAGCACGATGAATCAAGATGACAAGTAGAAAGGGAGAACAATCTGCTCGTGGCATCCATCTCTTTTGTCAGCAAAAGCCTTCATGCAGATGGTCAACATTTAATTACGCGTAGGAGCCCTCCCCCACGGTCTTTCAGCGAATGGTTTGTCGTTCCTCGACTTCTTTGGGTTGTTTTCAGTCGCTAGTTGTCTTTCTGTCAACATCGCACTTGAGTTGATACCAGATGCTAATCTAGAGAAGCCGCCACCTTGAACAACGAAACAGCACCGAGCATGACGAAGAGCATTTCCCTACACGTCGCAAAACCGGTTGTGCCACGGTACCACACGTACTGCAACAGTGGAGGTCATGACTTCGAAGGATGTATGCCGTGATGGGAGCCAGTTTCTTCAGCCTTTCGAGATACAGGCACCAGAGGCGCCAGAGCACTCAAGCAGTGAGTCAAGATGTAAGCGAACAGCGGTCCTGGTCGCACTCTACACCTTGGGATCTGTGGGCCTCAACTACTTGATGAAGTTCCTCTTCAGTTATATGTGGATATCCGTGGACCAACTACAAGTGCATGGTCTTCCGGCACCGCTCTTCTGGACGACTACGCAGCTTGCAATCAGCTTTGGCTGCTTTGCAGCCTCTTCTCAGGTGCATTGGTGCTCACAGGGGAGATTGGGCTATCGGCCTCCTCCGTTGAATCCTAGACTGGCGAAGCAGGTGGTCTTGCTGGCGTTGTCGTTTGCCACCAGCATCGGGCTGAACAACTTGTCTTTGTCCATGGTCAGCTTGTCCGTCAACAACATGATCCGTTCCACCAGCCCCTTGACAACAGCTGTGGCAGCTACAATTTGGACAGGCGGCGCGCCATCTTCGGAACAGTGGATCTTCGTGGTCTTGGGGACTTTTTTCGTCCTGATAAATGTGTTGGCTTCGCAGCCAGCAGCACCTTCTACACAGAGCAGCTTCACTCTCGGAGTGACAGCTGGTTTTCTCAGCACTGTCGGTGGGGCTTGCATGTTCATCATCGTCGAGCTGCTCAAGGGATCTACGATTCCTCTGAATGCTATCGACTCTACGGGATACATGTCTCTGCCGGCAGCTGTGCTGCTTACTCCCTGGATCTTCCTCTTCCCACACACGGCCGGGAACTGGCCCGAAAGCCTCTCTGGGACCAGTCGAACCGACTCTGAGTTGCTTGGAATGGTGTCCGACCATGCAAGGCTCGCAGCTGCAGTTGCTCTGAGCGGTTTTGCTGCTTATGGGTACAACATCCTCCAGTTTTATACGGTGCAGGAGTTGTCGTCTACGCAGACGGCCTTTGCATCCAATGTCTCCAAAGCAGTTCTCTGCTTGCTATCATGGATATTGCTGGAGCCGGCAACATCCCCGGGCAAGCTGCGGTCGTGGGTTGTGGTGCTCTCTGCAGCTGGCGGCCTCACTTGCTTCTTCCTCTATGCGCTTTCCAAAGCTAGAAAGCCTGCGCCAGAAGAGCCGTGGCATCATGATCGCTGTAGGATATCCTCAGTTGTTTTACTGGCTGTCCTTGGAATGATCCTCGGGATCTTGACCAACACCCTTGATTCGCCGCCAGGCCAGTGACAAAACAAACCAGTCTCCCTTTTTGCCTTTGACATTCTGCTGGGGATACAGCATGATACGACCAAGTGCTTGCATCGATCTGCGGCTGTGACTAGACTGGAACATGCGGAAGGAACGACCCACTCACACACTCCTCGACTGCATGCAGTCCGGCGTCGTCTGGAATCAAGTTGTGTGCTTTTCGTTGATCGCCGTCGTGCTATCGCCGGCCCGATGGCAATTGATTTTACCAAACATGCTAAGCACTTGCTGTCTTCTAGTCGATCATCAGTGTTGTAAACTTCGTCCGCAAGCACAACTTGTGTAGCTGACGAATTTCACACCAACTGCATGCGGCTGGTTGGGATAGGGCAGAAAAAATTGATCACTTGCTCTGTGTTCTCACCCACACGCTCGTGTCCACCGGTTTATGCATGCCAGGCCAGGTTGGTCCAGCCGCACATCCGAGAGCAACCTGGACCCTTTGGGGCAAGTCCGTGCCGGCTGTCTGGTTTCAAACTCAGATACTGGTAGCCCCCGCGAAACCGAAAAGGCCGATTCCATGATGCGCTTAGGCCAGCAAGTGCTCTGGATACCTGGCCCCAGAGGAGCCACACTTCGCATGCTACTCGTCGCATGACTCCGTGTTGCAGAATCTGGTGCAGGATTCTGCAAGCTACGTCAACGACCCCAAGGCGACGCTGTGCAGGCACTGGCAAGCAGAAGGGGCTGAAAAATTGGACTTCCGTGCAGCTTTGCAAAGAAGTTTAGAGTGGTGAGAGGCGCTGTGGATATGCCTTCCTCGATCACCGAAGAGGATTCTCAGGCTGAAGCAGGGCATGCCGCATCATGCCAGCATGATGTATGGCAGGCGCTGCATCCGTGCCAGATATGTGGTGTAACTCGCACGGAAGCCTTTGTCAACTGTGCATGGTACGCAGCTGTTATTTTTCAAGCATTGTGCCGACCTAAACATGGCCCGGAGGTGACTTGGCTTTACATGACGAAGTGGCTCAAGCCTTGGCTGAAGCTCTTGCCGGCCCGCTGTATCCGAGGAAAGTGCTTTTTCCTCTGCTCCTCCTTCTTGCGTTCGCATGGACGCAGAGGCGCGGCTTACCTTGAGCCCGGAGAGCCGGATGTAAAGGCAACTTACGAGATCAGATCTGAGGCTTCGCACCCTAGTCCGACAGCGTGCCATACATGCAAAGGATACAAGATCTGCTGAGAAGGTCAAAACCACGTGCAGCTATCTCAGGGTTGGACGGTTGGACGTTGACTAACTGGAACCTGTGTTCTCGTGTTGTCACGTGCTTGCTCAGCGGAGCACCGTTGCAACCGCGGTTGCTGCGAATCTGTCTTGAACCTTAGCAGGCATGCCTTCCTGAATGTGACAGCGGCACGTGGCCTATCGCGGCATGCAGCTGTCGGCTCTTCGGCTGAGCGAGCCAGGACGCTTCCTTGTTCCTTGTCGCCCGAGCATTCCGAAAACGATAGCAGAGTCCTCGGGTGATGTTGGCCCGTGTTGCTGTGTGAGAGGAGTACTGTGGCTCTCTCTGCTCGTGGTGGTGAGAGCGAAGCGGACGAGGCAGGGTGTTGGCTTTGCCGTCTTGGTTGGGACTTCTGCAGCGACCGACCCTGTGCCCCCTTCAGGAGACAATCGATGTTGGTGGATTCTCTGCATTGGTAGTTGGGCTTGCTCTACTGCCCTTTGCGGGTTGCCTGCCAGTTTATGGCAATTTCTTCTTTGATTCCAGTCGATCGGCCATCGGGGTTTCTAAGTGTGCTACACCCTGACACAACCGACAGATGAGGCTACGCCCTTTCCGCGGCTGTGTCTGTGATCTCTGGAGCAAGCTTTGAACTTGGACCCTTCGGCCTGCAGCTGACCTCGATCTTTGTCACTGTGGGGTTACCCGGCTTTGCAAGCGTGGAAAGGCTTGGCCTTCAGTATCTTCAGTAGGCGCAGAGCAAAGCCCGGTGTTGCTACTTAAACCCCCAAGCCCCATAACACCTGCCTTGACGCTTATAGCTCTTTTCAGCGAAACAAGCCTTCCTAAACCAGGTCTACTGACAATCCGAAACCCTAAACCAGAAAACTTGCCTTTCTAAGGTCCGTCGTGTGGTCGTTGAGCAGCGTCTTCTCCCGCGGGAAGGGGCTCCCGGCGGGCTGGCTCGGCCTTCTCGGACTTGCGGAGGCCCTCTCTTGGACTCCAGGGCTCCCAGTGGGTTTCTCGAAATGTGGATTCAGGATTTTTAGTCCATGGCAGTGGCTCCCAGTGGCCAGGGCCTCTCCTACGTGGCCACCTTGGCCTTGGTGCTTGCAGCCTTGGTCTCCAGCTTCCGTAGCCCATCCGCCACGCAGCCGGGTCAGAAAAGCCAGGCGGGGACGACAAGAGCAAGTGCAGGTTTTTGGGTTTTAGGGTTAAGCCGGTTAAGCCTCAGGACAAGGCAAGAGCTCCCTTGTCCGTACCTTGCCATGAAAAGGCACCGACCTTCCGATCTTCGAGCGGCTACTCGGCACCCTCGGGCCGTAAGGATCTCTTCTCCTTCGACTCGAGTGCCAACCTGAAAGTACCAGAGTTCAAAGCGCCGGAAGTGAAGATGCCCGCCGTGCCGGCGTTCAAGCCTCCGGAGCTTCCGTCTTTCAAGGTGCCTGACATCAAAGCACCACAGGTCCCATCGTTCAAAGCCCCCGACATCAAGGTTCCTGACATCAAAATTCCAGATGTCAAGCCGCCGCAGATGCCAGCTTTCAAGGCACCCGAGCCGAAGGAATCTCCAAAGCCCGCAAGAACTCCTGCAAAGGCGCAGCCAAGCAGTGGAGGAGACTTCGACGATCTGTTTGGCTCAGATGTTGTAGCAGCGCCTGATGATGCCGCTGCAAAGAAGGCCCGTGCAGCAGAGGCAAAACAGGCAGAGGAGCGCAAGCGCGAAGAAGCGAAGAAGGCGGCGGAGAAGGAACGCAAGGCCGAGGAAGAGAGGAAACGTGAGGAGGCCAAGAAGGCCGAAGAGGAACGAAAGGCCGAGGAAGCACGAAAGCGCGATCAGGCCAAGAAGGCCGAAGAGGAACGAAAGGCCGAGGAGGCGCGCAAGCGCGAGGAGGCCAAGAAGGCCGAAGAGGAACGAAAGGCCGAGGAAGCTCGCAAGCGCGAGGAGGCCAAGAAGGCCGAAGAGGAACGAAAGGCCGAGGAAGCACGAAAGCGAGAGGAGGCCAAGAAGGCCGAAGAGGAACGAAAGGCCGAGGAAGCGCGCAAGCGCGAGGAGGCCAAGAAGGCCGAAGAGGAACGAAAGGCCGAGGAAGCACGAAAGCGCGAGGAGGCCAAGAAGGCCGAAGAGGAACGAATGGCCGAAGATGCGCGCAAGCGTGAGGAGGCCAAGAAGACCGAAACGAAATCGATAGGAGAAGACAAAAAGTCCGAGGAGGCGCGCAAGCGCGAAGAGGCCAAGAAGGCCGAAGAGGTTCGAAAGGCACAGGAAGCGCGCAAGCGCGAGGAGGCCAAGAAGGCCGAAGAGGAACGAAAGGCCGAAGACGCGCGCAAGCGCGAGGAGGCCAAGAAGGCCGAAGAGGAACGAAAGGCCGAAGACGCGCGTAAGCGCGAGGAGGCCAAGAAGGCCGAAGAGGAACGAAAGGCCGAAGATGCGCGCAAGCGCGACGAGGCCAAGAAGGCCGAAGAGGAACGAAATGCACAGGAAGCACGCAAGCGCGAGGAGGCCAAGAAGGCCGAAGAGGAACGAAAGGCCGAGGAGGCGCGCAAGCGCGAGGAGGCCAAGAAGGCCGAAGAGGAACGAAAGGCCGAAGACGCGCGCAAGCTCGAGGAGGCCAAGAAGGCCGAAGAGGAACGAAAGGCCGAGGAGGCGCGCAAGCGCGAGGAGGCCAAGAAGGCCGAGGAGCAACGAAAGGCCGAAGAAGCGCGCAAGCGCGAGGAGGCCAAGAAGGCCGAAGAGGAACGAAAGGCCGAGGAGGCGCGCAAGCGCGAGGAGGCCAAACAGCAGAAGACCAAGACGCCAGAGCCTGCGAAACCAAGCTCAGCTCCAGAATCTGCAGCGGATGTGGATCCAAGCAAGCTGTTGGGAAGTGCTTTGGCAGACTTGGGACGCTTTGGAAGCAAGGATACGACGAAGCAGGAAAGCCAACCAGAAAAGAAAGCCCCGGCTGCTCCTACAATCAACTACGATCTGTTTGCTTGAGACTCGAGGAGTCATGGGGACTTTCAAGTTTTAGCTGATGTGAAGAAGCTTATACGGAGGGTTGGAGTAGGTCAGAATATAGGGCTTTTGCTGTCCCCGACTCCTTGATGACTCCTTGATACGCACTCATCCTCACGGATGACTATCAGTTTCATTTCCAGTAGCCAGTCTTTTCAAAGCAGAAGTCGCAAGTTTTTCCTGCAGGTTTCAAGAGACGTTTCAATTGCTTTTAAGCGCTCCTGGGAAACCGGGGGTGTCTCTTGTAATCCTCTAGGCTTTGCCATCGCACCTTAAACTGCCCCGCTCGAGAAAGGAGCGCACTGACTTGCCACAACAAGTTGAGGCTTCTTCAGCTAACCCATGGTTAACTTGCCTACACAAGTACTTCTTGGAGGCGAAAAAACTGGGAAGTCGCAGCCACGAAAGGCCTGCACCCCACAGCCAACCTCGAGCGGGCCTATGCTAAGCTTTGAGGTTAATGCATCCGAGCTTCCCACTCGGACGGAGAAGGCCCTCTTGCCAGCAGACGAGTTTTCTGCAGTGTTCTTACAAAGTTAAAACACTTGATCACTTGATATCCACTGGAGGAGTCAGCGGCACAAGCACGCGACGGGGAGGCGGGTCATGGAAACCAATGCCAGGCAAGAAGGCGAAATGCCGAGCAAATCTAAGCAATGCTTTGCAACTTTGACGGTGCCATGCAGCCGTTTACAGCCCCGCTGACTCCACTTCCTTCAGCCATGCTTGGGTCTGCTCCCAGCCTCTCGCGCAGCTTCTTCAAACTGTGGACGCCGGCATCAGCACGGGCAGCTGCACAGCGTCTTGGAATGTTAGAACCCACCCTACTGCACCCAGAATGCTCACGCATGTCGGTGCATCGTTGGGAAACTTTCTGCCAGGCTTCAGCGACCTCCTCTGCCGCCTTTCAGCCGTGAAGATGCCATCAAAAAGGTCCGGATGGCAGAGAACGCTTGGAACACGCGCGATCCCGAGACCGTCAGCTTGGCCTACACAGAGGATGTCTCAGACCAATGAGCCAGCATTTGTTTGTAGCCGTGTATGCGCACTATGTAGTACACCTGCACTCACGTCAGGACTGCGTGTGGAGGAATCGCGACACCTTCTTTCAAGGCCGTGAAGCTATCGTCAAATTTCTTCGGCAGAAGTGGGAGAAGGCGGTCCAGCAGAACTCTAGCACACCAGTAATACTGTCATGCTGCTTGCAGGAGCAGGAGTACCGCTTGATAAAGGAGCTCTTTGCCTTTGAGGGAAACCGGATAGGAGTCTGCTTCCAGTATGAGTTCAAAGATGCTTCCACAGGCTCTGACGCAACATGTGCAGATCATATCTGACACAGTGGTTCCGGGCATACTCTTGTGCTGGTCACAGGGCTTTGGTACCGCGCCTATGGCAACGAGAACTGGGACTTTGCAGCAGACGGGCTCATGTGCCGACGGCAGGCAGCATGACCAGCGTGACCCACAAGCCCACTCTTCGATTCGAGCTGGAAGACACTGGCAGGCTTCCATCAACGATGTCCAAATCAAAGAGTCGGTTCGGCTCTTGACGTTTACTTGCCAAGTTGTCTCCTCCAGCCACTGCATTTGTTGCTGAGGATCGCCGGTTCACTTGGCCCGAATTGGGCAAACGGCCTGAGGACTTTCCATCCCTAAGTGCCTTGTACGAGATTCACGGACAGTAGCGCTGCTCGGAGCAGCCAGGTCAACGCAGGCGTTGTGTGACCTGACGTGACATGTCCTTGCATGCCGACATAGGCCACAGCATTTGGCATTGCCGGATGGACACTGTCCGCCAACATGCGAGATTACCATTGCCGAGCCTTCCGGCATTCTAGCAGTTTGCGTCGGCGCAACCAATGCGCTGAACAGTGCGAGCTTCTCCTTCGCAGCTTCGCTGGAGTGTACAGATGGCCGCGACATCAGAGGATCCACAAGCTGACCTAAAATGCAGGGGCGAATCTAGCTCGTTTGCTGATCAGTCTTGGGATAGTGTCCGGATGGAGCAGGCTCGGGGCGAAGCACGCAGAAGCTTCATCGCCTGGCTCCTGCAAAGTCCTGTTTGCGTTGCCGTGCGCCTCGGCTCTTGGCCCAGGCCTGTTGGGTGGTCGAGCACCGGGCAGTTCTCATTCGCTCCCAGCCCAGCGTCAAGGCTCGAACACGGGGGGCTGTATCAGTTGCGGACAAGCAGAGCTGCGGCGGCGGAACTTCGACTCCGGTCCGCAGGCCGAGAAGCTCGGCATTGTCTGCAAAGGTCACGTCTTAAAAGGCTACGAAATGGAAGGCCCGGCTGCAGCAGAGGCTGTGCTGTGAAGAGACGCTGGGCATGGCTCTGAAGTCTGACTGTAGCTTATTCAACATATGTGGTGGTTGTATGCTCTTTTGCTTGTCAGGCTGGGTGAAGCTAACTCGCGAGTCCAGCATTCAGGCAGAGCGCTTTGCTTGCTTTCAAGCTGTCGATCGTACATAAGTTGAATTAGCAGTATTCTTTCGTGTCTGTAGCCTGGCTCCCTTATTTACTGGGCAGTGTTGAATCCAACATAGAGTCACAAAGCTTTGACATTGGCAAGGTTCTTGGTGCAACATCATATTTAGGTCATGCTCGGTTCGGGTCCAACTTCCCGAACTTCGCCAGCATGCATGTAGGGCATGGGCGGCATAGGATGGATAGACAAAGGCTTGCTTGAAAATCTAGCCTAAGGCTTTCACTGCGCCAGGCAGGCATTGCAGACGGCAGGGTCGCCTGGGTGCTCATAGATGGACAGGAGGCCCCGGGCTTTTCACCTCCGCTCTTGACTTGGGTACCGCGTTTTTCCATGGAATTCCCCTTTAGGGCCTCTGTGCTTCAGGTTGGCCTCGGCCTGTTGCTTCGGCCTCTGAAGCCAGGCGAGAAGCCAAGGAACGAAAAAGACACCAGAGAGGCCAGGAACTGCTCTTGACCCTATGCGCCTCCGCTGATGCTGAAGAGATGGGCAGGAGTCAGATGATGAAAAGTATGGAGTAGCCTGGAGATCCGAGGCAGGCTCCGATTTCGGTGACTTGGCCTCAGCCACCCGCGCCCAGCAGGACATCTACACAGGGGCGCTGGAGTTCGAAGTCCTTTTCAAGTCCGTATCCGTCCGGAGGCAAGCAGTCCAAGCAAGATTCCGAGCAAGTGGCATCCTGGAAGCAAAGGAGACCCAGAGTCACTTCCAAGTCCTTGGGGATCATCACCGAGGCCGGGCAGGGCACCAAGATGTGAAGCCATCTGAAGCCGTCTCTGGCTAAGGGCAATCGCGTTTGGGGCTACGCCAAAGACAACTGGCTTCAAACTAACCGGAAGTACAGGCGGGAAGAAGAGAGTTCCGGGGACATCTCATCACACTCCTTGATATGACTTCTCATCGCCCGCTCGCAGGCAGAAGGAGCAAGGCTGGATTCGTATTGTCGTGACCTCAGCCTTGAGTCAGCCTTGAGTTTCAAAAACTCTCACGCGTTGTTGCAAGGAGGAAAGTGGCAACTCGTCGCTAAGGATGGAACTGATCTGGGCCACGGGCAGCTTCTTCAGTGTACCATGATGAAGCCCGCCACCATGAAGTGCTTCGCAGAGGCTCTCAACAACAGGCGCCCGGCAGCCAGAAGATGTCTCAATTTCCGTCAGGCACTGCTGATAAATTGGCAGCCACTTCCGGCGAAGTCTGTGGTCTACACACTGGAATGGATGGCACAGGACTGCTGCTTCTTGTCAAAAGGAAAGTCTCCACCCTCGAGTCTGCCCTCAGGATAAGAAGAAAATCAATGTGGCCGTGGAAAAGACGCGCCATTGCGTTGGTGCACCTCCTAAAGTCCTACAGCGCCAGCGCAGTTTGAAAGCCCGCAAGCCGACAGCCACGGAGCCGATGCTTGGAGGTTTTTCTAAGCGTCTGGCGGGTCACAGAGGAAACTGGGCTGAACATGTGGCAGCGAAATCAGCTGGTGCTGAGGCAAGATCGGTGCTTTGGCAGCAGATTCAACATTCTACGTGAGGCCTGTGCATACACAGCAACATGACGTGCACAGATCGTGAGTGAAACAGTGGCAGGGTGACCGCGCACATCTTGATCCCTGGCGTTGATGCGAACAGTCCGAAGAGCGTTTGCGCAAAGGCGCCTGAGTACTAAACTTCTAATTCTCTTTCGTTCGTGACCTCCCTCCCCCTCCCTGCTCCGCCCTGTCTCTCCCACTCGGTCTTTCTCTCTCTGACTTTCTCTCTCTCGCTCTCTCGATCTCGCTCTCTCTCACTCTCTTCCTCGCTCTCTTTCTCCCTCTCTCGTTCTGTGTCTCTCTGGCTCTCTCTCTCTCTCTCTCTCTCTCTCCCTCTCTTTTTCTCTCATGTCTTGTCTTTGCCCACTGGTGGCGATTCACGCCTAGAGTGCGCAGCACCTGAAAAACCTTAAGAATACGCGATCAGGTGAGCAGCGACTGGGTGGAGGCGCAAACAGGCCTCGGCGGCCTTGAGACGAAGAGTGTTACGACGTCTCGTCGACATCTTTTGCATAGTCAGCTATGATTGTGATACTTGTTGCGCTTCTCATCTTCTTGGCTTTGAGCTGCTGATAGCCTTTGTCTGGCATCAATGCAGAACTCTTAGCGTGACCGATTGGTCTCGGGCAGGATCGGCCGTTGACGAAACGGAGGAAGCAGCAATGACTTTTGATCCGCTGGTGCGCCCGACATGCCGCAGCTTCGCTCGCGATGTCGTTTTTCATTCTTTAAGTTCAGGCAAAGATTCGTGGAAAGTGTGGCGACTGTGCTTTGGTTGCATTTGAGCTGCCCCACGTTCCCCCACCGGCCGGAAACGAAAGGGCATCTTGAATGATCTGGTTGAGGCCAGCACTGTGCCAACTTCATTCTGTCCAAGTACTCCTATCTCATGCGCTTAGACGAGGCGGGACTGGGATGAACCTGCCTTGTTTTCCTAGATTGTATGGATGAGCTTAAGCCAATGAAGACAGCCCGAGAAGGTTTCCCACCGGAGCAGGATTCTGCTCTCGGCAAGGGTAGCAGGATCGGGAGAGCAACCAGATGCAGGTACTTTGTCGCCGCTGCGGATGCGCCTGTACGAGCCATGAGATCGTCGGGGAGTACGGGACATCTCTGCGAGCTGCATTTTCTTTCTGTCTCGGTTTTGGTCGTCAGACTTTCAAAGACCTCCAGCATCTTCTCTGTTTTGCGAGCCGAGTTGAGATCTCATCTCAGTCTCAGCTGCCGGGCTGCTGTGTGAGGAAGTCGCGGGCGCAGTGGGCCAAAGACAACGAACGCAGGCATCTGGTCATCTGCACATCCCATGGTCGCTGTACATGTCCCAGAGCGTATTGCCTCACAAGGCAGCGAGAAGGCCAGCGCCGCCAGCAACAAGTCACGAAGCCAAAGCCGATTATGCCAGCGGAGCAGCCAGACATGACTTCAGACTTCAGGAGGTTTATCGTGGAGAGAGACTGCAAAAACCGAACAGATGGCAAGACCATATCCCAGGCTGCCGTGCGTTCCTTGGCAGCCTGATGATGCACCAGTGGGGCACTCAGAAATCCAAGGCTTCGTACAGTACATGGGCTGGCATTGCATGAGTTTTCTCCAGGTTGGCAAGAGCAAGGCACGGTATGTCATCGAGCAGGCAAGGCATGTCGATCCTTCGGTTTGTGCTCTTTCAATCGTTCAGTCGAGCAAATGGCAGGTTGGTGTCAACTCGAGCAGTTTGGTTCAGTGGGTTTATGTGGGTTTATAAAGGTTAGAGCACTTGATACTGCCATGGGCGTTTAGGCAGGATGCGACTTCATCCACTGCGACATGTGTCAGCCACTGGTGTTCTCGGCTTCGGCAGCACTCCAGTTCTGAAGTATAGAAGGATCCGCAAAGGGGTTAGCTGGAGGTCATCTTCCGCATCTGAACAGGTGAAAAAGGCACGGAACTTGTATGAGACCCTGGGCGTACGCCCAGCGGCAGCGGCGAAGGCTTGCATGACATGACCGATGAGTCGCTAGACGGCTCATCTTTCAGCTCAGAGCCCCGAGGATATACGCAATGCTTACCGTCAAATCGCATTGCGCATCCATCCAGACAAGGCGCGGTCGACGTCTTCGGTGACGCAGCTCTGAAATACTGTGACAGTGGGGGGGCTGCACAGGTCACATCGGGTGGCAAGGAAGAAGAAGACTTGGTTGCACATGCAGAGGCATGGGTGCCCTGAAGACAGCTCGTGCGGAGGCGTGTAATTATGCGCCAGGCTGCCTTCAAGCTCGTGTCCTCGGCCTATGAAGTTCTTGGTGACGAAGGTTGCGAATAATATCATATTTGATGTTGAATGCGTTCTGCATGGAGATGACAATGCATGAAGTGTCTTTGTGTATGCTGGGTATGGCAGGCAAGAGATCATCGTACAACCACACGGCCAAGCGCTGCCCCAAGATCACCGACATCCCAATATAGTAGAGCGCTGTGCTGCTGATATTGCCCCACGCTCATGCACCCGTGTCTTCTCCCTCGAATTTCACGTCTGCACTGTTCACAGGGCCAGCGGAAAGGCTGCGGCAGCGTCTTCAAAACCATCAGGGCCCACGGCTCAACCTGAACATGCTCGACTATTGAAACGACGTCTACCCCGAGAGCTGTCGTTGCCAAGGCCAAGGACCACAGCCCCTGCATCCCAGAGAGCTTCTTGGTGTGAATAGAACAGAGTTGTGAGACCTCCCGGTTTTGAGCAAAGCTGACCTCCCCAAGGAGCATTGGCCAGGAGGCCAGCTTTCGCGAGGCCTCCACGCACTCCGTTCCAAACCTCACACGCTGGTAGGCTCGGGAACGTCTAAAGCAGAGGCCAGGCGCAAATACAGAATTCGGGTCTGCTTTTCCTCCTTTCATCGTCGAGCGATGTTCGTGAACATGCAGCAGGTGGTTCTCACCGCTTGGATCCAAGTGAACAGCTGCACTACGCAGCCATTGACATTAGCGGAGCGCGTCTTGGTTTTAAGCTTGAGAGGTGTCCCACGCAGTCCATGGCGAAGAGATTCGCATGTCGATGAATCGTGGGACGCGGGATGCTTAATTCTTGGCGGACCCTCACACTTCCAACTTCCATCCCTTTGTGCAACCGGGGTCCAGCTGTGCTTTTGCAAGGAGTGTTATGGGCCTGAAGCGGGCCCTCTGCAAAAAAGTCAAACGGGGACCGTGTTGGCCTCAAGGACTCATGCAGCCATTATAGCAGCATCGCCGGTGCGCTGATTGCAGGCCGGAGTGCATCGACATCTGCGACAGCAGCGGATGCGTGCTCGGAGATGATCATCGCTTTGCCGAGAATCAGGCTCCGAGTTGCCCAGTCCCAGTGACAGGAACTGTCTGCCCTGAAACCCCCCGCTGAGTCCGACAGGAGCTGCACTGCATCGGCATCTCGCTTGGCCCACCAAAGACTATCGCGGTAGAGGCCGGGCTCTCCTCTCGGGCATCTGCGCCGACACCTGTCCGCCATCCTGTCCGAGCTTGGGCATTGGGAGGTGAAGGACCATCGGTCAGGAGCCAGGATGCAGGTGGAGGTGGTGAACTCAGGGATATTTGCCTGTCTGACCCCAGCATCCGCAGATGCTCCATGGTGCCTGAGATGATGTGCTGCTAGGCTCCACAACTGGTAGGACCGTCTCCATAGACAGCCTTCCTGAGGTTTACACTAAGTGGCTTGCAACCGTCGGACGCCAGCATGATTCGCTCAGGCATTACACGTAATGTCAGTCATTCCCTCACCGTCGAGTCCTAGATTGCACAATGGAACCTAGTAACCTGCATGTGCTCGTGTACTTGCAGTCTCAGGTGCTGGACACTTCGAGCATGGAGACAGTCAGAAAGAAGGCTTCATCATGTGCTGCAAGTTTAGGCAACCCAGCAACATGATAATGCCGCCTCACAAGTGTCGAGGTCGCCAGGGAGCTGAAGGTGAAGGAGAAGGCCCTGACATTTAGGAGATTTGGCGTGCGACGTTTCACTTTGCACTGGACGAAGGAGCTGCAGATTGGACAGCAGAAGAGCGCGGGCAAGTACTCCGCTCGTCGCTTCGAAGCTTTACCAAGCGAGGAGCTGCTGAATGGCAGGAGCCTTTTGAGTTGCGCAAAACATATCCGGCCGACATTTCCGTGAAACTGCGCGTCGTATCAGGAGAATGCTCTACATCCATGGAAATGGGGTTCTGATTTACCTCAGCTTGGAGCAGGTCTCGGGAGTTCAATTTGAAACTTGTATGTGAAGCGCGGTCTTGCAGAGGGCTTGCAGCTGCAGCGGGAGTTGATCGTTGCATACGGAGAGTGCGTACCTCGGAATGCTCGGTCGGTCACTACAGATCTCTTTGGTGCACGGTTGTTGCAGTCCAGGGCGATCTTTCAGAAGAAGCTGGAATCACTCTTGTCCGAGTACCCAATGCCCTAGACCCAGACTGGACCGGATGGGCAGAGAGCGATGGGCCACAAGAACTCTCTGAGGCCGGAGTCGATCACCCAGATGAAATTCCGAGAGGCATCGGAGATTCTAACCAAGATGAGTTCCAAGATAAGTGAGGGACTTTCGGAGCTTGGGTTCTGCGAAGGCCTTCGGAAAGCTGGTCCGCGACGCGCAGAAGGCCACCCTGGCAAGGTGCGACGAAGCCAAGCTTGACAGAGAGAATTCACCCAAGCTTCGCCGCCTAACCACAGTTGTACAGGTGGGGCTTTGAGGGCGATTTTGCGGCACAGAACATGATGACGGCCTTTGGCAAGGCACGGTGCCATGCTTGCCAGACGTGCCAAGAGGCAAACTGATATTCACAGGTGGCACATACCCCAGAAGTGTATGAGCTCAGCTTGGAGATCGACAAGCTCCTGCGAATCACATCAGGTGCTGCATGCTTGCTTTCTGAAGCTTCTGCATTGCAGTCAGAACTCGCATGCATGTGCAGGGGTGTGTCATTCGCCAATGTCGGCGCTTTGATTCCACTGGCCTTTGGCTGCAGACAGAGGAACCAGTCAGTGCCCAGGCGTATTCAGGGCTTTGGACGCCTGCGCCGCCATGGATGGCGACCAGCTCCTGTACATGGAGAACGAGCATTACTCCCTTGTCGATGCGCTGCCCTACATAGACACGCAGCTAGGTGCAGCCGAGGTCGCTCAGCAAGTGAAGGCTCTCATTGAGGAGGAGATGACTCAGTTTGATCCGCGCGACTACTTGGCTTCACTTCCAGCACCCACTCTCACCGTGTTGAGCAGCGAGCAAATGCAGCAAGAGTTTGCCAGGGTCAGCCGAAGGGCCCCATTAGGTGCTGTTGATCCAAAGAAATACGAGGTAGAGAAGCCGGATGGCGAGGCAGCTGAAGACGAGGAGTCTTGGAAGTCTGTCTCCGCTACGACGCAGATCAACTTGGAGTATGCCAGAATAAAATCCGTGAACCTCGAGCTCTTGGAGCAATGGGGGAAAAAGGCTTGGATCGCGCACAACATGCTCATTCGTGGTGCCGAAAGAGTCCTCAACAACGAGGCCACCGAGCTTCGTGCTTCCCGTGAGGAGGTGAACAAAAAGCGCAAGCTTGACCAAATCTCTTGCGGCAACGACCTGCGGAAGCTGACTCGCGAGTTTGAGCAGTACCAGCAGGACAACGGTGATGTGGATCGAGCAGTTAGGGATCTTGAGCTCGACATCATGCGCCTGCGGGAAGCCGCCGCAGAGCGGGGCGTTGACATCTCCGATGTGGACCCGCTGGCCAAGCCGCAGGACAGTGAACCCCAGGAGCCGTAGATATGGAGCACTCAGCCATCACAGAGGACTCTGCATGTTCATGCGGAGCAAAAGAACCCAGCTGCACCTGACGCAGAGATTGCCTCTTGTAAGCTGTACCGATTCTGGACCACAGCCTCCGGCTTGAATTTCAGGAGGGATGATTGCAGCCCCTGTGAAGCCCAAGAAGGAGGCTCAGGCCGGGCTTGTTAGCAGACAGTGCTTCCCACCAGGTTGCACGGTTAGCTCATGTAATGTAGGGCTCGTGCCCTTTGCAGGCGAAGGCCACGGCGGCATCTGACGCGAAGGTCGCAGTGCTTGCCACAAGGCGTGAAGCTCTCAAGCCTGGTCGCCAAGCCTCTTTGGCAGGAGAAGTCGGAGAAGCCGAAGAATTCGAAGGTACCAAGCAAAAGTGGTCCCAAACCCCCGGCTGTGGCCTCGACACCTCATGCATGAAAGCGATGTCCGAACCTGCCCATGTCAGGTCGTCATAACGGTACGGCAGGCAGTCGAAGAGGACAACGAGCCTCCGGCACCACTTTTGAAGGCCAGGAAGACTTCACATACTTTCCCTGGCGTTTTTGCCGTGACGTCTGTCGGCAGGTCGCCGTCCCGGCAGATGCCACGATGCGCCGCCTTAAGCAGGAAAGACAAAGACCACGGGGAGCCCATGGGAGCTCAGACAGCGGAGGAAGAGTTTTGCCGGACTCGCGGCAGGCTATTGCTGAGAAGCTGGGCCTGAAGCGCACGGCCTCCCTAAAGCCGGGTTAGCTCAGAGTCAGAGTAGTCACGACAGAGTTTGGAACCGTACATGATTGTGGTGGTCCTTGAAAGGCTGGTATTTCATCTGGACTCTCGGGCCATGACCTCTGTACATCAGCAGCAGTGATCTTGCCGTTTCCTTCATGGCAGAGAACCCTAGCTGACGCCTTGTCCGAGTTGCGGAAATCGAACATGCCTGAGAGTGGCATGACCTTTGCGCGCGGAGCACAGTCAAGTATAGTTGTCATTCACTCTGTCATTTTCTACCCAACTCGGTTGGAAATTCGCCTTAATATCGCGTTACATGAGGTCTTTCAAAGACGACGAACTTATCGGTTCGCGCCGAGAAGTCCTGCTGCAAGCGCCTGAAACAGCGCCTTGCTGCCTCTTCAGCCCTCTTTAACGTAGAGGCGCGCTTTTCTGCAGGTTGGGAGCGGACCTCCGTGATGTGGTGCTCGCGACCTGTTGAGATGGGCTTCGTCCCCTCGTCTGCACCACCGTGCCAGGCAGAGGTTCGGGTGGAGCTGAGCGGTGTACCACAGCTCCCTGACGGAACGGCCCAGCTGGCATGGAGAATGCAGCTAACTGCTCGTTCTCAGCTTGAGGGTAATTATAGCTGGGCTGTACAGCTGTCAAGCTTCTACAGTTGCAGGTGGTTGTTTTCGTTTCGCAGTCCGCTACCTTGCGGGAGGCTCGCTTTATGACTGACGGAGATTTCCAGAGTGATTGTGTGTCTGACTCATCTTCAGCTATCTTCAGTTGTGGGCACCTGTTTCTGGAAGGTCAAAGAAGCAGCGGCACGCAAGCTGTTGGGCAAGGAGGTCTGCGCAAAGCACGGCTAGGCTAGAACGGAGGCCCTCCCTCGCCAAACCCAGTGCATTGAAGGCTGAAGAGCCGACGGCCGCCCGAATCGCGGAGGTGCAAGGGCAGGGCATGCGTTCGGTATGCTGTCTGCCAAGTCTCGAGTTTCATCAACAAATGTGAAGCTGGCATTGCAGAAGGATAGAATACATGCATGGCAGCCTCGGCTCAACGGGGGGGTGGGTCGTCGGTGCCTAAACTGCCCCCCAAGCAGTTTCTCAAGCGCAGCAATGGCCTTGGCTTCAGCCTCAGCGCTCTGGAAAGGCTTTGATCTCCAACCTTTCCGCCATCCGATGTTTCTGAGGCAGTGCGCCAGCCTGGGACGGACAAGTCGCAGCAGGTTGAACCTGCCTTTACAAGGCCATACTAGTACCGAGCGACACAACTAGGGATTGCAAATCGTCATGCTTCCTCCTGTGATGAACTGAATAGTATGCAGGCGCAGCGTCACTGGACGTCACATGTTGAGTAGCAGGGGCGGCAATCAGCATCTATTGTTCAGATACTGTTCAGTTATTGCATGGTCGGTGGAGATCGTGGTGGTGCTAGTGCTGGTGCAAGCAGTAGCCGGTAACAACACGGCCGCGGTGCAAATACCTCTCTCTCTCTCTCTACTAGAATCTATCTCTATCTCTCTCTTGTCTTATCAGCAGCACTCTGTTTACCATGTTGTGTTCTCGCAGGGAGCGCTTGTCCTACGAGCTTGCATACAAGACTGATGAGCAGAAGGACCCATGTTCGCTCTTCGCTTGGCTGATCAGCATCCCACGTTCTTCAGGCACTGGCAATTTCCGACCTCGCAGCGAAGGACCGATTGAACTCTGCAAGTGGTAACGGCCGGTCATGAGTATGCCTGCAGGGGGAAGCCCTGGTGGTTTCTCACCTCGTGGGAGACTTACCCGCGCAAATGCCTTGCGTCAACCTGCTGTTGAAAGCATCCTTCAAGCATCCGAGCATCCCAGAACTGTGAGAGGACTACATCGTCTCAGAGCTGCAGCGAAGCCCGAGTTCGGAAATGAAGCAAGCAGCTCGTTTCTCAGTCTTTCAGTTGTGAACCTTTACATGGTTGACTTGCTGAAATTAACTTGTGGTTTGGCGCATCTGCAGATTTGCAAAGCAGTCATTGCTGCCGGGCCAGCCGCGACTGCATTCTACCACGCCGATGGCTCGTCTTGCTCCATCCCAGAAGTTTGAGGGTTGCTTGAGAGACCGATGCTGAAGGAAATCGCCACCTTGATCAGCGACAACAACCCGGAGGCAACCGCTCGCAGTCACAGCAAACACCCGCACTTGGAGACCTTCGGAATTGCCAGGTCCGCTACTGGGGCTGCCTGGCTGTCGGGACGATGGGAAGCTCTGCATCAGGCCACTGCACATCACCAATCTTGTGGTTTGCTGTCGCTACTGTGACAGGCTTTGATTCTTAGGATTCTTACCTGGTAGTTTCTGTCACCATCGTCGTGGCCAATCATTGCCATTTCACCGTTGTCATCATCACCGACAGCAGCATCACCACCATCCCATACTCATTTTAAGCGTTTCTGCTGTAACTAACTATGCTGCTGAGGCGCGGGCTTTGTTGGCAAATTAGCATTTTCATTTGTCATTGTCTTTCTCTGAATCCTTGCCTGCAGCCTGCAGCCACAGGAGCCAAGCGGCAAATTCGGAGCCTTCTCCAAGACTCCTCCGAAGCAGTCCGCTTTGGTGCCTGCTCTGCTCTTGGCGGCATGAAGGCAGGGCATGTTCATGGTAAGTTTGACGGACATCGAGTTCTGAAAGTGCACAGCATTGCAAATCAAAGCCCACTCGGTAAAGGTGTGTTGCAGCACGGACTTCCAGCATTGCTGTCTTCCTGCGCTTCTGTGCAGGCTGAGGACTGCATGGAGGACTTGAAAGAGAAGCTTGCGGCTGCCTCCTGAGATACAGCAACATGACGAAACATGCAGCCTGAGTTCAAGCAACAGTTTCCTTTTTGCTTCTGCCAGGATCCATCTCCTGAAGTGCAGGGGGCTGCTTGCCTGGCGCTGGGGCAACACCGGCCAGTTCAGCTCATGATGAAGCGAGCAGCACGCTTGGTCAAAGATTTGAAAGCAGGAGAATGGGAGTAGCCGGAACAAAGTACGCCGAGATGATTGTTCCGAAGCCTGGGACCCACACACGCGTGTACTGTACTGTTGCAACGAATCGCTGTGAGACGTGGCTTTCCTAGGCTAAGCGAGCCTCGCTCTCGTAGCGATGCTCTCAAAGCTCTCGCCCTCATGGGACCAGAAGGCCTCCGCCTGAGCTCATGCTATGCCTCCTGTCAACGTCTCTCTCCTCCCTTGCTTGGCTTTCAGTCTGCTTGTGCAAACACGTGCACCGGAGGCAGCAAGTATTGCGAGAAGGTTGTCGAATGCCTTTGCGATGAAGACGCTGAAACTCGCGCCCTCGCAGCCTCAGTGGTGGAGCTGGCACGTCAGTCCAGCCAGTGTGCCTTAGTGCCAGCAGTCCGGCCAGGTCGGAAAGATGTCGGAGTATGTGAAGGATGCCGGGATCGTAGTACACCTTTGCCGCAGTTGCGTTCTTTGAAGCGCTTCTAGCAACTTGAAGCATCTGGGACTAAGACTCCCGCGGCCATGAACCGCATACTCGACCTCGCGAAAGATGAGGATCTCCGGCCGGCAAGAACTTACTGCAGGGTCCACAACAAGTCGAAAGATAAGGTATGTCTTGATGCCACAGCAACAAGGGGAATCAACTGTTCTCACACTTGCAGGATGCTCTCTGTAGCTAGCCTCGTGGCTGTGAAAAGGATCTACACGAGTTTCTCTCGCTCTGACTGTCTTGGTGATGGGGCTCCGATGCAGGATGGCCGGAAGCGGCTCGCTGCAGTTCTTGCGCTGGGTGCCTTGACAGCAAGAGCTTAGCGTCATCGCTTTGCTCTGCGGAGAATGCGGAGATGTTCTAATGCGGAGTGGTGACACAATGTGAGGCTACATGGGCCGAGATGCGGCCTCGCACAAAGGGCTCATCCAGGCTGGCGTGGAACGCACGTCGAGTTCTGCCACAAGTTGTCCCCTTTGTCATCATTTCTGATGTACCTTCGCGTGGCTCTGGCATGCTCTGCCAAGCGGCGGGTAGGACTGCTTGCTGGATGAGTTCGAAGAGGACGCAGAAAATGCACTCACACAAGGCTGAACTCGAGTCCATGCAGAGTGCCAAGTGAAGAAGTCACTTGAAACACGTGGAGGTGGCTGCAGAGGCCGACTGCCTCCTTCTTGCAGAAAAGCCAAATGCGCCGCAGCTGTTCCAGTCTTACTTGCTTCAAGATCCTCTGAGTGCCGTTGTATTTTCCTCTGGGCGAGCTTGTCTTTCGGATCTTTGAGGCAGCGTTGGCGCGCATCGCATCCCAAGAACAGGGATACGGATGGGAATCCACAGCTACAGATGTCGCAAGGCTGCGGGGCTGTAAAGGATTGCGTTGAGACCTGGGAAAGGGGCTTCTTCTTGCGTCCTGGTCGAGGCTACTGAGTAGCGACGATTGGGAGGTGAGGCTTTGTGCCCTTGAGTGTTTGACCGCCCTCGGTCTCACTCGCCTGATTCACAGCCCGCAGTTGGGGTTTGTAGTTCATGCATGCCTCTCTGCCGGTTCAGCGATGCCAGGAAGGAGAGCACGGGAAAACACGGACAAGGCCGGCGCCATTGTAAGTAATTGAAAAATAAGATGAAGCCTGCCGTCGCATTGTATTTCTGTCAGGTGGTTGGCCAGCTGAGCGATGAGAAGTACATCATCCGTGCAAAGGCACCGCACCTAAATGTCGCCTTTCGTGCTCAGCAATCACAGCCAGGCCGCCACCGCGCTGTCCAGAATAGGGGAGCTTGAGAGCATCGGCCTCAACAAGCTTTCCGAGCTTCTGAAGGACGGAGCAAACGCGCCAAGTCGCCAGACTTTTGCCTCGGCTCCTCACGGACAGGACACGTGTCCTGCGGTGAAATCAGCTGCAGCTCTGGCACTGGCCGAGACGGAGCCTCAGAGCCTCAATTCTCTTTACTACGTGCGGTACTCTATGCATTTGTTCATCGCGGTACTTGTTCTTGCGACAAGCCGCAAACCAGGCTGGGTGACGATGGAGCAGAGTATTGCAACAAGGCCCCTTTCCGTCGAGGGGAGGTATACGGTCTCAAGGACATCGCTTGGCTGCTAGGTTTTCGACCTCTTAACTGACATCAGCGCAGATGTCCGAGCGTCTGCTGTGACTGCGCTCTCGAAGATGAGTGATAAAGGTGAAGACCTCAGCTCCAAGGAATCGCGATGTGGCTTAGTTTGCTGCAGGTACAAATCAAAGCGGTGGTGACGGGCCACCTAGGACACACACAGCAATCAGCTTAGTGAGTCTTCAATCCCTTCACAAACTTGAAGGCGACTGGCTAAGCCTAATCGTCCACGGGCAAGCCTGAACACTTTCAGTGCATGACACGCATGACCATCTGATACCAACTAGACCCCCTCTATCCGGCGAGGAGTGTTGAAGTGGTAGACGTTGCACGGGACCGACCGACCCGTCGCTGCACCCACACATGCGATCGCCAGCCCGGAACATGATGCTATGCTCTCAGCCAGCAGCATGAGACTGGAAAGCATTGATCATGGCCACGTACTCGAAAGCACTGCCAGTAGAGAAACGTGCTCGGCAAGCAACAACGTGCGGGTCACAACGGGATGTTCTGCGGAGCAGGTGTTACATCATGCTGGTTTCATCAGACCCACCAACCCTGAACCCTCGCTGGGTTCAGATCAGTGGTAATCCTGTGTCCTGAGCAGAATGAAGCCAATACAAAGATATTATGAGCCATGCCATCTGCGCAAAAACAGCAAACGTGTTCGCATGCAACATGCGTTCCCACACCATCGCTTGTCATTTTGTGGGGTTGTGCTGTGGTGACACCAAACACGTGTTCACGCTTGAACATCTTTCTGGTGCAAGATGTAAGGAATGCAAGGGTTTGGGCTGTACCTTCCTCTTTGCATTTCTTTGGTGAATTACGGGATCACTTTGTTCCCTTTTGTGCAGCGTTTGTGCAGGAAAGTCTTTCTGTAGAATGTACCGGGAGACCCTTGCCCAAACTTGCCACCTTACCTCCCTTCGCACATGGGTTTCAGGCCCGTGGTTTAGGGTGTTGGGTGTTCTTCACGACCTTCAGTGTCACAATAATTCTGATTCTATACTGACCAGCTTGAGGGATCGCACTGGCGTTTCGACATATATGACCACGCGCCCCACATCTGCAACAGTGTTCCTTTCGGCGGCGTATCGAGGCATCAACGTGTGACCTCACGTGGCAGTTACAGAGGATTTACGTGCAAGTCGGCAGTTTGCCACTGTTTCTCGCCAACTTGGTTTGTGTGTGAATGCATCATATGTAAATGTGTATATGTATATGCATATAGAGACATACCCATGTACCCACATGTGCCGCCAAGCGTGCCAGTTTTTGCCAAGCGATTTTGCTTCGCTGTTGCATTTGGGTGCCGAGGCCGGTACTTCACCACCGTCATAGCTCAGAGATTAAAGACAGAAGGAGAAGACCCGAAAGTCCGTGTGGCAGCCGGGGCCTGATGTTATGGCCCAGGCCGCTTCAAGTGCACAGCCGTGTGGAAGTCGAGAGCCGATTCACAAGGCCATGGAGGCCCTCTCGGCTCTCGAGGCACGACACTCCTGGAGCAAGCAGCACAACTTCAAGTAGCAAGACGGTGGGTGGCAAGGAGGTCGAAACTTCAGAAATTGAAGATTGCCGCAGGAGCGAAGCCTGAACTTCCTGGACCTCATCAAGCAGCACCAAAGGGAGCCCTGCTTCATGATGTCGTGGTTATTTGTACCCGCCTCTTGTGAAAGAAAATCTCAACGGAAGAGCTCCTCCTCCCGTCACTAATTTGCTTCAGCCGCCTCATCGTTCACAAGACCAATACTGGTGGTGCCTGTAGCAATGGGCAAGTCGAAGTGGAAGCAGTAGTAACAGTAGCAGGAATCGTCGACGTAGTAGTAGAGTAACAAGGTGCTTTGGTAGCGGCAGTGGTACTGGGAGAAGTCATGGTGGTGAGTGGTGATAGTCGTCGTCGCCGTGGAGTAATCGTTAGCAGCGGCAGCAGCAGGAGCAGGAGGAGGAGTTGGAGTGGAGCGGGATTGGGAGTTGGAGTGGGGGTAGGAGTGTTAGCAGAGGTACCAGTACAGTAGCAGTAACAGCGTAGTAGCTGTCACAGTCGTCGTCGTTTCATTCGTCGTAGTCGTGGGAGTAGGTGTTGCGGTTGCAGGAGCAGGAGCAACGGCATCGTTGGTGATTGTTATGGCGCTGGCACTAAAAGCAGCAGTACGGACCAGTCCAGTACTGTCAAGACGCATTGTTCTTGCGTTGCAGGACGAAGTCCCAAGCGTTCGGGAGGCTGCAAACAAATGAACTGCCGACTCGATTCGAATCTGTTGCAACGGCATTGGGTCAAAGTCTGAGATCGCAAGTTCTTGGCTGGCCTTTCAGTGGAGTTCGAGATCTGAATCTGAAATAACCCACCAAGCGGCACAATTCACAATTCGCCAGCGATCGAAAGTGTGTTGTAGGGGTACATGCATGTTCATGTGCACCACTGTCCAGCCCAGCCGACAATCGCCAGGTCTAGGACGCCTCGGACAAGGCGGCTACGGTGCGATCCAGGACAGCCACAGCCTTTTTATCGTCTTGCTTTTCTACTCCCGACACGCTTAGGTTGTGCATGTCAACATGCCAGCCGATTACAATGAGCAGAAGTTTCGTGTGTTCGATAGATTTGCGAGTGCGATTCGAAGGACAACGGTGATGAGGAGTGAGCTAGTGGCCATTAGTGCTGCAGGGCTGCAGGGTAGGTGCTACAAAGCGAAGCATGTTTGATGGTATAACGCTCTTCCAGGAGACGTACGATTAGGAACTGCTTGCTGCTTCTAGCTGCCAGCTTGCCAGCATGGGCAAAACAGTATACAGTCCATCGAAGTCAGCAGCACGCATTCTGCTGCCCGTCGATGTGCTAGCTGTTTCTTTTGCCGTGTACTTCTGAGCTCATTTTCGTTGCATCGGCGGGCGAGAAAAGGTTTTGCCACTGCCTGACCCGTGGGGCCGGAGCAAGCGTCGGGAGCTTGTCTTTTGTCCGAACTCGCAGGTGACGTCAGCTGGGATGATGGCGGGAACCATCGGAGACTCCATAGCCTTGGACTTGCTGCAGCAGGATCCTCAGTGCCGGTACTCAACGACACCGGAGCCGAAGGACAAGCAGCGTAGCGAGGACACAAGTTCCGCAGACGGGGAGCATCTTTCCAACAGCGTCTTCCATGTTGCGCTGGCTCCAAGGGACGATCTGCTTCTGAAGGGCCGACAGAGGCACACCTCCGATTAAAGCTTCTGGCTAATGAACCTCTGTCTTTCTCTCTCTCTCTCTCTATCTCTCCCTCTCCCTCTCTCGACATGTCGCGATGGGGAACCGGGCGCAAGAGGATCCACTGGCTCAGCGCTGCATTGGCCCAAGATCTGGTCCCGAAGGCTTGGGCTGTCCTTGTAATTAGCTTTCGATCTTTTCCTGCATCGTTGAGGCCTCCGAGATCACAATCCTGGAGCAGGCGGAGCAGCAGGGATACGAGGAAGAGGCCATTGCGCATGAACGTGGGTGGCATTGGGCAGCGCACGCTCGAATTTTTTTTGTGCAGGAGCATGAAGGCCTCACAGAGAATGCGGAGGTCATCGAGGATGTGGAGGCCAAAAGCCATGCTTCCACATGACATTTCGCGGGTTGGGTGGTCATTGTCTTGCCTGCTCGAACCTGCAAACCTGCGATCGCTTGCTTGCCAAACTTGCAACACAACTGCTGTACATGCCAGGATGCCACTTGCAACTGCAATCTGCCTCCCGATATCTTGCGGTCTGCCGTGATCTTCCACTTCCTCTCAGGATGCCGAGCCAGAAGAAGCAGAGAATGCCACTGAAGCGACGAGCTTACTCTGTTTGTTGATCCGTCTGTAAGCCTGTCTGTGTCATGTCATCTTCCTCTGGTTCTCCGTCTCTCTCTCCGTACCCCTCTGAGTCTTTTTCGTTATTTTCCCCATCTGTGCCTCAGATGACCCTGGAAGATGTACGCATGTACCAAACGTCTGCTTGCAAGGAGCCATTGCTTTCAGAACTTGCTGAAGATTGCCCCGAAGATGACCAGCAGGCAGGTGGGTTGTCTGCAAATGCAGGTGCAGAGTCAGAGTTCCCATGTAACCGGGTGCTGTCAAGGACCCTACAAGTCCGAACCTCCCTCGAGACACACGCGCACGCACGCACGCACGCACGCACGCACGCACGCACGCACGCACGCACGCACGCACGCACGCACGCACGCACGCACGCACGCACGCACGCACGCACGCACGCACGCACGCACGCACGCAACGCACGCACGGCACTCACGCACGCACGCACGCACGCACGCACGCACGCACGCCACTCACGCAACGCACGCACCACGCACGGCAACGCACTGCAGACGCACGGAGCACGCACTCCGCACGCACGCGCACGCACGCACGCCTGCACGCACGCACCAAAACGCACCGCACTCACTCACAATCGCACGCGCACCGCGACGTCAACTCACTCACGCACGGGTCACTCACTCACTTCACGCACTCACGCACCACCACTCACGCCCGCCCGCACTCACTCACTCGGCACGCACGACTCCCACGCACGCACGCACTCACTCTACACGCACTCACTGCACTCACGTCACTCCACTCACGACCACGCACAGCACGCACGCCACATCACGCACTCACCACTCAACATCACCGCACAGCACTCACACGCACGCAGTCGCACTCACCACGCACACGCACTCAAGCGCACTCACTGCACGCACGCACGCATCTCACGCACTCACGCCGCACTCACGCAAGCTCCGCACGGCACTCACGCACGCACGCACGCCAACGCACGCCTCACGCACGCAGCACGCACATCACGCACATCCACGCACACTACTCACTCACTCACGCACTCACGCACGCACGCCACAGCACGCACGCACTCACTCACGTCACGCACGCCGCACTCCCTTCACGCACGCACGCACGCACTCACTCACTCACGCACGCACGCACGCACTCACGCACTCACTCACGCACGCACGCACGCACGCCCGCACGGCACGCACTCACGCACGCACGCACGCACGCACGCACTCACGCACGCACTCACGCACTCACGGCCCGCACTCACGCACGCACGCACCAATCAACGCACGCACGCAGCTCACTCCCACTCATCGCACGCCACGCACTCACGCACGCACAACCACTCACTCACCACGCACGCAACGCACTCACTCCGACGCACGCACTCACGCACGGTCACTCACATCACTCACCCTACACCTCAGCACGCACTCACCGCACTGCAACGCACTCACTCACCCCGCACGCCTCACGCACTCACGCACGTCACGCACGCACGCACCGCACGCCCCTCCACGCACGCACGCACTCACTCGCACAACATGCACGCACTCACAGCACGCCCCACACGGCACGGCACTCACTCACGCACTCACTCACGCACGCACGCGCACGCACTCACGCACGCACGCACGCACAACACGCACGCACTCACCCTCACGTCACGCACCACTCACGCACGCACGCACTCACGTCACGCTACTCACGCACCACGCACTCACGCACGCACACGCACCGCACCACACTCACGCCCACGCACGCACCTCACTCACGCACGCGACGCACCTTCACCATCACGCAACGCACTCCGCACGCCGCACGCACGCACGCACGCACGCACGCAACTCACGCACTCACGCACGCACGCACCACGCACGCACTCACTCACTCACGCAACGCACTCACTCACCCGCACGCACCACGCACTACCCGCACCTCACGCACTCACTCACTCACGCAACTCACGCACCTCTACGCACGCACGCACTCACACACTCACTCAACGCACGCACGCACGCACGCACGCACGCACGCACGCACGCACGCACGCACGCACGCACGCACGCACGCACGCACGACGCACGCACGCACGCACGCACCACGCACACACGCACACACACACACACCACGCACGCACACACACACACACCCACACACACACACACACACACACACACACACACACACACACACACACACACACACACACAACACACACACACACACACACACACACACACACACACACACACACACACACACACACACACACACACACACACACACACACACACACACACACACACACACACACACACACACACACACACACACACACACACGCACACGCACACACACGCACACAGACGCACACAATCGCACACAGACGCACACATATGCACACATACGCACACATACGCACACATACGCACACATACGCACACATACGCACACATACGCACACTTTCACTTTCACTTTCCTCGTAGCAGAAGAGTGCTTTCTGCGAACGTCGATGAGGGACAAGCGTATCGCTCGGCCTTCGCTGTGCATTTGCACATCCCCCCAGCAAACACTAGCCTAACTCCCGGCACGTATGCCCATATGCAGAGTTAGCAGCCTTCTTTATAAAAGAACATGTAAGCATCATAGAAACAGTTCTCAGGATTGGTACAAGTACGAAACACAACATTGTCATCAGCAGTGCAGAAAGAGCTATCACAATGATTGTACATCAGATTGAAGTAATGGCCGCTGTCTGGGGAGTCTCCATGGTGTATGATCATAGAGCAAAGCTGGTACTTCTTCCACTGGATGGTGCCATCATGTGCAAATCCCGGGATCTCAATCTCAGGACAAGGTCTAATGTAGTATCTGCGCTTATTTGCACGATTGCCACCAATCCCGAAAGCAAAACGTCCAGCTTGGAACACTAAGGCCGGGGGCCAAAACACTAGTGCATGTACATCCGTCTGTGCATGCCACGCCAAAATCATGCCCTGAACAGTCTGTTCACTCGATGACTGTTCGCCCGCCAACTCAGATGGTTGAAGCAGCAGGGGGGCCGACTGGCCTTCATCCTGTACTCGCCAGTTGGAGCCTCTCGTGCGTGCCTGCCACGGAGTTGCTAGCTTTTGCATCGTAGATGGCATTCTGTCCAGGACATGCATAAGGAACTCCGCCACGTCGTGTTGCATGTGCGGATTCCTCCATTTCCCCATCTGAGCACGCCAAAAGGGGTTGTTCCACATATGAACCGTTCCTTTTGCATGCAAAAGCCCCATCAAGTGATCAAGCATGATCCCCTCAAACAGCTGCTGCGGTCCACCCATGCAGTCTGCCAAATGTAGCAGACTGCGAATCGTAGCATTGCTGTAGCAGAAGTTGCCTCTGTTGCCAAGTTTCAGTTCAGCGACTTGACCAGCACGGCCAATCGCTGTGCCAGTGGGCTGCGCTGAATCCTTTCTTGGCGCAAGTAGACTCCCGCCGCCACCCAGATCGCCGATTGTGCCAGCTTCCGAAGACGATGCCATGTTGCATGAGCCGAGTCCGTGCGAAGGCCTACCTCCAGCAGCATGGTGAGTGTCGGCGACTGGTACTGCTCGCTCAGCGGCCTTGTGGCATGATACCTCGCTACCACCATGGGCTCCTTGATCAGCTGCACCAGCTCGTCCAACGCCTCCATGGCTTCCGAAACGGGGATGGGCGGGACCTGATCGTCCTTGACATGCCTGCGAGCTTCGTTGTCCCATCGCAGGCCCATGATCATCTGCTCGTCCGTGCTGAGCCACCCCAGGGACACCGCCGTGGATCGAGACGACGGCGTCTCGAGCATCTTCACCGCCCTTTCCCGCACCGTAACCAGAAGATGCTGTAGCAATGTCGTCCTCATCGGCGCCTCCAGCTTCTCCGGGGTGTTGCTCTTTACCGAATGCCATTGCTGGGCCAGCTTGTAGGTGCTCGTCGCCACATTGTTCGGCACATCGGTCTTGAGGAACACCACAAATCCTGTGTCCAAACGGTGCAGACAGTGTTGCGATTCGTGACGAAGGATGAGAGCCGTCAGAAGCTTGACGATGTTCTTCAGCTCCGAGTGGTCCACCTCCTCCTCGTCGCCCTCCTGGTCGTAGTTCCACTCGTCCTGTCCCGTCATCTGATTCCCGTGCTGATGCTTGCCCCAGGAGCTCCATGATGCTTTTGCCCGTCCCTGCTTGCCCTGCTTGGGTCCCTTGTTGTGACCTTTTCCTTTTCCTTTGGGTTGGGTCTTTCCTTTGGCGCCCTTGTGCTCCGGTTTGTGGAACTTGTTGGCCTGGTAGTCCGGATTGGCCTCGTGATTCGCCTCGAACCAGCTGTGGCTCGCTGATGGAGTCGCCTGTTCCAAAACACTCGGTGGCGCCAGGGCCCTCAAGAGATCCAGCTCCTGCGTGGCAGCATTCAAGCCTCGCTTGTGCTTTTCGACCTCCATGGCAATCATGGCCGCCATCGTCAAGGGACTTGAGAGGTGGGCCTCGAGCTATTCGTAAGTAGAGGTATACCCCCTGGAAGATCCCGACGCAGGTTTTCAAGTGAGCATCTCTTCTCTGGAATGTCTGTCCACAGAACTGACAGGGATTTTGCAAGCTAAGTTTGCTGGCAATGATCAATCGTTCAGCTTCATACACAAGAGGGGCCTGAGGCTTGTGTCGCGACAACATGTGTCGTTTTACGTATTGCGTGCGGACATGCCATTGATGACACTCCGGGCAGTGCTGATGATTTGCGCGCACAAGTGGGTGCAGAGCCAGCGTCTCCCAGGAACATGACTTCGCCTCTTCAAGGATAACAGTGTTTTCCACTATGGCTTCACTCAGGTGCAAAATTGGGTCCAAAGATGCCTCTGCTTCCGCCAGCTGTCTGAGGGTGGGGCAGCTCTTCGTGTTCACATGGTAGTAGAATGCATGCCATGTGGTGAATGCATACCCGCAGTGACGGCATTGAGGCATCCCATGCAGTGAGTGTTCCATGACTTGAGGCTGCACATAGCGCCTGGGTTCCGCCAGGCGTTGCTGCTGTTGCTCTTTCGTCAAGTGTGTTCTATACTCATGTCGTCGCAGTGCAGCCTGTGAAATGAAGCTTTGTCCACACTCATCACACTTGAATCTTTCACTCAACACCTGATCAACCAGATGCAGTTTGCACTTGGACACCGTCTGATGAGTGGGTATGGTCACCTCACGCAACTGGCTCAGCACCAGATGTCTCCATTGGCTCTGGGCCTCACCTGGCCATGTGATAGGGGCATCAGCTGACGTCTCGTCAGGAGTGTATCCCTTCCAGGTGCCCCACTGATCACCCTCTGATCGTCTGCGGATGGCCTGCAGGAGCGTGGTGATGGGATTGGTCAGCCGCATCCGTTTCGCAAATGCTCCATTCGTCTCATGCGTGAACTGACTGTGTGATTTCACCACTGACCTAGCATGCTTGAAGAAGAAGGCCATCAGCGTGGATGCCGTGGCAGCCGACAGACCTGTGCAGTCCAGTCCATGCAGTAGTGTTGGTATCACCGTGCCATGCCATAGTTGAAGCCGGAGCCTTGTGGGAACTGTAGAGCATCTCACTATGGATTTGAGTCGCCCGTGGGTTTGTTTGGCCAGTCGTAGCCGGTGTTCAAACGTCTGTTGTTCAAACTTGCCGAAGCTCACAATCACCCCAAGGTACACATGCTGGGTCACCAGTTTGATGTATTTGGGCTCGCCATCAATCATGAACTTAAGACACTGACCGTCCCCTTGGGGATTGTCGACTTGATATCGACGAAGGCAAGCCGCAGCCTGCGGCCCATGGAGTCGGAGGATGGCAACTGTCTTACCGATGCTGAGCTCAAGGCCTTTCCGGAGCAGCCCTTGCAGGATCTGCTTCATAGCTTGGTAGACCTGTTCAAGCTCTTTGCCACTTCGAATGAGCCAGGCGTACAGGAAGTCGTCTGCGTATGTCGTGTTGCAATCGCGACTGTCAACTGCTGGTTCTGTATCAAGGTGCCTGAGCAGCCAGCCCGTATATAGTGCCCAAAGCACTGGTGCCAGTCCACATCCCTGTCTGAGCCCCCTTTGCAACCTGACCATGGCTTTGATCCCACAATGCTGGACAAGGAGATCCGTTTGGTGATGGATTAGGAGAACAAGTTCAATCAAATGTTGTGGCACCTGCGCATCCTCCAGGGCACTGCAGAGATCCTCCCATGGTACCTGATCATAGGCCCGCGAGATATCTATGGACAAGATCGCCCCACCACATACAGCAGTGGATTGTTTGCCTTGCCGTCGGGCATGTAGGGTGTGGGTGTGGTCCGTGATGAGCTGTCTAGCCTGTGCACATCGGCTCAGCACCCTTTCTACAGCATGGCCCAGAGTGCGGCCTTCGAGGTATGCAAATTGTGGAAGAGTGCGAAGATATTGCAAGGCATAGTTTTGCAAACGTGCCGCGACCACCGCCCCCAAAAGCTTCGCCTCCATCGGGAGCAGGTTGATGGGCCTTAACTGTGATGGGTCAGTCATCGGCTTCCCAGGCTTTGGTATGAGGATGAGTTCCGAACAGCACCATGGTCTCGGCAGCTTGTTGGTGCCCTTGCAGAGGTGCAGTCGAAACTGTTCCACCAGCACCGGAACGACATCACCACAGACCAGTTTCCATAAAGCTGAGGGGGCACTTGTCGAGGGCATTGCTTTGGCCGGGCGGATTCGCCGCATGGCCTGCCAAACTTCATCAGTGCTAACGGCAATGTCTGCAGAGAGTGTCGGGGCCTGGCTGGGCTTGTCTGCATACAACTTGGTGAAGTACTTGACCATTTGGTCATGCTCCGCCTCATGCGACTGTAGATTCCCATCCGCCGACCTGAGCTGTAGTCGTCGTCGTTGTTGCTTCGGAGCAAAGCGCTTGACCGCCTGATGAATGCTATCTGAGGCTACAGCCTCGGCCACTTTGGCCGTTTTGCGGTGTCGGCACTGTTTGCGAAGATCCCGATTAACCGCCTGCAGCTGGGCTGTGAGTCTCCAGGCCCTCCACATTTGTGACAACGTGGGGTGATCGGCCTGTGTCTCCACGTCGTGTCGTATCGCACTGAGTTGGGCTCGAAGTTGCCACATGCCTGTCACCATGTTTCTGAGGACGATGCCTTCAGAGAGGTTGTCGTCTGCCGTGAATGGTGTACCACCTTGAGGGCTGCGGTGGCTGCACACAGCTTCCCAACCTGCCAGCAATATGTGGTTGACATCGGTGGGGCTCTCCATGGTGGCTACTGCATGCTGGATCTGTGCCTGAAAGAGCTGCTGGGTCGTGGGATGCTGTAGGGCCTGTCGAACCTGGACCAGACTTGTCTGGGGCTTGTGCTCCTGGATGGGCCTAGGTTCCCTGGGAATCGGGACCGTGGCTCTGACCGGGAGGTGTCGGCACCCACTGTCGGGCACGAAGGGTGCCTCAATTGGTGCCGCCCTCTTGGCAAGATCGTCACAGAGGGCTCCTTTGACTATTATATAGTCCAGTTGAGTGCCCAGCTCTTTGGATGTGGCCCCAGGAGTCAGGAATGTTCGCGCCTTCACCCCCCTCGGCTGCCAAGAATTGAGAATCGTGCACCTGTGATTTTGTAGCAGCTCACGAAAGTCGCCTTGGTCACGGTGTGGGCCATGTCCAGGGAAGACTCCTGGTCCGCAGTGAGGCTCATCTGCCACCGCATAGACATTGAGGTCTCCTGCGATCATGGCTCCCCCTCTGCAAGGCATGCTGCGAAGCCACTTGTCTATCACGTGCCACAGTCTGCGACGTTGCTTAAGAAGTGCCTCAAACTTGCCCTCAGTCGGGAGGTCGCCACGTCCTGGGTTCCATGCCACCTGATAGGTGCATAGGAGGTTGAAAGGTACGGTCTGTTGGATCCTGACATGTAGAGCACGGCCGGGTAGCAGGGTGACATGTCGGATGTGGGTTTGTGGTACCAATCCCTTCCTCACCAAGCACATCACTCCAGTTTTATCACCTCCGGCCGAGTGTATAACATGCCATTCAGGACCTCCCGTGCTCACCGCTGCAGTAGTGTATTCCATGTCCTGCTTCCAGTGTGTTTCCTGTATGCTGAGGACATCGTACCCTCTACCCGCATGGTGTTCAGAGTCTAGCCATTGAAGGAGCTCTCGATAGCGGATGTCCATCAGTCCACCACAGTTCCATGTGAGCACTCGAAGTCTCTGTGGTGGTCTGTGGTTCGTGATGGCTTTGTGTGTGGCCCGAGTCTTGTGGCCAGTTGCTGTGTGTTCCAATGTCTGCTCTGTGTGTAGCCGAAGTAATCTGCCTCGGTACCATGTCTCCCCTTTCGCGTTTTTGGAAGCTCTTTGTACTGCTCTGCGAAAGGCTCTTTTGCGAGTGTTTGCTGTGGGTTTGCTAATATCTGAGGCCAAGGTGCGTCTTACACCGTGCTTCGCCCAGTCATTGACTGATGTTGGAAGTTCTGTGGCTCCCGGACTTCTGCGGTGTTCAGGAAGTCCAACCCTCGCTTCTGCAGTAGCTGCTACTCCGATGGGGTGCTGCAATAAGATGAAAGCAACCAAAAGCAGGCGAACAAGCTTGCCAAATTGTTGCATGCTGCTACTGCCCAGGGACTTGGGACCCTGGCGGCTTCGTCGTTGTATTCGTGCTCGTAGAGCTGCTGGTAGATCAATCCTGGCATGAGGATGTTGGTTGGGCATCGGTGTCGTCCTGTGTCGGCTTCTGGTGTGCTGAGGTCCGGGACTGTTGACTTGTGAGGTCATCCTCCAGCTCTGGCCAGTAGTCAGCCTGGACTGCATGGAGATCCCTATGCAGCTCTGTCTGGGTTCGTTTGCATGTTGACTCCGATCGACTGAGGAAACTGAGGACACCCGCCACAAGCTCCGAGGGGTCCCTATACTGTACCTGGCCGCAGAGGGAGTAGATGATCTGGGCTTGCGCGGGGACGTGGGGTAGCGAAGTGGTAGCAGCCATGCGCACACGCTGAACAGGAGAAGTGCACATTGTTGCAGCATGCCGCCCGATTCCGTCACAGCATCAGCCGAGGCATATCGCCGGTCTGCTACCCCTCTCCCTTTGGAGTCCCATCGGTCCCTGTCAGTCATCCAGCTCCGCATGTCTGCGCCTGAGGGTCCAGGATGAATTGCAGATTTATCGGGTGCCCAATTGAACACTCTTTCGCCAGCAATCTGTAGATGAGTCCCGCACTTCCGTCTCGAAGGCGCCGGGGCAGGAGGCGAGGCACGGAACTTGTGCGTGGGGCGGAGCCGGGGTGTTGAGTCGCCTGCAGCATGCTCTGCCACCTGATCCTCGGTGTGCTCCAAGTCCTGTTGGTCATCGCTCACCGGCACACTCTGGCTCTGGGTCCCGACCTCCGTCAGATCAACGTCCTCGGATTCCTGGCCTTCATCTTCGTCCGTGTCGGAATCAAGATACACCGTGTGTGGATGCTCTTTAAGTGCAGGCCTCTCTCCGAGATGATTGAGCCCCACACGCCACCGCGTAATCGCCTGGTATCGAGCCGGGAGATCAACAAGGATCCTCCGTACATCCACACCTTCAGACTGCAAGGCGTTGGCAATTTTGGTGCCTAGGCGCTGGCGGGTTTCCCTTGCCTCACTCTCTTCCACGGATTCATTCATGGGCCTCGGAATCGGCGGCCCTGCTGGGCCACTGTCCGGGAGTGACCCGGCCGCCATATCCGGCATGTCGTGCACCGGCGGTGCATAGCCCGGAGGAGGTCCCCTTGGCAATGGAGTGCCCCCAGGGGTTCGCGGTGCCTCATCCCCTTCTGTATCGCCAGCTCGCCAAGGTGGCCTGCTTGCAACCGAACCTCGTCTGGACCTGGGGTCCTTTCTCCAAGCCATGCTGATATGCCCGGGTGGGGTTAGGCACTCGTCTCGCTGCCCTCGAGCCCTAGCAGTCGCAAGGCACATGATAGTCTGCGTGCATGCGCGGCTTCCTCGAACATGTCTGACAGGTTTGGCATTCCCCAGTTCAGGCCGGGCAAACAGGACTGGGCACTTGGCTGGCAGCGATGAAGTCGGGCACAGAGTATCCTCCGAGGCACAATGCTGCCAAGAGGTCTCGAACAGCTGATATGGCACCTTCCGCAGCAGCATTGGGATAATGATCTGGTGCCGGTAGTCGAAGCCTGCTTCGGACCTGTGCAGGATTGCCGTGGTATACTCAATGTCTGTAGAATATGTCATGCCCCCTAAGAAGACGCACAGAGCCACCGACATCATAGGCAGAAAGGAGGTCGTTCCGTACCTGGCCAACGGTGGGGTAGGCAGTGTGTGGAGGGGTAGAAGACAGTGAGGACGACTGCCGCGGCAAACTCGCATCATGCAGGAAGTATCCTCCTTTTCCACTCGCCGCATCACCCTCTCGCCAGGCTTACTGCCAGTAAATGATAACCGGCTTTCTGCCTGTATAGCTTCAAGCCTGGCAGCCTGTGCCCCGGAAGCTGGATTCAGTCTCTCACTCCTACTCAGGTTCCACTCTCGGCCGCCTGGCAAGGCGGAGCCAGATTGCCCAGACTGCACTGCAGGCCTCCTATTACGACCCTCCAGTCTCTCAAGCAAGTGAGTCCCGGGCTTCCGGTTTCCTGACGCCATGGCTTTCGACTTGGCCTTCGGTCCGCTCCTGGTACTTGAACTTCCCAATCCTCGATCGCCTCCATCGCTGCCCGATGCCGTACTGGAGCCCGCCGTAGGTGGAGGTGTCGCCGCGGTGGTCGCCTTCGCCATCGCACCAGGCGTAGTCGTAGCTCCTGCTCCATCCGCCCCTGCCACAACCAACAGGTTTGGATGAAATGAGTCCGCGGGCGTGAGCGGCCACAGCTCAACCCGAAGTCCTTCCTGTCCTTGCAGGTTCCACGGCACATGTGTCAGCACCCGGTGAACTGTTTGTCCTCGCTCGCGCAATGCTCCAGCCACTGCTTTGGCAACCGCATGTGCCGTCTCTTGCACCGTTTGCACCGGCTGTGGTGACGGTGGGCCTTTGGGGGCTGCCGGCCCCGCCTTGGGCCCAGGTGTCGGGGCCGCAATGAAGTGACTCAGCATCTCGGAGCCTTCCGAGGCGATCCCGGAGTCAGACTCTTCGCCATCAGAGCCGAGCATGTGTCCCGTAGGCCCCGTGGATCCTCCAGCTTCAGAGGCTTTTTGAGCCCTACTGCAGTGGACGTGTTCGAGCCATTGAGCAAACCACTGTGTGCAGTAGCTCCGAATCCAGGTGAGAACTACAGGACATGCATGCATCATCCCGGGGCACATAGCAAGTTCGTGTGGAGGCGCTCTCCATAAGCGCACCTGCTGTCCAGTGCATGAGCACACGAGCACACTCATCCCTAGCAAGTACACAGCGATGCTGCCAAATGCTATAGTTGCTCCCATTCCGAGAAAGCAGGCTCCGAGCGCCTCTGTCGTCCGCGCCCTGCATGATGTCTGAGTGCGAAGGAGCTTGCGAGCCCCAGCCAAGGATCTTCGGAGTTGTCGGGCACATGATGCAAAGGATGCTCGCTTCAGGGCTTTCGGAGCTCTCCATTCCCACATGCATTCGGTCCATGGTATCCAGACTAGGATCCTGTCGTAGGCATAGAGCAGGAAGCATGTCTTTACCAAACTCCAGATCAAATCCACTGACAATTCGCAGCACTGATACCCTGTCTGTATCCCGAAGCAACAGCCACCCTTCGTACAGTATAATGAATGCAGAGGCCTGGTTCCACCTTCTATCGCACCTCCTGCGAAAAGCCATCTGCAGTCTGTGCGATTGGCTGATCCAAGCCGCCAAGAAGATCTGGCTTTCAACCGCCGTCCGAACAGCATTCGCCAGTGGATCCGCTGGGTATGCAAGCCAGTAGGGGTGCTTCGGGATCTTGTTGCATCCATGGTACGGCTGCAGGGCTTTATCAGAGGTAGCTGAAAGTGCCATGGCTGTTCCGCGAGCGAAGCTGGGCCCGTGGATCCCTGAACTTGTCTACTTTCCAGCACGTTCGGCTTGTCAAGGAAAGACAGCACAGACCCCCACACCAAAAGAAGCGCAACCGGTCCCCCAGGCCAGCTGCTCATACGATCTACCTGCGCACCGGATCGGTGCTTCGTGAAGCCGAGAAGCTTACATACGCACACATACATACATGCATACATGCATGCATGCATGCATGCTTACACACACACACACACGGACGACGGACACTCCACTGTCTAAACCATGTTTCCTGCCGGCGGTCGAGTATGGAGCATAGAGGCCGCGCTCCCGCAGCAGATGGAGGAGGGAGTGGCTGATGCAGACTTCAGAGATGAGGCCGAATGGAGTTTGTTGTAGTCGGAGAGCTCGTACCGCCGGTAACTTTGTAGTGCAGAGAGTCACAGGCGCTTCCTGCATCTCCAAGCCAAGGCCAAGATGGGGGCGCGCCCTTCCTACTTTCGTGCTCGTGCAAAAAAAAACTCAGACTGTAGGCGAAGACGAGAAGCTCGGCGGGAGCGGGGCCAACACTCCCACTCCCATCGCGGCATCGGCCTTGGGCATGCACGGAGAATCGAGGGAAAGTGTCTGTTCGAAGCGCAGGGCCGGGGACTGCATGGAGGGCCACAATCGATTCTGGCTTTGACCCTGCTCAGGATGAGAGCCCTTATGATGAGCAACTTTCGGACGCGAAGGCTGGAAGCACATCCAGACCAAGACCGTCAGTGGACTTTGCAGCATGGTTGTATGTGCGAGGCTCTGGAACACGTGGAACCTGCCCTTGTGCAAACTATACACGCGGAGGCACGCCGGTGTCGAGCAGCGCTTCTGGAGTTGCCGCGGCAGAGAGCCGCGAGAACTCGAGCAGGAAGAGGTGGCGGAGATCGCCAGCAGCCGGGATATTCCAAACGTGCAGCGCTTACCGTGGCTCGAACTAGAAGCTGTCTGCGTAATGTGTACCAGTGCTGATCGTCCTACTCCTGTGTGACTGCGCAGGATGGGTCAGACACAGCACAGACACGCGTTATCCTTGCCATTGTGCCCGATCGCTGCAGCGATTGGCAGGCTGAACGGCATCACTGAAAATTCGGAGTAGGAATGTCAGCCCCAGTTTGTGCTTGCAAATTACACGTCTTTGCCTTCACCAGCTGATGATTTTCTGATGCCCTCGGCAGGTGGGAATGCTCAGAAAGCTGCTTGACATGGTCGGTGGCCAGGTCGCGCGTGAAGCATCGTCGCAAGATCTAGTAGGCAGGACAATGAAATGCCCTGAACCCGAAGCTGTAGTCTCGTCGAACCATGCCATAGGACTGAAGAGGCTCTTAAGGGGGGGGGCGGAAGACTAAGACTCGCTTTGTTGTGCCCCACCCCCCCAGGCGGAGAGGATGCGGCTGCGGCTCCTCGAGTTCTGAAGCTGCTTGCGCATGACAAGGAAGATCCGCAGCCTGAGTCGAAGGAGGACGGTGTTGAAACCCGCACCGTTCGGATTCAATCCGTACTCTCCGAAGGCCCAGGCGGAAGCATGACGCTCGAAATTCCGCGGGAAGCGAGTGTCGGAGAAGCCCGACAGCTCGTGACCACTCGCTGTGGCGGCGGAGCAGTGGGAGCTCACATACGCATGGTCCGCCGTTTCACAAAGACCTTGTTCCTACCACTTAGGGATGAAGAGCTGCTCAGTGATGTGCTTGGAGAGGATGAGGAGTTACTTTTGTTGGGGGTGGACCTCGCTGGTGTGGAAACTGAGGAGTCCAGGTCGAAACCAGAATCAGACACTGAAACCCCGGAAGGGCCCGAGCAACGCAAAGAAGCCACAGACGAAGCAGCCAGGTTTTTGATCGCGGCCATGGAGCTGATGGAGGATGCAGGCGTACAGGAACGTTTGATGGGCCTGCCCATGAGCTGTTCAACTGTGTTGGCTGAATGGGAACCTCCCTGGCTTCAAGATGGTGTTGATGACTTGGACGCGGCAGCCCTCAGCAACTTTCCTCCAGACACTGTCCTGGCTTGGGCACAGAGCTTCTCGGACCTGATCGATACAATGGCACGTAGGCTGCACACAGACGAGAGCGATGAAGTTGAAGAAGTTGAAGACCTTGATGAGGAGGTTCAAGAAGTTGAAGAGCTTGAAAAAGCTGAGGACCTTGATGAAGAGGTTCTAGAAGTTGAGGATGTTGAACAAGTTGAGGACCTTGATGAGGAGGTTCTCGAAGTTGAAGAGGTTGAACAAGTTGAGGACCTTGATGAGGAGGTTCTAGAAGTTGAAGAGCTTGAAGAAGTGAAAGACGTTGAAGTTGAAGAAGTTGAGCAGGTTGCAGAAGTCGCGGAGGTTCAGGAAGTGGAGGTGCTTGAGGAAGCAGGAGACATGGAACAAGTCGCAGTGGCGGAGGACATCCCAAAGGAGGCATCAGAGGCGTCGCGCACTGAAGCTCTGGAGCCGCATGAAAACTTCAAGGACGTCTTGCTTGTATCGGCACTCTACCCCGCTACGGTACACCGAGCTGCATGGAAGGATAGCATCCAAAAGGTTTTAGAGGACATCGCGGAGGCTGCCTTCATCTGTTTCCGAATTGCCGACCGCTCCGCCAATGTGTGCACAGTGATCTGTCTGACGTTGCAGGCGATGCCTGCTGAGCCGGAAATGGAACCCGAGCAAGAGCCCGACGAGGACATGCCAAGACTTCTATCAACTTGCCATTTCGCCGAAGTGTTACTGGTAGCAAGGTTAGCTGCATGTTTTTCAGAAGAAGTGAGCAAATACAGCAGGAACTACTCCGGCAGTGCTGACTTGCTGTCGGCAGGACGAAGAAGTCGTCCTGGTTGTTGTCGAGTTGGAGCATGTCGCGCCCTGGGATCCCGCAGAATCTGTGAAGCCCAGACGCAAGCGCAAGCTTGAGGCCACCACCGCGGAGCGGGTGGCCGTTGCCGTTCCGTCATCCTGCAACCTGGGAGAGGTTGGGAGGCACCACGCTTGCAAAACCAAGATCGCTTGCCTCGCAAGGTCAAGCTTGCATTGGCCTCCACCTTGGGACTGCAACGAGCCGGACGCCAAACCAGTCCATGCTGTACGGTACAGGTAGCCAGCAAGCTTCTCGTGCTTGCAAGATCTGCAGTGGCTGATGGACCGAGGCCGACAGCCTGCTCATCACATCGCCAGAGGGCGCCTTGCGCCAAGTCCGCCTTCCAAACCGGGAAGAGAGCATGGCGCGACCGGATGTGTCAGAAACTGCATACATAGCTGAGGATGTGACGTACTCCGATCACGAGACTTTGGGAAGCAGGCCTACCAGTATGTCGCATTGATAATCGTGCTTACGGAATCACTGTGCAGCGGAGATGGTGGTGGTCAACATGAGGCGACGGCTCACTTTCCGAGGTCCAGAGGCTCTGCGACAGCCTTTCGCTTTCGATCGTGAAGCCGCATGGAAGCGAATTGACAGTCTGGCAGCGCCCTGTTGCCGTTGCAGCCCGATGGCGATGCTAAGTCTACAACCCTGCAAACCCTAAACTCCTCAAGCCCAAGACCAAACCACTTCATCGCCAGCCATCACCAATCCCGCACACAGCACAATTCTTTTGCGAGCCTTCACAGCCATGGTTTGTACTGGTCAGACGTCCGAGGTGCAGGTTGCGTACGGTAAGACATACACACACACACACACACATGAAGCCGGTTTGATGCCAAAGTTGCATCATCCATCGCAATGGGACGATCCTCGAAGAAAGGAGACTCGACGAGTGCAGATTCCTATCAGTGCGTTTTGAAGCCGTCGCACTTTGGGTGGACTTCAGGTGACTCAAGTTCTGAAAGCCCATGTCGCAACTCGTGGGAAGGACTGTTCGCGTACACGAAGGATGGCTTCGATGCCATCTTCGCGCTGGATAACAGAAGCCTGGTTGAAGCTTTTTAACCAAAATCGGATTCCTTTGTTGCATTTCTTCTGCTGGAGAACGCCGTTGCCGAAAAGCTTTCAGATTGAGGTAATATTTATGCAGTCATCCTCTCAGAGATGATCTCAAACACCTTCAAGGAGGGCATGTGGTTCAAAGCGCTTACACCGTACATGCTGATCATCACTGACAACGCTCCGCTCTCGGCTGTCCACTGAAGCTGGCCTGTGCGAGACAGCGAGGTTGCTGCCGGAAAACCCAGGATCCGATTGCAGTGGGCAACATGATGACCTTGAATGGGCTTACGAGAGCTTTCGTAGGCACGGGATGGCACGGAACTTCATATAGTATAATATGATATAGTATAATATAATATAATGTAATGGGATTAATATGTGAGGGCTGCAGAGAAGGTATGCCTGCCCACTGTGCAGCGCAGGTGTATCTTGCGGAAGGCTCCTGATCAACAATTTCGGCATTGACACAGCGCGCTGTCTGACTTGTTCTTCTTGACATTCTCACGTATTTGGAAGAGCATGATGGCAATCTTCAAGGTGTGGCTTCTCAGCGGCATGGTGGGCTTGCTGGGTCTCCTGGTGAATGCTGTGCACTGAGAACCTCAGAGGGGTGCATCAGCATCTGCACTGCATTTCACGTAGTTGCGATCGCCAAGGTGATCTGCCTGTGTCAAGGCTCTGTCGCGGCGGCCTATGTGCTGAACTTCACCTGGGCAGCGTTTGCCTCAGATAGTGCTTGCAGTCATCGCAGAACGAGCGACAGACGGCAACACAAATCTGTCAAGCATCTGAAATAAGTGCAGCAAATGCAGCCAGCCTGCCAAGTGCACAGGGCCTGCCTCGTCACAAAGCCGAGGTGTACAATGGGCTTTGGAACTCCTGCTTGGAGACTTCTTGGGCTCGCTCCATCATAAAGAGCAAGAGGGCCCCTTGGTGTATGATTAGTGACTTGTCATGCCCGACATGCAGTCTACCTGACTGCCTCTGCACTTCTCTCTGCCGTCCGTGAGGAGGATATCAACGGAGCCAGGCAGATCACCAACAAGGTCACGACTTCCTTGGGACCGCTGATCTCGGCCGTCGTTGCCTTAGCCTCTCCGGAGATTTGGACCAAGGGAAGAAGGGGGTGGAGTCATGCAGGCCATCTTCCTCTACTGTGGCAACCGTTGGGACCCATTTTGCCTTGTTTCGGCAGCTGTACACTACGGAGGTTGCGGTTCAATGCGTGCCGTTGTTCCTCCATTGCTCCGTGCAGGACGTGTCACTTGTACAAAATGTCATGCTCCTGGGCACGGCGATGACGGGCTTTGTCGCAGCCTGTAAGCAAGAAGTGATTGTCTCGAAACCGTGCCAGAGATTTGCTTTTCAGCCCGCGTTGTTACAGTGTGGGCACTAGTCACTAGTAGCTACTTTTTCATTCGTGGCGAAGTGTGTTCCATGCGCGAGGGGGCTGACATGTCTAAGGTGGCTATGTGCTTCTGCTTCCGTAGCTCCCTCGAAATACAGCAGGCCTTGCACGTCTGCAGAGTGGAGCGCTCCTTTGCCAAGCCGAGCTTTGGATTCTTTTGCGAGTTCGCATCTTCGCCAGGATCTGCCACTGAGGGAGATAGAGAGCATCCAGCGGCTCGGATGTCTTGCGCCATCTCCACTTTGCTCAGAAACCCTTTGCACAGCGCTCGCAGAACACGCGTGCTACTAGCTTCATCCGTACGAAATGTCGGTGGAAACCAGGTTTCCCAAGCTGTCAGAAGATCTGGGACTTGCTCTCAGCTCAGAGGCCGGGTTCTAAGTGTGACAGAGTGACTCTCAGGGCTTCTGCTTGATGCGAGGCACCGTCTACAAGCATCACCTTGAGACCCGAAGCTATGAGTCAAAAGGATTTCCTGGCAGATGATGATGGTTATGCTCCGATCTCAAAGACACCAGCTGGGACAAAGAGCGCCCAGTAGTGGAAGCCCTGCCCACTTCTCACGAGTCTCATCTTAGAAGGTGCGAGGCACAGTGCTCACACTACCCAAGTCCTCTACATCGTCTGGAGAGCTGCACACCAGTCCGTGGTTACCTAGGTCATGCTGACGTCGCCTCTGGGAGGGAACTCAGATTCATGGGCTTCGCGCATTCGCCAACTGGCAGACTTCAGATTCGTCTAAGATGCCACAGCCAAGCACCACACGTCACCGATAAAAGCGACACGTCCATCCGAGGCATAGTGACGACGAGTTACCAGGAGACTCCGCTCATACTTGTGAAACAGCAGCCGGGCAGCAGCTTTTGAGAGATTCGTGGAAAAAGCCAGCACTGCTCAGCCAAGTGTCACGAAGGTTCCGCGCAGCCTTGAAGGCAGTGCCACCCGATCAGACAAGTAGCGCAGTCCCCAGTGTGATGGGTTCCACGACGCAGGTTGAGCACGATGTGTGGTTCGAGTTAAGGTGTGCTTCACTTCCTTGATACCTCACGAGCTCCTGCTGCGGTGCAAATCGAGTCGCTGGAAGTCTATCTCTCTCAAGCTCCTTACTTGGATTTACATGTGCCTGCGGTGTCAGCTGGGGACCGCGTATGGTTTCAGGTCGAAGAAGCCTCCAACGACCCTGCACCGGTTGATTTGAGAAGGAGCACCCCACCTGAAATTTTGCACTCCGAGCCTCTCACGGTGACGTCTGACCTCATCTGAGGTTCGATCCGCTTTAGCGTGGACTGCACAGAAACATCAAAGCTGAAGCCAGCGCCGTCCTTCGGGCACATTATGTGGGGCCTTGTTCTGGGAAGCTAGCCTGCAACCCTCGTCTGCAAGCGAAGCTCATAGTGCCTTGTAGTCCTGCATCCAAGGAAGCAATGCTCAAGCACTGCATGGACAAGGTCTGCAATCGTTCTGCACTTGCAAACGTGGGAGGGGCAGCCTGACAGGACTGGAGGAAAGCCTGCTAGCTTTTGCACAGCGAGAAGGCCTGACAATGGGGAATTCCTGCCTAGCTCTGCCATGCGGCAGTTGAAAGATGTGTATGTGTGTATTGTATGCAAATATGATAATCATGATAGTTACAAGTCAACATAACATCATACAATATGACAAGGTATAGTATCATAGTGTAATCCAGCCTGATAGGTCTTATACACGTGTCTGTTACACGTATTCATGTCCAGGATCTCGTGGCTCTTTGTGCCCGACGTTTGTCAGCAGCAAGTTCTACTGCATGGCTACGGCATCGGGAAGGGCTTGTCGTCTGTCGCAACTTGTGATTTTGGTGTGGTGTCGTGTGGCCAAGCTAAGGAAAGGGAAGACTGCAACGGAGATTCTGACTCCGAAAGGGCCGAAGCGAGATGCGTCTCAACCAGCACGAACAAACATGCTGGGAGCGAACGTCATTGTGTCTTCGTCTGCACGTGAAGTTTTTAGGCAGCAGCCGCGATATGCTGCACTCATCTTGGGCTCTTCTATGCAAGTGGAGAATCGGATACAACTTCGGCTTCACAGTCCAGCAGTGTTCTCCCTTTGAGGTCACTTGCGATGTTCTGAATGCGCTTGGTGCAGGGTTCTCGCTGAAGTTCATCGACCTGTTCCTCAAGGTCTGGAAGCACACATGGGTTGTGTTTGTTTTGCAAGTTCTGTACATGTCTCCATGAGAGGAACTCGTGAAGATAGCTGGACATGCTGCTTCGCCTGCTGGCAGGTGGACTACGGGGTGTCTCCAGCAGGCAGGCAGTAGCCACAGCAGGTGATATGTGGTGTTATGTTGTAGTGGTCGATTGCACCAGTACCACCAAATTCGAACATGACACTTGTCGTGGGACGGAAAGGCGCTGCATTAGTTCACAGCTGCCTGCTCCACCTTCAAGAACGACACATGCACGTCGCACAATACTTCGCAAAAGGCAGCCAGTCTCAAGCTCCTCGCACTTTGGTGAACAGTGAGGTGTTTTCCTTGTGGCGTTCTTGCAGAACATTCTGGGAGCCTGGCTTACACCGGTGTCAAAGACGCTGCTAGCCACTTCGCAGAACTTCAGTATTCTATGCCTCAGCCGCCCCAGTTTGGCAAGGGATGGAGTACCAGCTTCCCAGCCTTGAATTGCTCGATGATGTGGAAGATTGGACCGAACTACAGCCCAGACCCGCACGGAAGTGCAAAGGCTATTTCATTGATTGGTGCTGCTAAGGTCCGACTACGGGCAGAGGGCTACCGTGCCAAACTGGGCGTCGTCGCTTCCTTGCAAAAGAAGCATCCGTTGTCGCAAGTATTGTGTCATGGTACTAATGCACAGGGCGATAAATCCGAACCCTTTCCAAGTCCATAGAATCAGAGGAATTGGCCCGTAGGCCCAACAACAGCAATTGAGTCTGGGGGAAGTAGGAGAAGCACTAACATGACTCGACCAGCTTCGTGAGTCTAGGCCAAACAAGTGCGAGTTCTTGGTTGTCTCTTTCCTGAGCGATAGGTGTGTTTGTGTGCGTGTGTGTTTTTGAATGTATGGTTCTAGCACGAAGCACAGAGTCTTTAGATAGCTTGACTCTCTGGCATCCCCAGAGCCTTCTGTATCGACAATGAACTGGACTGTGGCTCTTCATCTTGCTGGACTCTGCTATACTCTGATAGACTGCTAGACTTACCGAATCGACGGTGAAGCCAAGCGCAGCGCTTCGCTCAGGTGTTTCTGTGGTCTCTGGCCCTGTTCTTTCTGGCCTTGGTGTGCATTCCAGGAATGCCACTGTGGGTGGTCGTACCTTCCATCGTCCTCATGCAGTCGCTGAACTCTTGTACACGCGCTTTCAATCGGGCGCAGCTAATCAACTTCCTCCCGCGCGAAAAAATCGCAACTTACATGATCCGCGCTCAGTTGAACACGGCTCCAAGAAGCGGGCTTTGGAATGCGAGACTGTGGTTAAGTGCAATACACCTCTCAGGACTTGGGATGCGCTGAACAAGGCCAACCAAGGCGGAATTGCGATCTTCGGAGCCCAGGTCGTTGCATTCGCTGGCTACCGGGGATGTTTTGTGGGCACCTTCTTGCTGCTGTTTCTTCGCGCCTTGGCAGCCCAACAGCCCAACGCAGTGACGTGTGAGGGCACACTGGAGTCCCGATCAGGCAGTGCTTGCTACACTGTTGAACTTTCTTGTAAGCTGCTCAATTCCTGCTGAGGTATGCTCATCTACTTGGCATTTACACTCAGAAAAGGCACGGTTTACAGAGGCCACCACTTCCGCTTTCTGACTGCCTTCAGCCCGTCGTCATGTCAATGTGTGTTGACAGTGCTTATACGGCGTGGTCTCCGACTACTCTCATGGAGATTGGGGACTCCTCACGGTTTCTGGCTTGAGGCTCTGACATCATATGTTGCTCGATGGAGTCCTCTGCCTAACCACCTCAGAATCAAAAGTGGTCGTGGGATTCCCATTGGACGCCTTTCGTGTATTCCCGATCGTGACGAAACTCCAGGCCTTCAAAAGTAGCTCCAATAACTTTTGGGATGGTTAACACGGTCTGACGTGATCTGAGATCTTGGTGAAGAAACAGGAATGCTCCATCAGTATTCAGTCATCATCCTGCCACAGTGGTGATGGCTTTTGCTTTGATTTAGTCCGAAAGGAGGGTCGCGCAGCCAGGTGGTTACTTGCGCGAGCTCGAGCCGCGCCTGCCGACTACGATGTCTGAGCAGTCAATGTCCTCCGCCAAGTCGATGAGGAGACAATAAAGGAATCAGTCATTAGTAGTAACTACTAGTAGTTTAGTAGTAGCAGCAATAGAGCAAGGATCGTCAATAGTACTTGCAATATAGCTTCGTGTGAATTCGTGCGTTTCTACCTTACCTGCAGTGTGGTTTCTGGTCAATGTCAGAGACGTCTAGGATAGGACTTAACGTGAATGCAGTTGAAAGCCGAGGCTTACTGCCGAGGATCTCAACTGTGCCTTGCCTACAAGTTTGGGCGGAAAGAAAGAGGTCTCGGCCTGAGCATGGCCGAGCTAAGGTGTCGAGAACTTGCGTGCGCACTTCGACGGCGATCAGGACGTGCTTTGCGCAGGGTGAAGGAAGCTTCTGTGAGAGCCCACTCGCTCTTTCAGGAGTCGCAGATGTTTCAGCCGGCGGAGGCCTTGGCTCTGGCATCTGAGAACCCCGCCAAGCTCCGATACAGTGGCCAGGCCGGGCAAAGGGCAAAGGGACTTTTCGTTTTTTCTTCGCAGTTTCTTGGCTGTGTGACGCAGGGCGAGCTGCTCGAAGTGCAAGGGGTTGCGGCTGGCTGGCAGGATTTTCATGTTTGGAATATTGGCATTCCAGCCCCAGCATTCGTATAAGGAAGAGCTTCTCTTCGACGAGAACGAGGAGCAGAGGCCGGTGCTTCTCACGTTGACGGCTCGAAGTTGATGGTCGCAAGATTTGCCAGGGCGCCATCACGCCGGGGTACCAAAGAAAGACCTCTGAATGTGTGATCTGACTCAGTTCCGGGGAGTGCTGCTTGTGCAAGACGCACGACGCAGCCGAGCCTTGATTTGATGCCAGAGCCGACACTGGCCGGCAGCAGGATGAACCATCCCGCGCCATCGATTGAGAAAATGAGTTCGTTGGCAGAGGTCTCTCATGGACTCATGGTATCTCACTGTAAACTCAAACTTCGGACAGAATGGGACCTGCTCAACCCATGCGACAGGGACAGGATGATGATGACGAGGTGATCGACATCATCGGCTAAAGTAGACACCTTCCGCAGAAGCAAACGATGCGCGCTGAGTGGCATACGTTTTCCGCCACATGCGCGTGATGAGCTTGGTTGGTGCTTGCGCCTCAGCACCAGTGCGTGTCCACGCAGATCAACTTTTGGCTTCTGGTGCAGTGAGCACCGCTTTCGTCATGCCAGTCTCCAAAAGTGAGACAGCGAGACATTAGGCTAGTCGTGCACGACTTGATGTTCCTGTAAGGGCATGAGCATCATGCCCTGTGGTGCGTAGGTTTTCAGGAGGCGCAATTTTCTTGATTTTCGGAGCGACGGCAAGTATGCCCTCGTGCTGCAAAAGCATGTGCAGATCTGCGGATAGATGTGACTCTTGTCTTTTCTCGTCGATGCTTTTGTTTGGAGCTCTTGATCTCAATCCGTACTGTTCAAACAATGTGGACGTTGCAGTCCTTAGCAGGTGCCGGGTCGTTCTGTTCGAGCATGTCTGGACTTCTTGGCCCTTGCAAGCTCAACTTGTTGCGATCGTCGTGGCAGGACGCCTGCACTTGGAAAAATTATCGCACTTGATTTCATCTGCAGCCTTCTTGCTTGCATAATAGAGCAAATGAGATGGGGAGAACTGAGATATCTCTGCAGCTTGTCGGACTGAAGTAGACCATTATAGAACAGTCTTCCGGGAAAGCCCAAAGTAGGATTTATGTTTCTTGAACTGCATCGTTCGGAGCGTCATCCTGATGTCTCATGAGCACGCCTGTGGGCACCTTGCGCCTGGACGTGCTCTCAAACCTATGTTCTGCGGCAGACAAGGGTAACATTCACGCCGCAGCAGAACTGCTGCCATTCCTGTGCTTTTGTTTTCAGCAACCACCGGCCCTAGCCGCGTCATTTAAAAGTGGCACGGGCCTGCCAGACTTTGCGCTGATCAATACGACGATCTCAAAGCTCTCTTCTTTTCATTCATCCACGGGCCCCGAAAGCAGCACCGCGCTCTCAGTAGCCAAAGTTGCCGGTGATCTTATGGAGTCTATTTCTCTTGGTTTTTGCCCAGAACAGGCGGAGGAGAGGGACAAAGAGGAGGGAGAGGATGCAGAGATGGAAGCGGCAAATGCGACTCAGGAGCACAGCGCAGAGGCTGGAGACTGCGAGGGTCAGCCGGAGCAGTGCATTTGGTTGCTCAGCTTGCTCGCCGCTTCATTGCCATTGATGGCAGACTCGCTGCCAGAGGACGACAGCGGAATCTGCGTCTTGCCCCATCAGCACAGCATGGACCTGCAGAACGCTGATGATTTGTGCATGCCGATGCGACTCTGGAATGGCCGACCTGTATACGATACGCAGAAGATCTGTGATCGATGCATGGAAGCCATTCAGGAGCGCGAGTTCTACCACTGCTCAAGGGACTGCGACGTGGATTTTTGCAGCAGCTGTCATGCAGAACTCCAGGCAGTTCTAGACAAGCACTTTACCGCACGATGCTCGAGGATACCTATGACGCTCTTGGTTGAGCGCATGGCATGGACCATGCACGTAGCTGATGAGCTTGCTTCAAAGATCTTGCAAAGAACAAGGCGTGAACGTGAGCTGTTGGCTCGTGTGCTTGCTGACGAGTGGCCCCTGGAGATGTTTTCAACGCTCGTCGCTTCCATCGTCGACGTGTGCAATGCAAAAGTGTTGTACAACTCATCAAACGGAGCAATTACATCCTCTGTTCGCCGTTCCTTCATACACGAGCAAGAACCCTATCAGCAGCACTCCCAGCCCATGTATGAGGATGACTCATTCTGGAAAACAATTGGTCTCCTCCAATTCCTGTATGCCAGCAACATTCTCCGGAAGGGCTCGCATGTTGGCTGCGAAGGCGAACACCGCCCTGCGGTCAACGCGCTGAGCTTTGTACCAGAAGCAATAAACCAGTGCAGGCCTGAGGTGGAATGGGAATACTGGAGCAAACATGCAGCGACTGTAATGCATGCACTTCCGAACATTCTCTCCGACGAAGACTTCTCAACAACGTCGCCCGAGTTTAGGTGTCTGGCCGCTCATACCAACATCCTGCCGATAAACTTCCGGAGGAGCTGTGCAGTTCTAGATGTACGTCAATGCATCTGTTCTGGAAATTCCTGGCCACAGTTGCTGCCACGACGGGTGACCATCCGTCGTGAACCCGAGCTTCTCATCGCCGATCTAGAGGCTTTCCTATCTGAAGACGAAGCTCCAGAGCCAGGAACCATGGAATGTTGCACTGAGCTAAGTGGTGCGGAGATGGAGAGGGAGGCAGAGCCCGAAGTCCCGAGCCAACGGCCAGCTCGCGCGACTTCGCTTCAGCAGCCATTCCACGTCACATTCCAGGGTGAAGATGGACAAGGCCCTGGAGTCAGGAAGGAGTTCTTCCATGCACGAGCCTGAACTTCAACGTCCTGTCGGTATCAGCTGCTTGTCTCTGCCCGAAGTCCCTACCTGCGCCTAAACTGAAGGTTGCCACACGCGCATTCCTCTCCCTGTTGTTCGACGAAGTTTGCAGCCGCCAGTGCACTAGCTCAAGTTGTGCCGCGTCCGGATGTGCCGATACTTCTTTTCAGCATTGGGCACAGGTACTGGTTTAGGAAAGTTGACAGACCAGCGGCCTTCTTTGCCATCGACTGAGTATCCCATGACTTCGTTTTTCAGCAGAGCAGCGGCAAGTTTCCGGCAAGTTCCACGTTGCGCAAGGCATTTGGAGCACTGCTGGGCCACGCCATCGTGCATGATGTACCTGCCTTTCTTGAATGTGTCAGTTGAGTTTGTTTGCGTTCGTCTCTCAAGTTCGCGAACCCTGCAAGGTGCTGATCCCAACTGCTTTTCCTTGGCCCTGCCCTTAGTGCCACTTGAACATGCAGTGAACTGACGCAGCCGAAGGGTGAGCAGAATGAGGACTCTCTTTGACTTGCTGTTGCTGGACATGGGGGCGCCGTGGGCTTCCCGGCTTTTCTGTGCTTGCTGTGCTGCCAGAAATGTGAAAGTCAGCCTCGAGGAATGCAAGCGGCCGCCTGAGCCTTTCCCACCTCGCTGCCCTGGCTCCAGAGGAAGCGCACAGCCTGCTGCTGAGAAGTCACAGTCACGGCGCGGGTGCTACCATACGTGCAGACCGCGTCTCTTGGGGAAAAGGTCTCCGGCAAATTCTGGACTACCAGGCATTGCGAACACCTTGTGAGCCTTTGCAATCCATGCTGTGTGCAAGAACGTTCCATCTTGCGTGTTCGCAGGGCTCGGACCTTGAGAAGCACTTCGGGGAGCTTGGCTGGGAGAGGACGGGAAGGCCAAGCGGTCCTTTTGGATATTTGTCGTTCCAACGACCCGTGCTTCTTGTTCGGCCTTTCAGCCTTGTTCGAGGCTGAAAGGCCGAAGCCTTTCACAGGCCACAGCACAGTACAAGAGGGAGCACATGGGAGCACTGCGCAAGCGTTTCCGGGAGACTCTCTGCTGGTCCGTAGGCCTCGAAGAGCGATTTCGTGAATGCTTACATTGACTGGCGCCGGCCCTCACATCAACGGAAGCGCCACGTGAGCAAAAGCTGTTGCCTCACAGCTCAGGCGCCTCAGTGACGACATCGAGGCCCAGTTTAAGCCCTTCAGTCGTGGATTCAAGCAGGCTCTGTTCTGAAACTGCGACAGTGGCAGTGACGTGGTCAGAAGTCTTGTGTGAGCTGAGGTCGTTGGGGATTCACACATGCTTCGCATGCTGGATGCAGAGTCGTCGGCTTGGCTTCTCCTGCCACTATATAAGTACCGCGTGGCACACTAATTTCTGACGGCTGAGGCAGCTTGAGTGGATTGCCGGGATCTTTTGAAGTCCTGCCTAGAGTTCTGGGAAGATCGCGAAAGCAGCGCCAGGTCTCCGGTGCTCAACGCCCTGTCCCTCGTCCTTCAAGCAAGTCCACTCGAGTTGTGGTGTAGGCTTGCAGCCCGGCGAACACCACGCGACAGCAGGTCGACATGGCTGCTGTGCGAAGTCGTGCTGATCACGAGGGCTGGACCTTCGAGGCTGCAGCGATTTGCTGATTTTAGTGTTGAGCTGCTCATAGCTTGCATTCCGTCGCACCGGGCTTACACATGTTGGGACGATACACGAGAACCGAACAGGAAAGAGCTGCCTACCTGGACCCATTCTGGAAGTTTATCGAGGGCTTGGCCGAGGACAGCCTGGGAGCTACTAGTAGACTATCGAGCAGGGAAAAGTTCAGACTGGGGCCTGACCTGTAGAGACATCTGCGCAATGTCTTCACATCACGAGCCCTGTGCTGCACTTTCTTTTACTCTGGGTTATCAAATGCGTTGTTCTGGCATTCAGGGATTCCGTTCGGGGCTTCACGAGGATGGGAGGGCCGTCGTACAGTTAGGCATGCTTCTGAAGGCGTCTTTGCAATCGCAGTAGAAGGCTGATTTTGTGGAAAGCAGATCTTCAACGGAGGCGGGCTGGGACCCTGGTCGGTACGTCTTGCGGCTTCGCAGGAGGAGAAGAAGCGTTTCCTGGTGTTCGTGACTGCCTCTGATCGAATGCCGGTGCGAGGTGCCAGATAAAGGGTCATAGCACAAGAGTCGGGTTTGAACGGACTCACTTCAAGTCCCAGTTGCCGTAAATGCAGGGTGGGCAAGTCTGCGCCTCCTCGTTCAGAAGAATGGTGCCGGGGACGACAGGTGCGGCGAGAAATCGCATCCTTTGCTCCCATTGCTCCGTGTCCAACGTACCAAGCAGCTTGCACGCCAACCCAAGCCCTCCTTACTGCTTGCAAGATCTGGTTGAGTGTTCCTGGCTGCTACTTTGTCAAGCTGATCAGAACAGAGACGACGCCATACGACATCACGAAAATCTTCGTAGCTGCAGGCTGCCCACGGCGTACACCTGCTTCTCACTCCTCCTGCTCCCTCTCTACAGCAGCCTGGAGGCCTCCGGAGCCGAAAGGGTGGAAGGTGCGCTGTAAGAATCCTTCCACAAAGGTGCTGAAAAAGAACATGCTCCTGGCAATGACGAACTCAGAGGGGTTTGGCTTGAAGTGACGCCAAAGAAGGGGCTGCAAGTGGCTATTGCAAACTTGAGTAGCATCATAAGCCTTTGCTGCGTCTGCTTCGCATCTGTACATAGCATTACATCGCTCTAGTGCTGCCTCAAAAATTGCGAGCTGGCACCTGCTGGCCAAGATTTGGCCTTGCTGCAACACTTCGTCTGGGCAGCGTTGGTTCAAAAAGCTGTGGCGATGGAAGAAACTGACCGCCGAGGCGTTGAGGCGTTCGGGTGTCAACAGTACGATCGACGCAACCAGCAGCTCTATGCAAAGCCTGACTGTCGTACATGGCATTTCTACATCGATGCGACTACATAGGCAGCTACAGCAGCACTTTTATACTGTTGTTCTGTTCATGCATCTCCCCAACACATAACATCTTGGACTTGACCGTGAAGTGAGTGTGTGTGTGTGTCCCGAGTACTGCCACCACATCAGCAAAATTGCATGTATGAGTGTTCGAACGTGGTACAAGTAGTGCTTTCAACGCTCGGTGAAGTTTGGAGCACAGTTAAGACCGACAGCTACGTGATATGCCTTTTGGTTATCATGTCCCATGGCTTCACCTGAGGCCAGGCGGTGGGGATTTGGAGCCTCCTGCTCGCAGACGTCTTGTCGAGGTCGACCCACCCACTGGAGTGCCAAAGACGCTGCACTCTTGGTGGAGTCGTGCGAGCCTCACCGCACAGACTGCTTCACGGAACGGCCTCTGCATACTCGAATATCCTACGCCACAGCATGCCCCGGGGCTGAGGGGACTTGATCGGTGTTTTAGCCAGTCCGCCGCTCCACATCCGCGGCCCCGGCCTGCCCCACTCCACACACACCACGTGGCAGTGCGTCGTCCGAAGAGCAATTGAATTCGACATAACCCCCCCCTGCTGTGCAAGTGCAAGAGCTTTGAAAGATTGGCCCGCTTCTTACATAATTGGATCGTCAACTCAAGGCAGCAAGCTTGCCATTGGTGCAGCTAAGGCTTGAGTCTGTCTTTGAACACATTCCCTCCAGCACGATCATGTGTTAGTTTCTGCTTGTTCAGATGCGCCATATCGGGCGTCTACTTGAAACATGACATACCATAACGAAAGACTGAAGAACCCATTTCCCAATGCACAGACCAACGAAAGGGCATAAGCTTAGGCTCGCTGATTCCAGCCGGTAGCAATCGCACCCCTTCGAGGGCTGCGGCACTTTTGCATGTTTGTGGACAGCACAGACATGCGGGTGTTCTCATGACATCTTATGGCATATGGTCACTGCGCGCCGTCGGAATCAATGACTTTTCAGAAAGTTTTGAAGCTCCTGGTGCAATCGAGGAGTTGACCCAGACGAGCTGGACCGGGTGCGGCTCCCGAGCAGCTGCCAACGTGCGAACTGCGAATTCCGGGCATTTGCTCAGCTCAGTGGTCACTGCAGGCCAGTCATGAGTCCGGACGATTGGAGGTGACATGCATGGTATGAGCGAACATCAGAAAGTTGCCTTTTGTGACGCCAGACTTAGCAGACTTAGCCAGATGGCACATGGAAGGTGTTGAGACACCTGGGTGCTCTGGTGCGTTCAAGCACGGAGCTGAAAGTGAAACGCGCTCAAAGAAGCAAGAGCTTGGCACCCGGAGAGACCCGGGGGAGACCCGAGGCCCATCGGTGCTGGAGCTTGGTTGCGGCTCCGGACTCCTTGCGCAGGAGGCGCATCTTAGACCACGGTGCTAGGACCGCTAGGAGGCAACTGCCCTTCCAGTGAGTAGCTTGGAAGGCTAACCGACGAGACATTGTCGGAGCCGGGGGCTTGGGGCTTGTCAGTTTGAGCACAACGTTGGTTTCTTGAGCTGGACTTAGGTTGACATGTGCCCCGCAATGGCGCAAAAAGCGCCATGTCCCCGAGCCTCAACTCTATGCGTACCACGCAGTGCTGCAGACGCGCTCCAGGTCGACGCGGATGGACACAGTTGTGACCGAAAACATGTTGGAATTTTATCCTGCTGACAGTGGGCAGCTCAAGACAGTGGTGACGAGCGAGGTCTAGCGAGAAAAAACAGCCTGCAGCTTCGACATTGCAAAGTGTCAGGCCCTGACGCAGTCGTGCTTGCGAATGTTCTGGAGCCGTATTCAGCGGAGGCAGCCTGAGTTCACCTTCTGTCAAACATGTAGGATTCTTCAAGAACTTGAGGTGAGGAGGCTACTCCTCGCACAGATCCACGACTATCTGCTGCCTGGAGGGTGTTCGGGCGGCACTCAGCCCGACACATGTGAGCGCATTGTCTTCTCCAGGGGCATCACTGCAAGTTGTGTGTCGCCAGGGGTTTCCGCTCCTTAACACCGCAATATTGAAACGGTCATATCGAGAGAAATTGTCCATGCAGTCTTGCGAAGATGCGACACAAATCTGATGGGTGTACAAAACTACAAGTACTTGCTTCCCGAGAGGATCGGCTCGTTCTGATGTCGTGCTGTTTGCATTCAGCTTGTCAAGACAAAGGACATGAACATGCCATTGGTCCGTCAGGTTCAAGCTTCTCCAATACAAAGTCGCGGTCAAATTCATGCAAGAAGTGCCGAACTTCCGTCCGCGAAATGCGTACCAACCGCGTGCCAACTACTTGTCTGCTGGCTCGGCTATCATAAAAATGGCTTGAGTCTGCAAGCTTTAGCGTTCTTGGCGTGCCTCGGTCTATCGGTATTGCGCACACGTGTCCAGCATCCATGGTCTGGTTAAACAATTACAACCTCCACGATGTGCTACGTAGAAGGCAACACCAACACTCAGGCAGATAGTTCTCGCCGTCACGGTGGGCGAAACCGGCTTGGGCAGCTTGGCGAACCATCCTGTGTGCCTTAGTTTCCTGCGTTGGTGCCGGCGGTGACCGGTGAGGGACCTCGTCAGAGTCGATCTTGGATCTGGTTTTCCCAAGCGTGCTTGCCTCAGTCCTCGGTTTGGCTCTCGGTATGCCCTGAGCAAGCTGCAGGCACCGCCCATGCAGGCAGACGAGATCGAGGACGACCGCTTCAACTTGAGTGAAGATCGTAAAGGGGCCGAGGCGGACTTCGAACGGGAGAATCATCACCTCGGTCCACTCGAGGCTAGTGTAATCGTGACCGATTCTGCCATCGGCATGTCAAATTGGATGGCTCATTGCCTCAGAATACCGCGGTTTCCTGCAGGAAGACCTTCTTCTTTCTGGCTTCGACGTGGCAGTGCCAGAGCTCCTCTGCATCAGACGAGAGCGAGAGGCGACGACTGCGCGGTTTGTTTTTCGTCATTGATGCGCTCGACGAATATCTTCTGTTTCGCGCCGATAGAGACAGCATTCACGCCAGTAGTGAGACGTGCGCAAGCTCTTTCTCACGCGGCAAACGCCAAACAGATTCTTGCCTGCATACGGTTGCTCTAAGAGCCACGGCGGCACAACCCTTCACCTAACAAAACACCGACCATCACGTGGCATTGGGAAGTCACACAAAAGCATCTTCATTCATCGACAGTCACAGCCGGGCCAGTGCCGCTCGAGCAATGGCATTCCGATTCCGGAGAGAAGGGGATTTCATCAAGCACAGGGTGCACATGGAGCGTGGCGACCTTAGATGTTGGCACTGCCGTCCTAGCTTCCATCAACACCGAAAGCAAGTCTGACATTTTGGCGTGTTTATCTGCTGAAAACAGGGATGGGTATATCTCCATGGATCGAGGCATGAAAGCTCAGACAAGTCAAGCGCTTGCAAGGAAGAAGTAATGAAACTTTTCCACCATGGTCAGGACTTCAAGTATCGAGTGGTCGACTGGCACTACCAGTATTACATGGGCCCCAAGGAAGGACTTGGTTGACAAAGGCTTAAAGGCGAAATTGCAAGAGATGCTGGTGGTTCTGCAGGCCAGAAATGCCGTGATGTCGAACCAGCGGCACGCTCGATCCATCCAGGCATGTTGCCATTCTACAGTCTCCGGGACGAAAGCTTGTGTGTTCGTAGTCAGCGCCGCTGTAGGCATTTATGGACAGCCTTCCAATATGCTATATGCCGGTTCCATCCCGTATCCGCAATGGCAGGACATGTACGACAAGAGAGCGAGCGGCTTCGTGCAAAGACTTTCAAAGGATGATGCTGCCACTGCACGATACTCCAACGCAAGGACTGCCATATGTGTTGTCCCTCAGCTGGGTAGGTGTACTGCAGCTCTTTAGCTTACACGTCTTGCTGCTGGTGTGAAGCTTCACAGGACGAAGTACTTCGCGTGGACTACATGCCTGCCCAGGGTGCCTGGCCTGAAGGGGGTAGTAAAATGCAACCCACTGACTTTCATGAGGGTTAAAGGGTTTGGCATTTCTCATTCTGCGTCTGGCTTGTCGGTGGCTTTGTTTTCGCCGGCTGCTTCGATTCTTCCAACTTAAGCATTAAGCAGTTCGTCACGCCACGGAATCTTGACAGACGAGGTGAGAGCTGTGTGATCCCAAATGCTATGATCTACTATCAGTCTACTATCCATTATCTACTATCCAGTATCTCTCATTTATCATGAATGCGTTCTATCATTACATACAACTACAAGAAAGCATTGGGACGGTATGTTGTTTGATGGATGCTAAGGTCACGCCGCTACAGAGAACTTCTAATCCCTTCTGCCCGGTCACGCCAAACAAAACTGGCTGGCGCGAGTACATCGAGCAGAAGGAGTCCAAAATGGAGTTTGAGGTTTAGGGAATAGAGAGGGCCTTGGATTCAAGTGGAAAGCGGGTTGCAGGGCTTTGGCCTAGATCGAATTTAATAGGATTTTCGGTTTTGTATAGAGCAGCTGGAGCCCAGAATTCAACAGGAGTTTAGGGCTCAGGGTTTGGTACAAGGGAAGGGCTTTGGGGTTGAGGGTAACGGAAGCAGTGATTTTGGGATTAAAGGTTTTGAAGTTCAGGGCCTTAGGATGCTAGGGTACATGATGTAGGGAAACAGGAGCAGCTAATGGGCTTCGGGGAATAGAAGTAAAAGATCCACAAAAGCTTTGGAAGTAAATTTGGGGTCTCAGGGTTTCGGGAACAGAAGCAGCCAATGTCACAACAGGGGTATCCAGCTGGCAAACAGAGCAGTCTGCGCAACACAAATTCCGTCACATGATCGGGTTTAAAGTTTAGGGTTTGGTACTTGGTGTTCGAAGCAGTCAAGGGTCCAGGCAGAGGCTTGGGTCCTAGTCCTGGGTTTGGGGGCTGCAAGCAGACGCCTGACCTAAGGCAGGTCTTGCAATCCTGCAATCCGATGGTTCTGTCTCAGGAGGTTCGGGGCGCTGTCCGGCCAAAGTCTCCAAAGGACAAGCAGCGACACCGCCAAGTTGTTCAGCCCAAGTCAACATGAGTCGTAGCAAATGATCGGGCAATGCCAGGCATAAGATCCAGCACATCATGGATCCGAAGCCGAAGGCTGTTCCCTCGTCTGGCTGTATCGGCTTGCGGAGTTTCATCATTCTTGCCATGCAGGGCCCCAAGCACGTCATGTCCGGGACCGACGACACGGTCCCAATCTTTCCGACACAGTGAGAGTGGCCAAGCCTGGAGTGGGGAAGTTGTAGACTTGCAGCTCAAGGCAAGTCTAGTTTTGCACCATGCAATCGTTCTAGAAATTCCCTGCAAACGCTTCATTCACTCTGGCGACTGCAGAATCCTGCTGGTCCTTGTCTCAATAGTTCTTCGTGCTGGCATTCTGGCCTCCGAGAACCCGACTCCTGAGCTTGCGGGCCCACTGCACAGCGACAAAACAGTCGATCCTCGCCCGTGCCTTTTCAAGAGACGTATCTCGGAGGATGTGGGGCTAAAGTTCCTGCAACCAGGACCCAAGCCGAGTTCAGCGGCGCTCAGTTGCCCCAAGCTCGGGTCGATCCTTTCGAGTGTGGCGAACTTCTGGCCACTCTTCCTGGCAATCCAAGGCAATCCTGGTTGGAAGGAAGGTTTGAGCTTGCTGTCCATCCAAAAGTCACTTCGGCACCGCTCGGGTTGGAAGCGATTTACCTGCCGCACAGCGAAGGGTGTTGAACTACTGGGATGGCATTGCGAGAGCAGAGCAGTGCAATGTGGGACTTGGCTCGAGCTTAGGGCTTTATCCGGGAACGGTAAAATCACGCCATACTCGACTATTTTCTGCTTTCCGCAATTGTAGCAGGCCTGCCCAGCACGCAGGGTCCGAACTTGGGCAAATCCGTGCGAGCGTGCTACAACTGCAGGTCACCATGGATGTCGACGGTGTCTTCCTCGGTGGCTTCCATATCGATGCCCAGACCTTCGAGGTAGAGTTGTCAATTCAACAAATATCGCCTCTGTCACAATTTGCAGTGGCATAGGCCCTATTCGGGATGGTCGTGGTTATGGTGATGCTTCGGCTTGAGCTTTTCAGGCCGTGCCCTTGTCTCCAACATGCTTATACTGGCATGATTCCGTCCAGTTGTCCTCAAGCCTGTCGATTGCCGGAACTCACAGCTGCTACATGTCTTAGTCTTGACACATGCAAGACCCTGAGGCGGGCAGTCAATGGACGTCCAGGTGATACAGCTCCGTCTGCAGCTGACAGTCAGTCCACAAATGCAACCTGGTACTGCAAGCTGAAATACTGCTTGCTGCGTTTTGATATTTTGAGGTCAGCCGACAAGTACAAGAAACTTCTGCGGGAGTGTGCGCCAGAGGCGCGAGAATAAGGAGATCGAGAGCCACAGTCAGCTGTAGGATCTGCATTTCTAAACGCGACGCAAGGCAATTGGCACCCTCGCATGCGTCCTGCTGGTAGTTGCCTTGCGATCCCGCGGCGATACCATTGGCGAGTCCATGGATGAGCGCTCGAGAGAGGCCAGATGTTTCACCGGCCATGACTTTTAGAAACTGTTCCCATGCTGCATCTTTCTGGTGAGAGTTAAAGTTTAAAGCTCAGGACCTTCGACTCCAGTCTCTGTAGCGATAGTAGTCCCTGACCTGAAAAGGAACCGGGACTCTGTCGTTGCTCTCTGTGTGACGTTTTCAGGCCTGGGAGGCCATCAAAGCGCAATGGCCCGTGTTGATGACAGCAGACACGCTGCTGGCCCTGCAGGCACCGAGCTTCTGTTTCTCGTTGGCCTTGTCGTCACACGGTGTAACTAACGATTAGACCAACGATATTTAATACTCTTTTGATTTGCAGCCGTGCACTAGTTACCACCTGTAATCTAACGTATCTGTCTATATAGTCGATGTTCCGCCTTGATCTCGCTCCGTACATCCATCACCAAGAGACAGACCAACCGACCAATGCTCTACGCAGACACACGTACGCATTTACGAGCATCCTCGCTCTCGCGCACAAACACACAAGAGCTCACGCACACGCACACGCGCACACAACTGGAAGGGCTTCCACTGACCCGCCTGTCCTCTGTAGGTGACGCACATGTTGCAAGTCAGGTAAATGAAATCCACTTAATGGGCATCCTCTTGACCCCCAGCTGCCGCGCCGGGCCCAAGAGCATCAGGAGGAGCCCGTAGAGCAGGTACGTTTGCACGGGTTGAGTGGCGAGTCTTCGTTGGCCGGGATCGCCGCTCTACCCTCCGGCCCCCTGCATCATGCAAAAAGGAGAAAGCGAAAATAAGAAAACTATGCATGAAAAACCTTCAAGAATGCAAGTCATCGCATGTACAGCAGGATAACACAAACAGGCCCCCAAGGGGGCAAAATGTGCAGTCTTGAATCGTCACTTCCTGCAGCAATCTATGATCATAGCACTCACAAGACGTTCCTAAGATCGCATGTCAAAGCGCTGCATTTATTCCCTTGTCGCATTGACGTGTCAAGTCCCGCTCACACCTGTACTTTACAATGGCTGAACAATGCGACACACATTGAGATCAATGCTCAACGGTTCTGCCTGGCTCCCCGATGGTTTGCCTTTCTGGAAGGCCTGCATAAGATTACTTTTCGGCTCAGCCGTCCTTCAGCAATATGACGAATCCAATATGAATTCCAACCTTGATAAAGCAATGAATGGAGCGGTACCATGTGTGTCGGGCATCCGTCAATCTGCTTTCGATCCGACCATTCAGTCTTCTTAACCCAACGAGCCAGGTTCAAGCCTGCAATAGAGCGTGAATCATACACTTTAGCTTGGACCAACATCTGCCATAAAAAGCACTCTTGCAACTTTATGCATGCACATGACAGCACTCTGTCTGGCAACAAGCGCGGTCGTTGGGATGTGGTATGGCAACAGTCGACTGGTCTCAAATATGATCTTCGCATCTGTCGCCGTCCGTCACGTGAATAGATGACAGCGAACAGGGAGGCGTTGCAGAGACAGGCCCGATGAGGTGACGGAGAAAGTGAAACAACTACAGATGGACGCAAGAAGACAATGACCGAAAGAAGAAGAACCAGGCGAAAATGAAAACTGCACGAAGGCCTCAACTAATAATAATACCAGCGACCAGCATTCAAACATGATCTTCGCATCAGTCGCCGTCCGTGCACCAAGGCCTCAAATAATACCAGCGACCAGCGTCCCTGACTGGTCTCAAATATGATCTTCACATCTGTCGCCGTCCGTCAGGTGAAAAGATGACAGCGAACAGGGAGACGTTGAAGAGACAGGCCCGATGAGGTGACGGAGAAAGTGAAACAAGTACAGATGGACGCAAGAAAACAATGAACGAAAGAAGAAGAATCAGGCGAAAAAGAAGACTGCACTAAGGCCTCAAATAATACCAGCGACCAGCGTTCAAGGTTCGACTGATAGGGAAACCTCAACATGGGGACACTAGAGCCTCGGAATTACGTGGACTGCCTACAGGCAAGACGACAGAAAGGAAACATCAACCTGGGGACACTAAGCCTCGGCCGTATAAGCTGCACTTCACTTGCACGTCACTTGCACCTCCCTTGCACATCACTTCCACGTCCATTGCACACCACTTGCACGTACAGAACTGCAAACTTCGACCACACTTGTTTTTAGAATTGCCTGGATGCCGTAGCGGAATAGATCGCTGTACCGTCGGTGTGGAATCAACTCACTGGGCCTTGCCTCCGCGACTGAGTTGGACGCTTCAATAAATAATAACGCTGGTCCACAAACCGTTCCACCACTGTCTGTTCTTGTAGTGGAATAGATCTTCATCTGTATAACGTCCACAGATCAAGGTTTGACTGATAGGGAAACCTCAACATGGGGACACTAGAGCCTCGGAATTACGTGGACTGCCTACAGGCAAGACGACAGAAAGGAAACATCAACCTGGGGACACTAAGCCTCGGCCGTATAAGCTGCACTTCACTTGCACGTCACTTGCACCTCCTTTGCACATCACTTGCACGTCCATTGCACATCACTTGCACCACCAAACTGGCGTCTGAGATAGTCTCGGCGTCGTTGCTTGCCTACAGCGCTTCAACCTGGAGCGGACCCCCGTTGAGCATGATCGCTGTACCGTCGGTGTGGAATCAACTTACTGGGCCTTGCCTCCGCGACTGAGTTGGACGCTTCAATAAATAATAACGCTGGTCCACAGACCGTTCCACCACTGTCTGTTCTTGTGGTGGAATAGATCTTCATCTGTATAACGTCCACAAATCAAGGTTCGACTGATACGGAAACCTCAACATGCGGACACTAGAGCCTCGGAATTACGTGGACTGCCTACAGGCAAGACGACAGAAAGGAAACATCGTTCACGATCCATGGCAGCTTTGTACAAGTGATCTCCACTATGATCTCCACTGTGATTTCCAAAAGGCTGATCTCCGCACAATGATTTCCCCTTGAACATGTTGTGAAACGGGATGTGATCTCCGATCCTGCTAACACAAGCACCCCGGTGGGCCGGCAACTTCGCCGAAAAGCGACAAGGCCCTCATGAGGGAGCTCTTGTCGAACACAACTGGAAGGGCTTCCACTGACCCGCCTGTCCTCTGTAGGTGACGTACATGTTGCAAGTCACGTAAATGAAATCCACTTAATGGGCATCCTCTTGACCCCCAGCTGCCGCGCCGGGCCCAAGAGCATCAGGAGGAGCCCGTAGAGCAGGTACGTTTGCACGGGTTGAGTGGCGAGTCTTCGTTGGCCGGGATCGCCGCTCTACCCTCCCGGCGATGACAGCGAACAGGGAGACGTTGAAGAGACAGGCCCGATGAGGTGACGGAGAAAGTGAAACAACTACAGATGGACGCAAGAAAGCAATGAACGAAAGAAGAAGAATCAGGCGAAAATGAAGACTGCACTAAGGCCTCAAATAATACCAGCGACCAGCGTTCAAGGTTCGACTGATAGGGAAACCTCAACATGGGGACACTAGAGCCTCGGAATTACGTGGACTGCCTACAGGCAAGACGACAGAAAGGAAACATCAACCTGGGGACACTAAGCCTCGGCCGTATAAGCTGCACGTCACTTGCACGTCACTTGCACCTCCCTTGCACATCACTTGCACGTCCAGTGCACATCACTTGCACGTACAGAACTGCAAACTTCGACCACAGTTGTTTTTAGAATTGCCTGGATGCCGTAGCGGAATAGATCGCTGTACCGTCGGTGTGGAATCAACTCACTGGGCCTTGCCTCCGCGACTGAGTTGGACGCTTCAATAAATAATAACGCTGGTCCACAAACCGTTCCACCACTGTCTGTTCTTGTAGTGGAATAGATCTTCATCTGTATAACGTCCACAGATCAAGGTTTGACTGATAGGGAAACCTCAACATGGGGACACTAGAGCCTCGGAATTACGTGGACTGCCTACAGGCAAGACGACAGAAAGGAAACATCGTTCACGATCCATGGCAGCTTTGTACAAGTGATCTCCACTATGATCTCCACTATGATCTCCACTGTGATTTCCAAAAGGCTGATCTCCGCACAATGATTTCCCCTTGAACATGTTGTGAAACGGGATGTGATCTCCGATCCTGCTAACACAAGCACCCCGGTGGGCCGGCAACTTCGCCGAAAAGCGACAAGGCCCTCATGAGGGAGCTCTTGTCGAACACAACAGGAAGGGCTTCCACTGACCCGCCTGTCCTCTGTAGGTGACGTACATGTTGCAAGTCACGTAAATGAAATCCACTTAATGGGCATCCTCTTGACCCCCAGTTGCCGCGCCGGGCCCAAGAGCATCAGGAGGAGCCCGTAGAGCAGGTACGTTTGCGCGGGTTGAGTGGCGAGTCTTCGTTGGCCGGGATCGCCGCTCTACCCTCCGGCCCCCTGCATCATGCAAAAAGGAGAAAGCGAAAATAAGAAAAATATGCATGAAAAACCTTCAAGAATGCAAGTCATCGCATGTACAGCAGGATAACACAATTGAAATGTCTCCTACTGACCCGCCTTCTGGACGTTCTGATCGTCCAATGCAGAGACTCTCATGATTATGCACAGACAGATTGCAGCAACCGTACAAAGGTTCGAGAGACATGTCCGAGTTTTCAGAAAGCAAAGTAAGGTAAAAAGTTTTGAACAACTGCGAAAATCATTATGATGGTTTCAAATGTGACCAATCCAGCTGCGCTCTTGCACCCAGGGACTGGTCGCAGGTACGTTTACCTGTCCATATGACAAAGAGCTTCGTTGGCGCGAGCTTTGTCAAAGGACCTCGCGCCCCCTGCTGCAATCGGAAAGGAAAAAGAAAGGAAACCATGAAATGCATGAAAAAACCGTCATGAGTGCAGAAATTCGCATGTACAGCAGGATAACACAAACAGGCCCCCGGAGGGGCGAACATTGTTCATCGAAGCACATGTCAGAGCGCTGCATTTGTTCCTCGGTCGCATCAGTATGTCACGCTCCACTCAGACCTTTACAAAGTCGGAACAAGGCGGCGTACATTGAAATCATTAATGAACGCGGACCCAATACGTAGCCTGTCCTCGTTTGGATGGTGGATCCACTCCACCGTTGCATGGCGCACTTGAGCGAGACGCCATAGCTGTTGAATATCAATAAAGCACCTGTTTTCAAGCAATCGAATAACTGACAAATACCAATCTTTGCATACGGACGCATATACCACAACATGAGGCAATGCAGGAGCTTCACAAGTAATAGGCGTATATACTGACGGTCCTTGAAGGAAGAATTCCCAGACCTCAGCGCGAAAGTCCAGACCTTCTGTTCTGCATTGAGCAACGAATTGCTCAAGATCCTGCATGGCATAGAATCCATGTCGTCGAAGGGTAATATCCAGAGTCTCGAACGGATCTGATGGAGGAAATGTGTAGAAGAAGATAATATGACGTCTTGTACTGACGAACAGCAACATTTTGTCATTCAACATGGAAAGCTCCCACATGGCACCACAGAGTTAACCTCTACTCTAGCCTGAGACTACAAGGAAACTCGAGCAAACATGCATTTTGAACATCAGCAACAAAAGCAACACCAAACACCCCAACGCTCAGAAAGCAAGACAGACGCATAAACGTAACGCTGCATTTGTTCCATTGTCGCATTAGCATCTCAGAACCAACTCATTGACTCATGTGGCCATGTTCTTACAAATCGAACAGGCTGGGCAGTAAATGGAAAAGCAGACACCCGAGAGATCGATGAGGTAAAGGGCAAATGGTGTTCAAACTGCCAAAGTTGGAAAGCGTTTAAACGAGGAGGTATCCCCGTGCGTTCTTCAAGCTCCCGACACAGCTTCTTCTTCAGGTCATCAATAGTGGAATCTGCCGGCATCATAATCCAAAAGCTCAACTCTCGTCCTCCAGTGCAAATATCGGGTGGTACAACGACTGGAATCCGAAGCATCGCAGGAGGAGCAGGTAAAGCTGCCATGCTTGCTGTGCGCTTCATCAACGAGCTCCGTACTTTAAAAATTACGCAACTAAAGCAAAGCCCTGAGCCTGAAGCCAGCAAAATCAACGTGAGGCAGCCAATCTAAAAGCGTCATGACAGACTGCAGAATCAGGCGGGCAAACCGCAGCAACAGTTTTTCACCCGAAAAGTCAGGCTTACCGAACATGACGCGATCCTCCAGGTGAAACAGTTGTACTTGATCTTGATCTAGATCGTGAACGTGATCTCTCCTCCGGACTTGCGATTCACTCAAGGATCTGCTGCGTCTGGCAGCATTGGCACTCTGTTGACGTCTTCGGGGCAATGCATCACGACGATGAGGATCCGCTTCAGAAATCTGAGATCCGGCATTCAACGTCTGTGCAGCTTCATTGTGATCAGCTCCATGAGAGATATCGAAGGAAGCCAATGGTGCAGAAAACGGAAAGGGAGCTGGAACAGGGAGGACAGCCGGAGGAGGAGGAGGAGGAGGAGGAGGAGGAAAAGCGGGAGGAGGCAAAGGAGGCGGAGAAACAGGAAAGGCAGAGAACGAAGGCAAGGAAGAGGACGACGGAGTAGAAGAGGACATCGCAGCAAAATGTGTCGCAATAACTGCATCCGCATCTGCTTGAATCCGACGGCGAAGGTGCGACAGAAGCACTTCTGTTTGCCGTTGATCCCCCAGAATCCGAAAAAGCGCCTTGACTTGTTCTCCATCCAGACTTCTGATTATGTCCGTGCAATTCGGCAACGATGCGGACATTGGCAGTCTAGTGACCAGAACACTCTAGCTTGGACCAACATCTGCCATGAAAAACACTCTTGCACCTTCATGCATGCACATGACAAAACCCTGGCTGCAGCCGGCCTCTTCTTTCCAGACACACATGGGGCTATACAACTCTGACCTTTACATCAGGAAACTCACATGCCGAAAAGGTGACTTGATGAAGCTGGCACCAACATGTCTCAATGCCCATAGACTGATATGTACAGAATGGCGTCAATCGAGAATCTTGAGAAATTCGTAATCTCATCAGAAATTTGATATGTCGCAAGGTCTGGGCACGGCACTGCACAGAGATCCGCAATAAAGAATCACTGCAGCGTGGAAGCAGATGTGTGAAGCTGAATGTAGCGGTATCATTGGACAGTCCATGAAAATTGTGGGCCTGAAAGCATCGCCCTGCTCCATATACAAGCCATCGTTGCCACTGAGCGAACTGGTGAGTCCGGCAATAACTGGGATTGTCACATCGCTGCGAATTTACGTGAACGCTGCTGCATACCATAAGAAAGGAGAGAATACAGCGACGAGGGACATCCTCCTTCCAAACATCGACATACCGGCCACATGCCATATTGCAAATGAAGGCTGTCAAATCGCTTGTGAGCACATGCATCAAGACGATCAAAAGTGCAATACAAGACAAACTGTGCAAGGGCATGTAGCACGATCAAAGATGTCTTTTTTACACCTCCCACGACATGTCACTTGAAACAGCAACATCCGCAGTGTCGAGGGAGGAAGAGGAACAAAACGAGGAACAGGAAAAGGAAGAACAAGGAGAGAAAGGAGAGGGAGGGAAGAGACACACGAAGAGGGACGAAGAAGCAAGGGAAGCGACCGAGGAGGCAGGAGAAAGAGGAGGAGACAACGGGGGACGAGCAGACGGACGAGGGGGAGCACGGGACGAGGAAGAAGAAGACGAAACAGAAGGAGGCAAGGAAGGACACGACGAAGAAAAAGGAGGCGCGGGGAGAGAGAGAGAGAGAGGAGAGGAAGAGAAAGGGGAGAAGCAAGAGGACACAGGAGAAGAGGAAAGAACGGGGACACGAAGACCAAGAAAACGAGCGAAAGAGAGACAAGAAGCACGAGGTGAAACGGGAACATGTTGCTTTACACAGAAAAAGACCATCATGATGCGGTTGCCGGCGAAGGGCATGGTAGCATGAACCACATTCCCATCAAAGCAACTGGGCTGCCTGACATCCAGAAGTCTTCCTTGTATCTGATCGCCACAAGATGCAACGGAGCAATTGGAATCTTCAACAATACATGTGGCACGACCTCGACAATCCTTTATAAATAGTTCTCCACCGGTCCAGCCTCCAATAGCCCATCCAATGCTTGGGCCATAGTTATTGGAATCTCTGTGTGGAATAGTACGGACATTACGATTGATCTGAATACTTGTAACTGCCAAGCCTGCGAATTGGGGAGCATCATGCAACATCCTGAGAATCAATTTTGTAAGTCCAGGAAATCGGAATGTATTCCGTGTAAATTGCAACCGACCTCGCGACTGCACTCCTGAATACAAGCCAAGCAATATTTGATCCGCGTGTGTCTGCTCTGTAGGACGTACCCTCTTGCGACTGTAATTCGTCCATACTCGACAGGGAATATGGTCAAGAACTTGATATAAGCGTCCAGCCAGCTCGTCCAATGATTGAAATTGGAAACCATCCGCATCTACATCAAAGGGACTACGAGCAATGGCCGACATACTATCATTTGACCTGGCAAAAAGCAGAAAGATCACTGCAGTATGATACCGAGTCACATGGGGTTGCAATGCACTGTCCCTATAAACGAACGGCAGGAGCACCTTCTCTACTTGTTTTTCACTCATGCGATCCACGACGGAGTGCAGCACTCAAAATGTGGGCAAGCGATTGGTCTTAGCCATTAACGAAGAAGAAGAAAAGTAGAGTCACAGGAAGAAAATCTGAAGAGGAAGCAACAAGCACTTATGCATCACGTGCCCATGATGTCCAGAAGACAGCGGTTCCTGTCAGGACACCACGACTTGATCGAAACATCCAACGGCCATCCTGGCCGTGAATCAAATCCCCGAGATGCCCAAAGGTCTGATCGGAGGCGTGGGCAGCTTTGTAATGAGTGTGTTGCCTCACGAAGGTCCATCCTAAAGCGGCGCATGTCCTAGTGTCAACTTCTTTCCCACCGAATCGTCGAGCACCAATCATCGACTGCCGCATAGCATTCAGATGCTCCGGCTGGGAGCCGTCGAGCTTTGGAAGCCGAATAGCAGGTTTCGGCCAAGACATTCGGCCGTAGAATCCTGTGGATGGTACCCACGTGCGATCCGCGCGATCAAAATATGATGGACGAACAGAACAAGGTCCTGATTGACAATCGACGACAAATCCTGAGGAACAGTATTGTGCACAAAGGGCACAGCAAAGCATGTACCCGGGTCGTCCGGAAGCATCGTCGTCAAAATAATGAAAACTCCATGCGGAGCTTCATGAGTGCCGGAATCTGCACATCCCGTGTCTGGATCCGTGTTGCTCGGGAACAACCAGTACGACCCGCGACCGGCCTGAAGATCTTCTCGAACCAAAGGACGAAGCGAGAGGCGGAGGACAGAGCACGAGCAAGATTCTGAATCTGCTTTTTGGCATCCGGTCCCATGGCAAAGTAACCACTAGCATCAGACCAAGAGAAATGGGCATGATGATCGGCTCCTGCCAGGATGGCAGCTATCCATCTCTCCTGTAGATCATAAGATCCGGTCGGCAAGACAGGAACAACGACTTCAGCTGCACTTCTGATGCGACTGGTGTCCTTCATAATAGCCGACCGGAAATGGAGCAGCAATCGTTCAAGATCATGCCACTGCTTTTTCTTACCCTTTCCTGCAACAGTTGGGTCAAAGCCGTACATATTCATGCCTGCCACTGTTTTAATACAGTAAAACTGCGGCCACACCGCATGTTGTACATCCGGGCGATCCAACATGCTCGAAGTCTCAAGAAACTGTACCCAGAGCGGCTGTCCGGAACTGGGCTCGATATACACCCATTCATCCGAGGGTGCCGGAATGTCCGGGCCTTCCGGAATGACATACATACTTGTCCGAGCTTGCGTCAGCAATAGCGAGCTTTGTAGAAGATGCCGGCTGGTCCTCAATCTGTTGACGACGTCTGGGGAGAGGTGGGCATGGTCTCAACACTGGGCTTCGCGATCTGGTATCCCGACGTTCAGGCCGACTGCCAAACATACGAGTGGACAAGCTTTCAAGGACCCGATTTGCCATCCCCGCATGATGGATGTGAATGGACTGAGCCGTAGATCCACTACCTTCAGTAAGTGTCAAGAAAGGAGCCGGAGGAGGAGCCCGGGGAATTGCCGCATTCACAGGTTCCTGCGGAAGTGAGGGAGTGCAAGAAGAGGAAGGAGCGGGAGGAAGAGCTCGAAGGCCTCCAGAAGCGCTTCCGGCAGGCCGCGCCCACTCTGGCAACGTGTCAGGCGGTGCAGGAGCTCGGGTCACCTCTTGGGCAACCCTTCGTCGAATATACATTTCCACCGAACCACTGACAGGACCTGGAGGGCCCGAAGACTTCGGGAACAGATTCAGGTTGTCGTCCGCAGGCATCGTCCGAAAAGCGGAATGCTACAAATTTAGAAAACACCAAGCTTTCGAGCACAAGCTACAAAACATGCAGGAGACTCCATGAACCATGCATTGCCATCAAATGCAGACTGATCAAGCCACACATGCGAGAGCTTATTTATGCGACTGTCGAGCGAGCACGATTGTTGAACTGGCACCTAACCCGTCTCAGGATGGGGGCCATCAATGTCGGATCAAATCCATGCTTCAAGTAGGACTGCAAGAGCTGATCAAGATCGACTTCACGTTGTTCTAGTGGCCAGGACGCACGAGCAATCAAATGGGCTCTAGATCGAAAACTGCTCAACAGTGTCCTTGTGTTGGCCGCAGATTTGAAATGCAGAAACTTCCAGGATTCGGTGGGTTGGACATACTGCACTCGGAGCTGTTGTATGTCCACATGGAAACCCAGGAAAAGGTTCCCATCTTCATACTCCAATACAATAGGCGGTATATACACATCCTGATGCAGGAAGGCCTGCACAGCAACAGAACTGGCGTTTCGATCAAATATCAAGCTGAGCCGATTGTCCACATATCTGACAACGAGGCCATACGTTGGCAAGCGAGCGGACTCAAGAAGACATTTTCCGAAGTACATATGCTCATACAAGCTCACCACGGCATGGCAAGCTGCCGGGGAGAAATGGCTGCCCATCGGCGCTCCTCGGATCTGTTGAATAGCCTGCTGTCCTACCACAAATAGGTTGAACTTGAACGACACCTGTACAGCTTCCATGAATAAGTCCATAGGAACAGCCGTCCGCTTGTCATGCAGCAGACAATGTCGACCACGAATAGTTTTCATAACAGACAAATTGTTTTCCAAGTCCACGGTCACCACAACACCCTTCAAGGCTTCATCCAGGTCTTCATCCACAACGTCATAGAAGCGACAAAGTAGAATACGGAACGTGATCATAAACCGTTCCCTCGGAATGCTCACGAAGAAACCTGACAAGTCTTGATTGTGCATGGCAATTGTCCGTCGACCGTCCTCAAGACCATGGCAACTATTTTCAAAGAAGGCATGTATATTCTGCCATAACAAGATTGCATCGTTGTAGGATCTCGTGCGAGGACAGACTTCAGCAACAAGCATCTCAGTGACCTTTGCCATCACTACCAAGAACTGGCGAGCCGGGTGAGATGCAAAACTCACGATCGGCCTTCCCCCTTTCCAGTCTTTCTTGAACTTAGGGAGAATATAAGCCGTTGACACACGGGCACAACGAGAGCCAAAGCGGAACGGGAATGCTTCAAGAATCCGATTGGGCACCGCTTGTTCCATTTGGGCCAGGATCGCCGAGGTGTTTAGTGACAATGGCTGAAAGACCGATTCGGCAGTGAACGTGTTCTGAAGCATCATCCAATACTTCACAGGACAGAAAACATGTGCATGAGAGCCTTCATGATCCCGGACATGCCACACCAGTCCTTTGGTCCAGTTTTTCAACTCTCGAACCGTATCAACCGTCCAATGAGTTCCGACATGCTTCAAATGCAAGTTCCAAGCTTTCTGCCAAGCACATCGAATATCATTGGTCGGGTAATGCACCAGACCGTGATGGGCAATCCACTGTCTCACATCATCATAAAACATCTGCCAATGCTCAGTTTCAGTCATGAACACTGGATTGGCACAGCTTGACTGGGCCAACTGAGCAAGTTCGTCCGGCAAGGACAACAGAGTGGCAGAAGATGCAATGTGACCCTGAACTACAGTCCTACAGTCAAGTCCGGATGATGTTGAAGAAGTTCACAACAACAACAACAACAACACCTGACACCGGCCTTTTGTGGGTCCTCATGTGGGTCCCACAGATGTAGAATTCGTTTGTGCGAAAAGAGAATGTCCTTGATCTTTGGGTGACTTCTGGCAACAAGCGCAGTCGACGGGATGTGGTGTGGTAACAATCTGTCAGACGAAACGTCCAGGATATCACCCAACATGCCACGAACCAAGCGTTTGAAACCTGCCTCCGGCAACAGAAACGGAGTGGACAGAGGACGACATGTGGTCGGACACCTCAGCTGTCTGAATTGCAGCACATTGTTCAATCTGGACCTGCAGATCGTCTCATAGAAAGGGTCACCCAAGTGAGTGGCCATCCGAAACAATCTGTATAGAACATCTGAGTCAACTCTGTTGCTGCGTAAATACTTCTGGGCAAGAAAAGATTTCAAGCCGTCCGATGCCAAATCAAACAGAATCTGGTAACTGTAGACAATATTCTGAATGATATGAGTGGAGCGAAACACAGATGGAGTGAGTCCAGTGAGCCGGAGGTTCCTACGTCGAAAACGCCTGAAAGTTCTCCACGACGTCACAAATCTGCGAACACATCTGACAGGGTCGGAATTGGCAATATGTGCATGTTTAGCTTTTACCAGCGACCGGACCCAGGGAGCATTGAGGCGGGGCTGAAGCAAGTTGATAAACGTCTGCTCAAGCATATGCAAACAGTCGCCCTGAGGCACATGCATGATCAGCAACGGAACGGCCAAATGATAATTCCGTCGTCGGTAATGCCAGAACAGCGAAAGTTCCCGACATACTGACTTGCCAGAACATATCTGCTTGTACTTCGCCCATCGAGTGCGTTCGCGCTCTCCCAACGTCTGGGATGTAGATCCGACATACATAAATTGCTTCAACTCGGGCTGGAGAAATATGCGGCAATAAATCACCGACCTAGTCTGGAAGAATTTCCAGGTGTAACTGGAACACTTTAAACGAAGCTGAGTGGTCAACGGCAACTGTACAAGCCCGAACTCACATGCCAGCAAAAGGAGCTTTCCACGGACCCAAATAACAATGTCCATCCACCGTTGTCCGAAAATGGTGGGTGTCTCGTAGACACTCTGGAAAAAGAGATGAGCATTCCGAAGCAAGTCCACGTCACTTCGGTGCTTTCGCCACCATCCTTGTGGTGGATTTCCGCTGCTGTATCTGTCCCTATCGTCCAATATGGCTTGTAGTCAAGCCACAAGAATCGTTCCGACAGCTAAAATACGCAGCAGCGAGCCTGCTTTGAGCTTGGCAACATCACGAATGGGAATGCCCCAGTTAGCAACAACCTGATCCAATTCGGCCTGTTCATTGGACGGAAGATCTGCATGCCATCGTTGGACATGGGCTGTCCATGTCGCCAACTTCGTGCGGTTGTTTTTGCTCAAGGTCAACCCTTCGATCCATGCCGACACTTCTTTGTCCGACTTGCAAGTTTTCCAACCTCGTGTCAAGAAATGACGTTTGGACACGCCCGTGAGAACACTCTTGACAACCTGTCCAACATGCGAGGACGTGCCATATTCAAACTGAGAGTTTCCTGGACTGCGACCTTGCGTCTCAACCTCGCCATTCTCAACATTCAACGGTTCAACCTGGCTCCCGGATGGTTTGCCTTTCTGGAAGGCCTGCATAAGATTGCTTTTCGGCTCGGCCGTCTGGCCCCGAAGAAGAGGATTTGTACCATCAGGAACTTTTTGAACAGAAGCTGCTGGCTCCGACACTGGTCCAGGGGGGCTTTCCTGAATCGGCAAGCCTTTCTGTTCTGCAGTAGCCTGGTTGGAAGATCGGGAGGGGGAAGCATTCTCAAAGTTTGCAAGTTGCTGTTGGAGCATCTGAATCTGATTCGCCATGGCTGCCTTCTCCGTATCAACTGAAGCCTGAGGGTACAGACCTAGCATGTGGTCAACAACATTCTGTGCCAACAGATGTGTGGCCTGCGACTTGGAGTCCGAAGCACCATTCTTCGAAGCAGGGTCACTGGTACTCTGCACGATAGAAGCAAGCTCATCCAGGTCAACTTCCTCATCTCGCAATTTTCCGAACAATGCATGACAGAATACAATCTCCGCAATCGGTTTGAAGCCCGCGAAGAATGTCGGCTTTCCTTCAGCAATGTGACGGATCCAATATGAATTCCAACCTTGATAAAGCAATGAGTGAATCGGTACCATATGTGTCGGACATCCGTCAATCTGCTTTCGAACCGACCGTTCAGTCTTCTTAACCCAACGAGCCAGATTCAAGCCTGCAATAGATCGCGAATCCAAATAATTCGGATTCTGGCAGAACTCAGCGGGTAGCATGGGTCCAAAGACTTTAGGTGACTTGGCATCAGGTTGGGATTGCAGTCCTGGAATGCGAGGGGTGGGCGAAATATTCATAATCTGGGCAGCACGGGGATTGGGCTGCCACGTGAGATTCTGCGGTTGAAGCACCATCGGGCGGGTCACGGGTGGGGCGGGACGGGGAACGGGATTTTGCCAACTCGCAGGAGGGGAAGGAACCACAGCTGGGGTAGAGAAGCTCCAATAAGGATTGCGACGGGGGCTTCGTTCACGATCCATGGCAGCTTTGTACAAATGATCTCCACTATGATTTCCACTATGATCTCCACTGTGATTTCCAAAGGGCTGATTTCCACACAATGATTTCCACTTGGACATGTTTGCGCAGCGAAAGCTGTCGCCATCCTACCTGATTTCCAGACCTGCTAACACAAGCACCCCGGTGGGCCGGCAACTTCGCCGAAAAGCGACAAGGCCCTCATGAGGGAGCTCTTGTCGAACACAATTGAAATGTCTCCTACTGACCCGCCTTCTGGATGTTCTGATCGTCCAATGCAGAGACTCTCATGATTATGCACAGACAGATTGCAGCAACCGTACAAAGCTTCGAGAGACATGTCCGAGTTTTCAGAAAGCAAAGTAAGGTAAAAAGTTTTGAACAACTGCGAAAATCATTATGATGGTTTCAAATGTGACCAATCCAGCTGCGCTCTTGCACCCAGGAACTGGTCGCAGGTACGTTTACCTGTCCATATGACAAAGAGCTTCGTTGGCGCGAGCTTTGTCAAAGGACCTCGCGCCCCCTGCTGCAATCGGGAAGGAAAAAGAAAGGAAACCATGAAATGCATGAAAAAACCGTCATGAGTGCAGAAATTCGCATGTACAGCAGGATAACACAAACACACACAAACCTGCCCAGAGACAGATAGATAGATACGTGTATATGTGTACTATCTATACATATGCAAATATATGGATATATATATATATATATAGATATAGATATAGATATAGATATAGATATAGATATAGATATATACACACAAGCACATGCACACGCATGCGCACCCGCATGCGCACACGGCACGGGACAGCACGGCGCCGCCCCCGACTAACCACGCCCAACGACGTGCGCACACGTGCAAGCAAGCGCGCATGCACGGGCACGCCGGTCCATGCAAATGTAAGCACTCTCTCTCTCTCTCTCTCTCTCTCAGTCTCTGACCTCGTCCCCCCCCCTGCCTGCTGTGATTCGAAGCGGCACATAGGCTCAAGACATGCTCTTGTGTGTTGCAAGCCGATGCAATTTCCGTTGAGGTGATGTTGCGGCTGATCGTTGTTCTCTCTGCTGTTTTGCGATCAGGCAGGGCCAACTGTGAAGACTGGCCGACAGAGAATTCTTCATGAAAAGCTTTGACAGTCGCAGCCCCGTAGGAAGCGGCACGGCTTCGCCTTTGTTGGATGAATGTGCCGTGCCGTGTGCCCAACGACACGAAGCTCATTCAGCTTATGTGGAGCATGATGGTTCTCTTGAGGATGTGGTTCGGAGGAGCTGCTGCAAGATCAGCAGTTTTGATGCATAGCAAGGCACGGAAGCAGGTCTACTGTACCATGTTCTTTGTCTTCCAAGCACCCTTTCAGGCTTACTGGCTGGAAGGACCTGTCGGTGGCCTGATTCCCACCATCTCGGAGGACAGGGCGCGACACACTTCCGTCTCACTCTAAACTTTCTGTCCTGCAGGTTCTGCTGGCACCGTTGTTGTTTGCCCTGGGCAAGCGAGCCCTGCGTCGATCGACTTTGACGATGTCGCTGGTCCGGGCCCTTGCAGCAGCAAGCAATGCTGCATACACGAGAGCATGTCAAACTTGACACATCGATTCCGGTATCGAATGGAAGACTTGCACAGCGGCGCCGCTTGCAGGTTGTGGTGTTGGTGGGTTTTTTCGCGCAGAGAAACAACATCCATTTGGCATGAGTCTTACTGCTCCGCTCCGGTTGGAGCGTGTTCTCTTATCTTTCGGCTCCCCTGTTCTTGCGATTGCAAGGCGGAAGAGCACGAAGCCAATCTGCTCTTCACCGCGGCGCACTGCTTCGAGCTCCTATCAGCCGTCCTTTGGTTGCTATGCTTTGCCGGCTTGGAGCTTCGTGTGTAAATGTACTCTCGGCCACGCCGCAAGGTGCTCTACCTTGGTCGAACGCTGCTGTCCGACAGTGAACCTTCATTGCAACATAAGCGCAAGGCCCAAGGCGAGAGAGCGACTGCAATGTACACAGTGTGTGTGTGTGTGTGTATTTCAGTGTGTATCAATGAAAGCTATGACACATCTAAATGCGTATGTATATGTATCTGCATATCATGTGCATTGTAGTGTAGTATGTCTTCGTGTGCATGCGTGTGTTCGTGCATTCGTGCGGGCGCAGGCGGGTGTGTGTGTGTGTGTGTGTGTGTTTGTGTTTGTGTTTGTGTTTGTTTTTGTGTTTGTGTTTGTGTTTGTGTGTCTGTGTTTGTGTGTGTGTGTGTCTGTGTTTGTGTGTGTGTGTGTATGTGTATGTGTGCGCGTGAGTTAATAGTTTTTGCTAGAAGCTTGCCCGTTAGTTCGCTTGCTCGCTCGCGTGTTTGATGCTCGTGTGCCTGTGATGCTGAATGATGAGTAGTCGTTGAAGGATGATTTGGCAAGTAACAGCATTCCTTTCAGGACAGCCCCGATTTACAATTCTCTTTGACATTTACGTCTGGAGCTCAGACGACCCAGCGATGACGCCGCACACTCTGCTTCGTTTGGCGTGGCTGCAAGTTGCTTTGCCCAGGCATCTTGTGATGGTGGTGCAGCAGAGTCTTGCCGTGTATTTCTGGCTGCAGGCATGTTGGGCAACAGTGCAGAGAGTCTTTGCTGTTCATGTTGGGAAGTGGGAAGGCATTCGAGCCGGACACCGTGAGTGGGACAGGGCGGAAGACCTATTGTTGTTCCAACATTCGCTGTGTCGTTGCAAAAGCTCCTGTTGGCAAAGGCTGGGAATTGCTGCTATTCAGCTAAGCTGTCTAGGCCAACTTTGCGCGTGCGCCAGCCCTGTGTCCATGATGCATCACGAAACACCTCTCACTCCTATCACCCCCTATCTCAGACCAACCACAGGTATTTGGCAGCGGCATCTTTGCACGTAGCCACGTGGTCAGGGCCTGTGGTCAGCATAGGGCAGTGTAATCACCACCGGCATCATGTTCATACCGATGGCCAAGGTTCGCAGATGAAGCATATCAACCGATTCATGCACACTTGTGAGCGGATTGGCGGAAGTGCCATGTTTCACGCCTCTTCGGCACAGAAAAGCATGTCCACTGCGTTGAGAGCGATACTTCGAGAGGTCACGTCGACCTGCATGCGCGCAGTCGGTTGCCACAGGGCAGTGCAGCACAGTGTCTCGTGACAAGAGGGGTGTGCAGGGCGGGCCATGTAGGGCCTGCAGTCACGGAGTGGTAAGATGTTCGCTAGCACGTGGAGTCGGAATGTTGACCTCTGACGTGCGGCAGCTAAGGCATGCGGCATGAGTATGAACGTACCGCTGTTTGGTTCAATGCGCGCTTGCTAGGGTCTCACCTCAGTACGAGAAATCATGAAAGATGGAGAACTTCTTAGCAGTTCAAACAACTTTCGCAGGAGGTAGCATTTGCATTTCTGCAGCAGCAGCATCTCAGTGTCCAGAGTCCGTGTCCCAGCGACTCCCAGTGCTGCTCTGCTTCCTTCTGACCCAGGGGTTCGAATGTGTGCACCTTGGCTTCCCTGGCTGAGGTCAGCACTCCCCACAGAATGGCTTCCTCGCCTATACCGCCTTTCGACCTGGACGCAGAGCCGCAGCGGTCTCAGAAGCTGTGTGCTAACGATCACCTCGGTTAGCGAGTGCTTGTTTAGAGAACTTCTGTCTGCCTAGGCTTGTGACCGGCTCGGTCGAGATCTCTAACGATCGGCTGATTCAAGGTTTCTCTTGGCTGGTGGCTACAGTGAAGGCCCAGCTGCAGCGAAGGGTTTCAGCGATTCCCGTCAAGTTCTGCACTTTTCCACAGGAACAGAACCGCGTAATGGATGCGCTCAGCAGCCAGATCGACAGCTTGAAGGCCCCCGCTGCCAACTGCGTGAAAGAGAGTCCGAAATGGAGTCGAGCCACAGGTCGGTGCAGTTGAGCCGGCGCCCTGCCCTTGGCCACTGCCGAGGGGGTTCGCTGCAGTGAGTGATCCTGGCCTTGCGCAGTTCTGAGCAACTTTCGCCTCTCGCGAAGCCTGCTGCAGTGGCGCAACGCAATGTTGTCGATACCAGTGTCCACCACTGTCACAGCAAAAGGGCAGCCAGTGCAGTGCAACTGAAGTCTTAGACCGAAATTCGTTGTGCTTTTTGCGAAACCTCCCCTCAGAGCCTTTGGGAGAAGCGGTAAAAATGCCGGATCAGAAGCCCAGGTCTCCAAGAACACGAAGCACCTTTGCTCCTAAACCTCCAGTCCTGGTCCCATTATTGAGGCACTCCGGTGATGGCAGACGCGCATCCATGAAGGAGCCGAGACTGGCCTCAAAGCTCCTGCGCGCGCAAGCAAATTGCCTTAATTTCGACTCCGTCAGGAGGAGATGCTCGTGATGCAAATCAATGCCGTAAAGCACGAGGCCACGGCCTGCCCCGTCTTGAGCCCTGGGCCTTGTTTCAGCTGGAGTCTGTCTGCAGGTTGGCTCACTCCCACGTTCGAGTGATTTGGAGCGACAGCGCGAGCGCACCATGGCGGAGGCGCCAAGCCTAGTTCACTACTTGGACAGATGGGCAGCTTGTTTTCGAGAGGTTCACAACATCTCCAACACCTTGAGCGACCGGAATCGAGAGTCGTCCGAGCGCTTGCAGAAAGAGCTCGCCGACGTGACTGCCGCAACCCCAATTCACTAGACTTGATTATCAAGAAGCCTGTGTTTGATGTTCAGGATTCACTGTGCAACCAGCTGAAGCGCATCGGAGACGATGTCTTTTCAAGGCGCAGACATCAGCTTTTCTGTCGAGTTCAGGTGCATCTGCATAGTTGGGCTCGCTGCGCTCGCCCTCAAAGTTTATTGATCCGCTGCTGTTAGCTTGTGCAAGAGGACGCAGCAGAGCCATGTCACAAGCATGGGGTCTGTCTTCAATTCAATGTGCTGCACGTCAGGCTGGAGATCCTCGAGCAGCGACCGCAGGTCCGCTCGCATCGGGTCAATGTCCAAGGAGGCTCAAGTTCTCCCGCAGAGGCGCCGGCTCCTGCTGCGGCTCCGGCGGCGCCAGCGCAGGCGCCTTCAGCTGCAGCCGCTGCGGTGTCGCAGCCGCCTGCGTCGCAGCCGCAGGCGATTTTGATTGGAAGTTCTTGCCCGCTTGGCCTATGCACATCTTTGGGATCCTGACAGCTCAACTTGGGACCCCTGCGTTGAACTGACGCCGCTTCACAGGTGCAGGGCAGCATTCCGCCCCCGCTTCCAAACCCGATGTCATCCTCCAGCATCGCCGCTGAAGACACTGAGGACATCGAATTGTGCCAGCTCACCCGGTAGACTCGCAGGGTGCAGGTGTGTCTGGTATTGTCTGGTGCGCACCGCAAGATCTAAAGTGAAATGTTTGCGAAGGATCACACCGACGGTTTGCTGATGCCGGGTGCTTGCGGGGTCATGAATCTAACCGCTCGTCCGCAACTTATCGGCAGCTTGCGAGGTCGGAGCGTCCAGCCGCAGCGTTCACGGGAGGCGGCTCCCAGGCCGCGCCGTCGAAATTTCCACATTTTGGGCTCCGTAGTGCCGGCATGACGGCATGTAATGGGAGTGTATATACGGATGTTTGCAGCCAGGTCGACATGGCATTGATGGATGCCATCACGGCACGCTTGGATGGGCTGGAGAGGCCGCATGCCTATAGCCAGTCGGATGCGTCGTGAAGTTGGTTTGGGCCGGAGGCAAGTCCAGGATCTCCGGACTGAGGTGCTGGCTGTGGTCCGAGTGGGATCTTCTCTCTTCGGTGCGTTCGTGTGGCTTTTTGTCAGGTGCGACAGCCTGCAGCGGCAGATGCTGGTCCGACCCCAGCTGCTCGAGAAACCTCGGAGCCTCCTTTGGTCAACCAGAGCAGCTCAGCCGGAAACCCACCTGACAGCCATGCCGGAGCTGTCAGCGCCGATCCAAGTGTAGCTTTCATGACAGCTCCACCAGACCTTGCCGCTCCAGCTGTGCCTCCGGAGCCGGCTGCTGTGCCGCCGCAAGGGGACCCGAAGCACGTTGATCCGATCCAGGATGTGAGCGCAATTATTTCCGCAGCTGTGGCTGCTGCTACAGATGCTGCTACTACCGTGGCAACTCAGGCCGTTGCTGAAGCAGCGCAGGGCGAGAGAGGAGATGTTGCATCTCTTCAGGAGGAGATGCTAAACGTGCGAAGAAAGCTGGAGTCTCTTGCCCAAAGTGTGTCCGAAGTACCGAGCGAACCGAAATCGCAGGAGGTGCAAGTCCAAGAGACACCAGTGAGGGAGGTCCAACCGACACAGGCAAACCCTGAAACGCAAAGCGAATCCGCAGCTCAATCCACTGCTTTGGCATCTTTACAGGAAAGGTTAACCTCGGTGGAGGCAGCTGTGAAGCAGGTTGAGGGTGTCGTACCGCAGGTCAGGACCGTGCCTATTCTGGAAGCGAGCATCCAAACTGTGCAGCAATCGCTCGAGGTGCTGCGCCAGCAAACACAGCAGCTGTCGCAGCCACCACCACAGCCACAGCCCGCCAGTGATGCAAAGGCCGTCACTGTCACCGAAAAAGAGGCTGCTCGCAGCGAGCTGCCGGAGCCAGCGCCGGAAGATGCGAGACACAAGGCAGGGGGGGTGTTGGGTCTACAGCATGCAGGATATTGCTCGGGTTGGGTCAGGGCATGGTACATTGACTGCTGTTGTCACCCATTTCGGCTCTCATGGCATATATTTGCAAGCTATCGCACAGGACATGTTGGCAGTTTCCGACGAGGAGCTCGAACGACTGATGGCTCGACTGCAAGATATGGAGGACTTGGGGTTTTGCACGTCCCAACCTGCCGGAAGCTGAAGCAACCTAAGCCCTCCTAAATCCCGAGAGAAGATCAGGAGCTTCAGGAGAAGGCGGAGAAAAGGATCCAACAAGTGGAGGGTCGGTTGCGAGAGGCCTCGGCTTGAGAGCGACTTCAAGTCTCTGCAAAATTAAGCTTATCAAGCACCAGAGATGAATCCCTTGAAAGCCGTTCGGTCGACCTGCTTGCTTTCATTCAGAATCAATCGCTTCCAACCAGGGCTGTGGGCACCTATCAGGACCTGTCACTTAGGACTTATGATTGATACTGCAGCCAATGTGGTGCTATCCAATTCAGTTCCCGTGCAAGTGTGGTATTCATGTCCCTGACAGGTCCGAAGTCGAAGTGGGTCAATCAGCCTGGTCTCTTGGCTGCATCGACTTGAATGGTGCTTGATATAGCATTGAGTCGTTTGCATAATCTGCGAACGCCTTAAATACAGCAGGGGCTGCAGCAGACATAAAGCTGCAGCAGACATAAAGACAGTGCTCCAGAACAGAACCTGCCACATGCTAGTCTTATTTCTGCTACTTGTAGCGCTTTCCTCAGCTCAAGAAGTGCCCATACACATGCCGTGCTGCCATACATGCATGCATATATACATAGATACACAATCACACAGACAGACGTGTGTACTCTGTGCTTGCATACAGAATGTTACATTCATGTGTAGATGCATATACATACAGCCAGATAGACATACATATACGAGCATCGTAACATAGGTATCTGTGTATGCAGGCAGGCATGTATGCATGTATGTATTTAACTCTGGATTTCTGCCTGTCTGTCTGGATGTCTTCATGCCTGCATGTCTGTATGTATGTACGTACATATGTATGTGTGCGTGTGTGTGTGTGTGTTGTGTGAATGTTTGCGCGTTTGGAAGCCCCGATTCTAATCTAGGGTTGGTGGTAGGCAGAACTGTTGCCAACGAAGCTGTTCAAAGACGCTGGGAATGGTGATCTGGTCAGCCACCTGTACTGCTTGTGCAATACATTTGCCAGGGGATGTGGTGGTTGCAGCTTTCAATCCGCTGAGATGTTGCGGTTTCGTGGAATAGCCCACCAAGTGTGATTGCATCTATGACATACCACAACTGGATACCACACAACGATGACAATGGACGAGCCGGTCAAGAGCGCTACCGCAGATATGCAACCACATGTACTAGCTGTAGCAACCTGGCAAGATAGTGAGCCGGACGTGTTCATGTCAGAATAAACTGTGCGAAATAGCGTGATCACGCCACAATGACTCGTGTGGGATCCGGGTGCGGAACGGCCGTGTCATTCGAGGACAGGAAGGCGCCAGCCAGCCGCAACACAACATTGACTGCTTCAAAGACATCTGAGCTAGATGCCTCAGCCAGTGCGAATGTGAAGACTGCTAATCCTCTGGCTGGTCGCATACACGAGGCCGTCTGCTGATGGATCCGTCGGTGGCTCCTGGAAGGATGTTCAGGCAGCCCTGGCCACTGGAGCTGCCTGAACTCAGCAGTCCTCCCCACTCTGCAAAGGCCGAGCTGGAACGATTTCGGAAACTCTTCGAGTTCATCGAGGCGTGGAGTGGTTGCTCAATGTTTTGCTTGCCTAAGCGGGCACCGTCGAGGGCGTGCTTCCGCAAGATGCAGCTGAAGCAATGAGATTCTTCAATCGGCGTGAAGCAGGCATGAAGCACGGCTAGTTGGAGTTTGCCTGTAGGCAGTGTTGCCGGTCGTCTTGCTGACACAGGCAAGGAAGAAATGTCCGGGATGATTTCGGAAATATTTGGCGCAGATATCGAGTTCCAGAATGCCAAGCTAAAGCCTTAGTGTGTTCGCTTGGGCCACCAGCTGCTTGCCCTCCCACGCCCTCTAGCATATGCTTCCCGACCGAGGTCGCAGCTGGAGAGCGAGTTCAAAATGCACACTCGCGAGCTTCGACGAGAGCAGCTAGCAAGCAAGCAAGTCTAACGACAAAGGCAATCGCAATCATGTCGGCAGTAGTTCTTTTCGCGGAGCTGCTGCGGACAGTGTATTGAAGAGACATCTCAGCGCAATGGTAGAGCGGGCTAGCTGATGCAATTGTAGGCAAAGGACAAGGCACTGTCATTTCGAAGTCGTCAAGATTGAAAAAGCTTCAAGTCGGATTGCCGTAAGGTTCGACAAGCTCACTTTGGCGCTGAAGGTGGCTGCCTCAGGGCTGGACGTCCAAGCTTGCTCCGTAAGAATTGGTAAGAGATCGGGTAATCAGATCTGAGGGCTTGCAGCGAGATGTGGACACGTCCGGCAGCAAAGTGGTGGACCTCTCCAGACGGACAGAGCAGCATGGTTCGACTGAGAGAGATGAATTGCGCCATGCTTCCATGGAAGGACGTCGCAACTTGAGACGGAGGCATGTGCAGAAGCTGCCTCGTCTCGTCATGTTTTATCGAGAGTATCAGAAGATGCATTCAGATCTTTTTACTTGCACGACTCGCTTGCGTTTCGCTGCCTTTTCTAGTTGGTCACTTGTGGGAGCATCCGCTGAAGCTCGAGGTGGAAGGAGCATAAACAAAGCCTCCCAAGTCTTGGCTTGCCAGAGTGCCCCCCTAGGTTCGCATTCGAGCTTCCTGGTTGGTACACGAGTTTCACAACGACTAGAGGTAGGATTTGTCTTGGAGAGCTGTTTGTCATGATACTTGCATTATACATGGTAGCCATGCCCAGTAGTAGTGGAAATGGCGGAAATGAGAGCAGTACTGGCACCAATGGCTAGAAAGGATTCGGATGTAGCATGGACAGATATTGTCGTAGCAAGACGCAGTATGAAGGCACCAGGACGGCTTCGGAATAAGAACAGTCATACAGAGCACGTTTAAGATGCAAGGTTGGTAGTAACAGAAGAACCAAAAAAAAGAACAACACCAGCTTCTGGTGAACTGCAAAAGAAGACCAGTTCTTACAAAAAAAGATCTGCAAGCAGACGAGAATAGTCACAGCCGCTACACCAGAAGTTGTCAGCGTGCCATCGTGCTTCTGCCAATGACTTGAACAAGACAGTACGTATAATAGTATGAGTGTGCTGATATTCCCGTGCTGACAATAGGGAAGCACTCAGCACCACTTCTCGTCGTGGTACTACAGAATAAGTATGATGGTCACCATCAAGCCAAACGAGATTTCGCTCATGGTAAACATTGCTGTGGTTTCCAATGATAACGGCAGTAACACCTTGAAAATAGCGCAACAATACAACATGGACAGCAGCAGACTCGGAAGGTGCGATTGTCGCCGGCTGTGGCAATATCTTCTATGGAGGCCATTCTGCACATTCGTGTTCCGGCAGTGGGCTGACACGAATTCCAGCATTGCGGACGATGTGTGAGTTGATATAATGATCAAGCTTGACATACACTGTGCATGAATCTGGCTGAGCTAGGCCTCTGCAACTGTGGGGCTCAATATTCAGTTCAGAACAATGACTGTTCCGCATGAGCACAACCTGGAAGCACTTTCAGTTTCACTGGGCAACCCTTGCAAGCAAAATCGGCTGGTTTGAGGATCGGTAGGAAGCTGGCAGTAGAGGCCGGCTATCGAGTCTCGGAAGTGGGAGTCGGGGCTAGGGCAGGGGATCAGATGATGCTGCAGACGCATGGTACCGCGGAGAGAGCAAAGTCAGCAAAGTGCTTAAGATACCGCGACGGCCACCAGAGCAGTTGGCCACTGGGCTCATCGCTTGTGGCCGCAGGCAGAGCAGACTGTTCACTGCTCAGTAAATCCAGCGCCTGCCTTCTCAGCGCCTGTAGCTGTGCATCGGTGCGTTGGCGTGGTCAGCGCATCAAGAGCAAAGCAGGGTCGGATGACTCCGAAGCGCACAGCGAGATCAACTCAGACGACGTCCGTTCCAACTTTGTTCTTATGAGTGTTTGCTTTGCTTTGAACCATGGGGTAGTCACCACGCCCCTTGCAGTAGCAACCACTCTCTTGCAGCTTGACGTTGCGAATTTCGGAAATGGCCTTCTCTATGCGGTCACGCTGGTTAGCTCGCTGTTTCTTGGTGCTCCTGCAGTGGGTAGGTTTGGTCCAAAGGGCGGACTGGTGTTCGGAATGTTCTTCTACTGCATCTACATTGGCCTTTTTGCACTGGCGCTCTTCTATGGAGATGCTACACAGCTTTTGTTCACTATAGGATCAGCGTGCGGCGGGTTGGCTGCTGGCGTCCTGTGGACAGCTCAAGGCGCTTACTTTGCATGCTCTGCAACTGAGCTCTCGAAGAGCACAGAGCAAAGTCGAGAGAATGCCACGGCTGAGCTGTCCAGCCAGTTTGCATTCTACTACCTCCTGTTGGAAGTCTTCAGCAAGCTAGGCTTCTCCGGTCTGCAGGCATTGGGCCTGCAAGTGTCTCAGATCGGCCTCATCTACTTTGGAGCCGGGGTCCTTTCCTTGATCGGCATGACTCAAGTCTACAACTTCCGCTCCGCCACCAGCGATGCAGATCCGCTCAGCAAGGCCCTCGCGGCCACATCCTTGTGGTCAGATCCCACCTTGTGGCTCCTGGCCCCAACCAACCTTGCCTTCGGCTTCTGCGCAGCCTACATGAATGGCTTTGTCAACGCTACCTATGCTGCTCAGGAGCTTGGTGCCGAGTACGTTGCCTTCCTTGGAGCAATCACAGCCCTTACTGCTGCAGTTCTTGCAAAAGGCTATGGCCCCTTGGGAGCTCAGATTGGCAAGGGCCCTATCATTATCACAGGTGCAGTTTGTGCTTTCGCGATTCCAGCTTTGACCTGGCAAGGCTGCGCAGGATGGGGCTGGTTTTTGATTTCCTTGTACCTTCTGCAGGGATCCTTTCGGGCGGTGTATGAATCGACCAACAGAGCCACATTTTCTGACTTCTTCCCCGGGGAGAAGACGGAGGGAGCATTTGCTAACTGCATGTTGCAGTCTTCTCTTGGTTTCGCCACCTGCTTCTTCCTGCAGAACTCGCTGAGCCCAACACAGCTCTCAACCATTGTGGTGGTGCTCGCGCTGTCAACTCCCGTTGGCTACCTCTTCGCCGAAAGCTTGCGATCAAAGGCTTCATCGTAACTTGCTGAGACTCTCAACGGAGAGCTTTCTGCGGCCCCGCCTGTGCGCAATGGAGGAAGCAGCTCGGCTCTCTCTCTCTCTCTCGTTCTCTCTCTCTCTCTCTCTCTCTCTCTCTCTCTCCTAGGGCTTCGCTTCCAACAGGCAAAGACCTGATCAAGCGTGCTTCGACGCGACTGAGCATGTCGCAGCCTCGCCACGCTTGCCAAAGGCTGTATGCATATTCGTGCCTCAGCTTTAGCCGTAGATCCAGAGCACATCGGTCCTCATCCTCTCGCCTTCTCCCGGCCTCTAGTGCTGTGAGCACAGGACCTCTGACACCTCTTGCAAAGCAACGGATGTGTAAAGCGTTGATCATATCAAAGATCATGTCCATTAGCTTGAAGGCTCAGGTAAATGACACCTCCGAGCAATTGTCCAAGAGAGCCTGCAGAGGAGGCACTCCTCGCATTCAAGTCGCCCCGTGAGGACCCGCATCAGGAACCGAGTCCACGCGGTCCAGTCGAAGGCCGGGACCCGGATGTTTCAAAAGAAGATCGGGCCCACTTGGTTACATTCTTAGCTTTGCAGGCAGACGCGACAGCAAGGCAGTTGCCTTGCAGCTGAAGCCTGGGCTCCGCGCAAGCATAGAACCTGCATGCAGGACATGCGCGACAAGGCACTTCAAGGCCATTTACACTTCGATTGTCGTTGGACTCGGCAGTCTGGGAACTCAATCGAAAACTTGGTCCGGCGACAGGTATGTCCCAAGAGATGCAGCGTGCCATACAGGAGATGCCCCAGTTGCAGCTATGTTCAGTGCAAGCTCTTGTTGTGAATCCTTTGTGGAACGACCTTGCCCTCAGAATCAGACCTGAAGGAACTGCGTGATGAGATCCGGCAGTGGATAGAACTCTTCAAGTCCAGGCAAGGTCTGTTCGTGTGACTCACCATGAGAACGACGGGAGCCATCTTACGCTGTTCCGCCAGTGTGGTGCAAGCCCTCCAATCGAAGCCTGATCATGAACAAGTTGCGGACTTCGTCAAGCAGGCCCGAGCTGGAGAGCCTCTACCCATGTAACGAGCCTCGCACCAGTTGCAGGTGGTGGGAGCTTCGGCTGGCGAGAAAGTTGCATTGTTCGCCAAGCGCCAGCTACTAGGCACCGGAGCCTTAGAAGTGGATGCACAGTGTCTTACACTTCCCACGCAGCCCTCGCAGCAGGCAAATGTGCGTCTTGCTCAGCCCCCATCGATGTTGACCTGCTGCGTGTGAAGAGACCGCAACCGATCGGGTGTGCGTCTCAGAATACTGGGACTTTTGAGTGCCGAAAAGCCGAGAGTCGCAGTCAGTCTTCGACGTGAGCTTACGAATGCTCCAAGAAGTCACATTCGAAGTCTGACTTCCCTTTCTGTTCCGCTCTGCTGGTTTGCTCTTAGGCTGCAGGAGCACTGGCCTCCTGGAGAGAACCTTGGAGCCAAGGCCGCCCAGAGAGCCGTGATGAGCCGTGTCTATCAGTGTCGGTTGCCGTGGGCGATGTTCTGTTTCACATCTTCAGTCATACCGCTGGATCGCGCCATGTTCGCATGTCAAAAACTGTGCTGATGCAGGTGGCCATACGACCCTTAAACGCAGGTGGTGTGAGTCCAAACAGGCCTGGGGGAGGGTTCTTTCGCACGAGCCGGTGCCGTAGTGTAATATGGGTGGAATTTTCGGATGTCGCAGCGAGCCGATGTGGATCATCCCACTTGGACTTGGTACTACGTCACGTAGAATCTGAGCTTCAGGCTTCCGCTTCCTGAGCTGATCTTCCAGGCTACCAAAGATCGATGCTCGCCGTGACAACCCCAAAGCAAGGGGCATGAAGCGCCGGTCTTAGCTTCCATGGCTGTTCCATGCAGATCGATGCATCGACTGAATCAGTCCAGATGCCTTTCAGGGCGGTGCACATGTTCGACCCTCACAGTGTGAGCATGGCTTGACTTGAGGTCGAGTGCATCCACACCTGAACTCCGCAAAGATCAGGACAACGGGCATGCACGCAAGCTTCTTGCTTCTTTGTGCTATCGCCCCTCGCCTGGTGTGCCGAGTGACCAAGTAAATTTACTTCCGGCATGACCAGCAAGGAATGCATAGGTTGTTTGTGGTGAAGCTGTGAAGTCACTTCAGGAGCCATCGGCTGATGCTGCATAACACTTGCCAAGTCCGTGCCTTAGGGATTGCTTCATTTGCATTGCGTGTGGCGAAGCCTGCGTGGACAGGCAAGACTGTGCGAAACACCACTGAGTGGTTGCTTCGCAGACGGGTGCAGTTGAGCGGCGACTTTCGGCTCTTCTGCCGCGGCCCACCTCTGGGCACATGATGAGTTTCACCAGAGTCGAAGTGATGGTGTCTGCGCGATGTTTGTTCTCGAATCACGGCTGTGCACTGCATCACTGCGCAATGTTGGTAGCACGCCTCTCGTGCCATGCAGCATCCCAGATGCTTGAGTTTCTGCTGCGTAGCGTTTGCTCAAATCAGGGAGGTCGCAATGGCTTGAAACAAAGAGGTTGAATGATTAGCATCGCATGTGAAGAAGCATGATACTGTAGAGCCGACCAAGAGCATGTGCGTATCATCAGCCTCCGTATGCTAGGTATAGCAGTGTGCTGCTAGTATATGACAATCTTGGGCCTTCAACGCCAGGGTGTGTGGCACCTAATCGTAGTCGCAAACACAAAACTCACAAAAAGGGTGCAACAAGCAGGAGTTACAAAAGTCGCAGTGGAATCTGGATTATGACGTCTTCATTTTCCAAAGTGTCTGGCATCATCGATGATGACGAAGAGGCGAATTCGGCAAATTCCAGTGCTTCTGGGTTTTTGCAGCTCAGCTTCTGCTGCGGTCGCGACAGGATCGTCAGGAGATCAGCCAGCGAGCACAGGCCCTCTACCAGAGGGCGCAGGTCCTGCAGCAGCGGTGAGCAGCCAGCGCGAAAAAGAAGTACAGAAAAGCCCTCCTGAAGGATGCATACACTTCCAAGGGTTCGCAAAAGGACGTCTTGAGGCCTGCCTCTCATTGTGCTTCAGCTCCATTCTAGAGCACGTTCCTGAAGGCTGTTTGAGGATGCAGAGGCCGTTTAGCCCAGCTGTCGGCTGCTGCTCGCGAAGCTCAAAGCTCCAGGCTGCCATGCGACCGCTGCTCGGTGGGGGTCTGGCCAGCTTGAATGCCCAGGACGCTCGTCATGCCTCGTCTCAGTGTCCAAAGTCTGTGTGATTGCTGTGCCTCCCGCTGGTCCCACTGACTCTGCATATCGCTGTCGCAGCTCAAGAGTTGCTCTCCTTGTGCGTTTCTGCGCGATGCATGGGCGAAACAGGCGCCCCGGTGCCACTCTGGCGAGTGAAAGCCTACTACTTTGTGCTCTGCCTGAGAACGCCAGCCTGAACCCTGAAAGTAAATTAGTTATAATATGTTGTTAGTTTGACAAAGCTAACAATCAGAGTTCCAAGACATCTGAAAGCCAAGGCGAGCTTTTGCTTCTTCGCGACGTATGAACGCTACTTGACCCTCTACTTCGAAGCCGATGGCTTCCTCGCGGTCGAGATAGGCTTCATGCCCCTTGGACGTATTCGGCATAGAGGCACGTCAGTGGTGACCTGTTTTCTGCCCGAAGAGGATCGCAGTGCGCCGGGGTCTCATGACGGCAGCGACTCCCCTTTGGAATGCCTTGGCTGATTCCACGAAGAAGGCAAGGACGATCCAGCTGGCATCACTGCTAGCCCTGCGGCTGGACACAGAGACACAACACAGGTTGCATCGCACCTCCGATCTGCAGCTCTCAGCCTGAAAGCTTAGGCGAGTGTGGCGCCATTTATGGCTCTCCGCATACCCGTCGCTCACGATCGAGAAGGGCTGGCTAGCGGCTTACACAAGAATCTTTTGAACAAATCCTGGAATTGCCAAATGTTTCGAGAGCTCCTGTGCTTCTGATTTGAGGTAATTCGAAGTTTGGCCCTGTGGGCGTTCTCTTTGATGGGGGCCCCAGCCCTCTCAATCATGGATCCACTGGCGCTCGCTGCTTGCATCTCGACTCAGCTGAATCTGCAAGTAGCAAGGCCCCTAAACCCTCAACCCTTGAACCTCAACCCTACGATTGCAGGTCAGCAGGATGCTGACACCTGGGGTCAGGCCAGGATCTATGGAGCAATCGGCTGGGGAGGCATGCACTTGGTGCTTGGACCTCTGCTGCTTCCCTGATTTTGGGCTCTCCGTAGAGCCGTAGAGTGTTTGCGCCAGGCTGGAGCAATTCAAATTTCAGCTCAGGCTTGATAGCTATGGCTTCAGCGCTCTCTGGACTGCACCATAGGTGTTTTCCGAGAATTCTGTTGGACAGATGCGGGTGACTTGAGGTCATGTTCGCATCTTTCTGCACACTGGGAGCTATTCTCTTCGTGACATATTCTGGGATGCCGGAAGCTTGCGGCGAAGCTAGGGGAGAGGTCAGCTTCCGCTCCGTCTTTGGAATTATTGCCAGGACCTTCCATTTTTGTGGTGGCCCGTGTATTGGATGCAGCGAGATGTTGATGCATAGAACGTGCAAGAACGAACGGTCAGACCTTGCAGGAACAAATGGTTCTTCGCGAACATCACCATCTTGGGTGCAGGTTTCTCAATGGTGGAAGGCCTAGCAGCGCAGAGGAATTGCAGGGCTTGTGTTCGGCTTGATTGGGCTTGTATCAGGCATGCTTTTCCTTCTACTTCAGCAGCTGCAGGCGACAAGAGCAACCTGTGTAGTTTGCTGCTTGTTCAAGTTGAAATCTCTGACAGGCGTCGACTTTTCTTTGTGGCCTGTCAGTGATGGCACCTTATCAGCATCTAAAGTCTCTGCACATGGCTCGGCTGAGCGGTCGAATGAAGAATCAGAGCCTTGCACGCTTCAGGTCACCGTGATTTTTGAGCTACCAATCTTCGCCTACGCGACTTGTCTTCATCCTGTCTTGAAGTCTGGGAGCATGTGCAATGGGGGCCGAAACTGGATCCAATATTCCGGCTCACAATCGCGCAGGCCAGCAGCCTACTCCGGCGGTTTGGCACGACGAAGCTCATCTTGCTTGCGCAATTGGCTTGGGTGCGCGACCTCAGACCTATGACATTACATGAGGGTCGGTGGTGGGCAGCGCCTCTCTCCTCTTCTGAAGCGGAAGCGTCAGGTCGCCCGCGCTTTGTTTTACTCCCGGATGTCTGCCGCTTGGGCTGTCCTCCTGGTGGAGCCGCTGCACGGGGTGACCTTCGCTCTGGCTTGGGTGGCTTTCCGGCTTAAACGCCCCTCGAGTTGAGTCTCTTTTTGCAGCTTCATGCCAAGCTTTCGCAAAGTGCTGGGACGGCAACCGAGGGTGCTATTGACCACGTAGCGAAGCCTGCTGTGTCTGGAGAAGGTTTACAGGCATCATCCCAGGGATTGCTCACTGCCTGCTTCCTCGGTCTTGGACCTATTCTGGGTGCCTCGTCTACACTCCCACGTCTGCTAGACGAGCTTAGGGCTTGGATATGCAACGACCTGTTTGCACAGTGCCAAGGTTTGCTGGGAGGACCTGACAGATGTACACGCAAGTCTCGATTGCAGTGATTGATTGGTTAGTATGATCTAGTATGCTTGGAAGCCCGGATTGCCTCAGGAGGATTTCTGTTTGACACTGTTGGCGGTCATGCTGCTTACGCCATTTTCGCCGTGCCTTGACCCCGTACTTCGAAGCTTGGTACGTCTGCACGCAGCATTCGTGACTTGTCCAGGTTTTTGTCTCCGTCTCCGGGCTCATTTACTGGCATCTTCCTGAGTACCTGACTGCCAAGCATCGAGCAGTGGCATGGCGCTTCAACACTTCACATACTTGTAGCCAGGTCTAGAAGCCATATCGAAGAAGCCGAGCCTGACGGGACCAGTCATGCAAGCCAGATCATCGGCAAGTCACATGGATCGCACTTGTACACACTCAGGGCCATGGCCCACTTGGCCTGAAAGTCCATGTCAAGCTTTTCGGAATCAAGAAGGGGGCGAGAAGTTGACTGCGAGGCAACATCTGTCACCGACATCCAGCGCGGATGCAGACAGCGCAGGCGAAGAGGCCAGTCTCAGCACGTGATACCCAGCTGTGGTGCAAGCACAGCTTCGAGCTCCATGGAGAAGTTTTTGACGGACCGCATGCGCTTCGTGGATGCCGTAGCGAAGCTTCGAGCAACGCGACGGCAGAGGAAGGCGCCAGCCCAGGCGCCTCAGCACGCCAGACAGCATGTCTGCTACATGCCGCTCGCCGCTTGGAGAGCTCGAACTTGGACGGCCCTGCGATCGTGTTTGTCGCACAGCGGCCGCAACGGCGCGAACTACAGTCGGCATGCTGGTGGCAGCCGCGCGTGAGACAAAAATACGAAATCGGAACGGGCTGCACAGATTGCTGCGTTTTTGCATGACCTCAATAAGTTGTCCTTGACCCAGCAAAGTCGAGGAGTTGGAGACAGTGCTGAAAGGACGGCTTCATCAGGCTCTGGCCTTGGTTTTGCGTGCATACCAGGCTGAGCCAGGCTGCCAGGTTGGGAAGTCGGAGTGTTCAGCACCGCGAGGCAGTGTCGATCGCGCAGATGACAGAGATTCCAAATCGCTGGAGTCGTGTCAAAGAGCTGTCTGAGGCTTGCATCGTCACGGTTCAGACAGACAGACAGACTAAAGTGCATAAGCGGCAGATCGCGGACCGCTGCAGGACGTGCTTCAGTTTGACTTCAACAATGCTCATGCGTGCCCTATCTGTCTTGGAATTCTCAGCTTCTTCCTGTGCCTTTGAGCCCGTTTGAGGCGCTGGCTGCGGGGTTTGGCGTTGAAGAGCATGGGGAAAGCAAAAGAGGCTGAAGAGGCAAACGGGTGCGCCAAACGAGCCGCACCTTCTGCAGCCTGAACTTGAATTCAGGAGTGCCGCAGGGCGGTCGACTGCGCTCGCTCTCAGGGCAAGGATGCCGAGGCGAGACAACAGCCGAGCGATACAAAGCGACAAGGAGAGAAACAGAGTGGCAGATTGGCAGAAAGGCCCGGCAGTGGGACAAGGAGCTCCAGGAGACCTTCGGTGGAACCGCCACCGGTTCCAGGAGCACATGTGGACGTTTGAACACGACATAACTTAACACGATGAAGCGTTGAGCAAAGAACTCCAGGACGTCGGAGGGCGCAGCCGCAGTTGACGCTGAAGTTGCCGGAGGAAGAGTAGCGTGCTGCACCAGTTGCAAGTCACTAGTCTCTGCGACAGTTATCCACATCATCCGCGAATGCCCATTGCATTTTACATAATAGTATGCTTTCGGCACATGCAAGTCGAGATTCAAGAATACTCCCCCAGCCGTATTGATTTAATAGGCTCGGCCCGACCACCCCTACGGGTTTGAATGAAGGGCGCCTGCAGCAGCCAGTCTAGGTAGGAGCAGTATGCTTGTGCCGTTGGACGACGATGGCGGCGAGGATGGCGACGTCGATTACTGGTAGCACCGTGTAGCACGGAAAGTGGGAAAGGTATTGCTGGAGGTTTGTTTGCAAAGACTGCCGGAAATTTTGACGCTATGCCGCCCGCCTCGGCTTATCGAATGCTCATGTAACGGGAGGGGGAGAGGAGGTGCAAAAAAAGCGAAGGGTTAGCAAGGAGGGGGGGGTTGGGGGGTCGAAACTGCAGCCAAAAGCGAGTGTCACTGCACTTTCGAGCTGCAGGGAGGAGGATTAGGTACTGGGCACTAAGTTAAAACCTCCAAGACATGCGGCTGAGGCTTTGCATTCGAACCGCCTGCGATATGTGTAATGCAGTGCCAAACTTGTTCTCCGTCTCGGATATTAAGCACCGGCTTATACGTCACCCAGCTAGGGGGCCCTGAGTCAGAACCCATCTCAGTTTCATCTAATCAAGGCATGTATACATGTATCAGACTTTAACTGTGATCGCCACGTCCATTTTGGCTCAGGTGCCAAAATTTTTGCAGATAGACAGACAGAGTCTCGCCTTTAGAACGCTCAGCCATGTCTCAGGCAGATGGTGGAGCAGAAGGTCAGTCATGGGTAGAGCAGGTGCACCAGACAGAGGAGCAGTGGGTGGCGCTGCTCAGCCGTGATGGCGACCTCTTAGTCGAGAGCCTCAGCAACCTGCCGCCAGACCTACAAGGCAGACTCGAACAGGTCATCGAGCACACCAGTCGTGTCAGACAGGCCCAAGACGATGGCAGCCAGGTGATCGTGGACACCGGCTTAGGCACCGCATCTTGGCGGTTGAAGTATGGGCCCTCCTCCACTGAGGAGGAAGACGACGAGCCACCTACCCAGCCCAGTCAGTCCTGGGCAGACCAAACCGAGGCCATGACTCAGGACACAGACAGCATGCAGCCGGCACCTCAGACAACAGCAGCTACGGCAGACCCTTCTCAGACAGCCTTGCAGGTGACACAGCCAGGCTTAGCCCAGGCTCAGGCTGCTATGGGTAAAGTGCCGCCCATCAGTAAGAAAGGCGCAGGCAAGGGCGCCGGCGGTCGGACCCCAGTCGTCAAGGAGCCGCCGGTGAAAGCCCGGCCGGGACAGCCAATGGCCAAGGCGCCCACAGTCTCGCCGCCACCTGCCTTAGTTGCCGCAGACTTGCAGGCACAGACCACTACAGCCCAGGTCCAGCAGCCACAGACTCAGGTGCAGCCCAAGCAGTCGCCGCAGCCAAAGGCACAGCCACCACCACTGGTGGCTGACCCACCACTGCAGCGGCCTGAGACAGCGCAGGGTGGAACGCGCGGTGTCGGCCCCGTTGCCGGTCAGCTGCGTCAGCCAGTCAGACCTCAGCAGCCACTGCCCCAGCCGGCACAGCCTTTTTCAGCCAGCTCAGACGCGCTGCAGGCTTTTCCGAACGAGCTGGTCGGATACAATTCCGGCCTGTACTATGCAAAATGGGAGGCGGTAGGCGCGCACGGCCTCCTACCGGCTGTGCCGCCGTACTCCCTAGCCTCTCCACAGCCCGCGACAGCCGCCTACCAAGGGCACTACGTGACCACGGTCATCGTACCGATGGCTTTTGCCTTTCGGTGTGTCCTCAGTGTCGGGCCATGGCCTGTTCCAGGCCCCTCACTCTCACTAAGGAGGGGGGGGCCTGGCATGACCATCATGACTGTCCTCGCTGTCATGTTCCAGGCGGGCTTCAGTCCAGTGTTCTGTGGGCCTTGTTTTCCTGTCAGGGTCACACCGCAGCCAGCGCAGACGATGAAGCCAAGGTACCGCAGCATGTCGTAACCTGTGGTGTCACTGTGCTTGTGTGCCACAGCAGGCCCCCCCCCTCCTTGGTGAGAGTGACAGCCTGCCTCAGTCTAGCCCAGTCTGTGTCATAGCCTCTCTCAGTCTGAACAGCCACGCCTTGGGCCCTGGTGCCCTCCTTCTTGTCTGCTTCAGACTAGACCCAGCCCTGGGCTCAGCCGCGATCGCCTTAGAGCTGAATATTTCGTTACTTCTTCCAGTCCGGCTGTGTATGCCAGTGGTTGGGCGGCACTTGTGTGCCTCTTCCTAGCTTCAGCCCAGCCTTTTGCAGTCTTGTCTCACCTAGTGAGTTCTCAGACTGCCGCCCTGTGGCTTGAGCCAAAAGGTGAGCTTCCAGTGCACTTGTGTGCCGTTATGACTAAGCAAGTGCTTGAGCCTTGCCCAGAAAGCAGTCTCGCGCATCGCCTTGGCTTGAGCCTTGTAGCGGGCGGGCTGTGTCCCTCCAAGACGGCACCAGGCCAGCCCTGTGCACACAGAGTCTGCAACCACCGGGCTTGAGCCAGGTGCGCGCAGACCTCCAGGCAGGTGCGGCATTCATCTCTGGACCTTGTGGTGCCCAGTGTGACCTTGTGGTCCTGCAGGCAACAGACAGCAGCAGCAGCAGCCCGACAGAGAGGCTCGATTGAGTCGGAAGTGGAGTCATTGACTAGATCTGCGGATGCGTTAGGACTTGTGTCCTTAGTGCGATCGCAGGACAGCCATGGCCTCCGTGAGTGACTCCACAGTCACCTTCCGGGCAAAAGCAGCCCAGCACGGCATTCCTGAGGAAAGCCTTACTGCATGGGCCACAGACGGAATCCAGACTTACTCTCAGCTGCTGTTTCGCGTGGCCAGCGCACCCAATGCCATAGACAGTGGCAAGCTGGATAAGCTTCTGAAGAGCATGAAGCCCCCAGCCACAGACTCAGTCGCTTCTGCAGTCAACCGGCTCCTTTTCGAGGCAGGTACCTTCGTGGTAGCAGAGTTGCGCAGTAGTCTGGAACAGCCAAGCTCAGAGCCGACCCGCAGACTTTCCACACAAGAGAGAACCAGTCGTCTGCAGGCCTTGCAGTCCAAGCTCGGAAGCTTTCGCATTTCTGGGCAATATGAACCGAGTCATCAGCTAGTCGATGCCTTTAGCAGCATGCTCTCTGACCAGTCGGTGCGGCATGTGCCCTTGCACCGTTGCAGTTGCAGAGAGCAGGAAGTTGCGAACGTCAAGAAGGACGAACACCTGCTTAGGCTTGAGAACTCAGCCCTGCGGCTGGCGAGCAAGCCTCAGCCGCTTAAGGTCGACCTGTCTACCGAACTCAGGGTGGCTCAGGCCTTAAGCAGACGCGGTCTAGCCATGGAGATGGCAGGCATTGGGACCTTTGAGGTCCATGAAGCCTATGCCAGGACGCTGCTAGAGCACTTGCACAGGCCACCCCCGCCTAAGTTCGAGGCGCCAGGCATTGACGCCCTTCTTAGAGCAGACAGAGAGCTGTGGGTGCGAGTCGCAGAGCAAGTCGGCAGTGAGTTCACAGGCCCAGGCAAGGCAGACGCCATCGACAACGCCATTAAAAACTGGCAGCACGGCATGCAAGTAGCCTACTTCCTTGTGCCTGGAGCCAACGGCCGCTGGAGGTGGCGGGGGCGGTTCTGCCTCCTGTCTGGCTATGGGAGGCTGCTGTCTGATCTGTTCTTGTGCCTGCTCGTGTTCCTTAACAACCGGGCTGGCTGGCTGAGTTGACACCTCAGCTTGCTGAGGCGCCGTGTCTGAGGTGACTGCCGCGCCCCCTGGCGTCACTCCCTGTCTGAGCGGGCTGTGTTCTCGGCTGAGGTCGCAGCTTGCGGTCCCTGCCTGTACCTGGGCTGTTGTGGTGCCGTCTGAGACTGTGGTACCAACAGAGCTCGGCTGCTCCTGCGGCACCACGGTCACCGGGCTTCACTTGTCACATGCAGAATACGAGTGCTCGCCATGACACTTCATGCAGATGTGAAGCCCTCTGCGGCACGTCAAGCCTAGGTCTGTCTGCCAGGTCTCCTCGCTGCAGCCATGGGGCAGGCTGTGATTGAAGCAAATCGGCTGTCCCTTGAAGTTAGGGTCCAGACCTTTAAGCGCGGCTGGGACAGACGTCTGAGTTTTGTCTTTGCCTTTTCCAGCTTTGCCCTTGCCTGCCTTGCCACTCTGCCATGCCTGTTGCATGAACTTGCCCTTGCCCTTTCCTTTGCTGCCCTTCTCGCCTTGAAAAGACTGATCCCAGGTCCTCTTGAAGGGCTGCTTCTCGGGCTTCTCTGGCTTTGGAACTGGGGGCACACTCTTTCTGGAACTCTTTGCAGGCACAGCCCGCATGTCCAAGGCATTTGCCAGGCTTGGTCTGCAAGTTTTGGCAGTCGATTCAGTCAAGCCCAGCGGTGTCGCAGGGCTCAGCCTAGACCTGGCACAACCTCAGAGCCAGAAACTAATTTTTGATCTTCTTCGCTCCAGACGTATCTCAGCCGTACATTTAGCCCCACCATGTGGCACCAGCAGTGCCGCCAGAAATATCTTTGCAGGTGCAGACTCCCCACAGCCGCTCCGCAGTCCGCTGCACCCTGACGGGCTGCCCACACTGGGGTTCGCACAGAGACAGCGAGTCAAGGCAGCGAACAAACTCTATCAGTTCACGGCACTAGTCATTAGAGCATGCATTGAGGCCGGCATCTGCTGGTCATTGGAAAATCCGCAGTCAAGTTTGTTCTGGCTTTGCACACCGCTGCAAAGCCTGTGGAGAGACCATAAGGATAGAATCCACTTCGGAACATTCGACAGCTGCGTGTATGGCGGATCCAGGCGCAAAGCAACCACGTTTTGGTCAAGCGCTCAGTCAGTGGTAGCCCTGTCGCTCAGATGCCACCCAGGCCTAAATCACACCCACCTGCCTTGGGGCAAGTCAGGCACAGTCTGGGCGACCTCAGCCGAGGCCGCTTATCCGACAGCCTTATGCAGGCACTGGGCAGCCTTAGTCACGCAGGAGCTAGTCGACACAGGCAGGATTCAGGCTCCGAGTCTCTGGCACGGCACCCAGCGCTTTGCAGCCTCTGAAAGAGCTGCCCTAGGTCTATTCCCCAAGGCCACGCACTCGCCCGTCACAGTAGACCCATTCCAAGGCAAGCAGTGGGTCAGACTGGACAGCGACTCAGACAGGACAAAATTCGTCCCAGGAGTGCGCCTGCAGGACGCCTCCTTTCCCAAAGGTTCAACCACTGTCACGGTTGTTGTGGAGCATGGGACTTGGTGGGCCCTTGTGGGACAGCCAGTGCCACCAGAAGATTTCCTCAAGGCTGCGGCGGCAAGCCAGCACCCATCGTGTGCTTTGCCGCCATTGCCCGAGGCACTTGATAGAACAGTGGAAAGCCTCAGCAGTCGCAAGCTCTCAGACATTCATAGGCTGCGGTGTGAAAGGCTGCGTTCCTTGTGTGACATGGCACGTGAGCTCCAAGCGCAGGAGGATGCAGACCACAGACAGCTGCAGCCCCACCTTAGGGACATCCTCAAAGGAAAGCGCCTAAGGTTTTTTGATACTATCCTCCAAGGCATCGCTTTCCCAGACAGGCAGCTAGTGTCAGACATGCGTGCAGGTTTTCGCATCACAGGGTGGTTGCCAGACACGGAAACTAGGCCGTCCAAAGTTGTACCGCCAGTCATGCACAGAGATGAGGTCTGGGAAAGCAGACTGCGTCACAACAAGCAAGTTTGGAGCCAATGCAGACCGAGTACTGATCCAAACCTTGACAGGGAGCTGTGGCATCAGAGTATCAAGGAGTGCTCCCAAGGCTGGGCCACCCTGGAAACCGGACACACCAAGGCTCCGGAGAACTGCGTCTTAGGCCGCAGATTCCCAGTTGTTCAAGGCGATAAAACTAGGCCGATAGATGACCTTTCAGTCAGCTCAGTCAATTCCAGCCTCGGTGCAGATGAAAAGATAGTCGTACAGCCGAGCTCCAGCACCATTGCTCTGGCGCTGCACATACAATGTCGCTGCCTTTCCAAGCACAGGACAGCGGCGCAGCCCGCAGGCATGAAGGGCAGGACATTCGACTTGAAAACTGCTTTCAAGCAACTCGGCATAGCCACCGAGGACCTGCCTTTCGCAAAAGTCGCAGTATGGAACCCAGACGCCGCAGCTCCAGCCGTGCTAGCCCTCAAAGCCCTGCCCTTTGGGGCCACCGGCAGTGTCCATGGGTTCAGTCGCTGCAGCCTTGCAATCTGGCACGTGGCGGTCAGCTTGTTGCTCCTGCCTCTCACAGTGTTCTTCGATGACTACACTTCAGTCACAGTCTCTGAGGACAGCCAAAGCGTAGAAACCTGCTTTCTCCTTTTGCTAAAGCTCCTGGGCTGGAGGGCAGCTCTGGACGGCAGCAAGGCGCAGTCCTTTGCAGAGAGCTTCGTCAGCCTAGGCATCGCATACATTTTGCCAAGAACTCCAGCAGGCTTCGTCAGGGTGAGCAACACCGAAAGCCGGAAACAGGAAGTGACAGTCACATGCCAGCGTGCTCTAGCCTCGGGGACCTTCTCCCCTGCAGAATGTCTGGCTTTCGCAGGTAGACTCAGATGGCTGGATGCCCAGATATTTGGCAGGAAGGGCAGATGGGCCTTTCGCACCATCCTGGAGCACGGGAGCAGGCCAGGCAGGCACAGACAGTTGCAGCTCTCACCTCAGCTCCGAGACGCCCTCAGCTGGGTGCAGCAACATGTGCCAGCAGCCAAGCCCAGGGCCTTCAAAAGGCCACCGACGAAGGCCTACAACGTCTTTACCGACGGCAGCTTCGAAGCAGGACTGGGACGCATAGGAGGCGTTCTTTGCAGCCCGACAGGACGGATCACAGAATGGTTTCAGGCTACTGTGCCGCAAGACTTGGTCCAGACGTGGCTGCATGAAGGCACCAGCCATCCCATCCTGCAGTGTGAGATGCTAGCAGTCTGTGTAGCAGCCGCTCTGTGGGGAGCATCAATGGCGGAATGGCCGGTGACGTGGTGGATAGACAACGACGCAGCCAGGCACTGTCTCATCAGTGCACGGGGTTTCCCCGAGTCGAACTACAGGCTTCTTCAGACCGTTCTTTGTTGCGAAGAGGAGTTCCTCCTCCAGTCTTGGTTTGCCAGAGTGCCCAGTGCCAGCAACCCCGCAGACGCGCCCAGCAGGGGTGAAGCAGCTGAGTTTCTCGGACAAGCCACGGAGAGAGAAGTGAAGGTGGGGTGGTTGCGGTGCTTAGCCAGAGGAGCCGTCCCGCAGCAGTTCCTGCAGCCGTCACCCTAAGGCGATGCAGTAGACCGGCTCATTGAAAGAAGTTGGGGCGTGACAGCCGGTCCATCGGATCGCTCCCTTTCTTCTTGAACAGTCGGTCACAGGTTCCGATCGCATCGCTTCAGTCTCCTGCAGTCAGTTACAGACTCCGCAGGGTGAAGGGTGCGACTCAGACTTTTGCAGGAAACGGCTCAGCCGCAGGAACCCCACCTTCAGGAAAAGAGAATGCGAGAGCTTGCCTGCTTGTTCAGTAGAGTGCGTTGCAGTTAAGGCATGTATACATGTATCAGACTTTAACTGTGATCGCCACGTCCATTTTGGCTCAGGTGCCAAAATTTTTGCAGCCCACCCTCCGCTTCCCTATGAGACGAACAGTAGACCCCAGTTGGGAATGTGGTTTTGGTTTCGGTTCAGTCAAACGGGCCAGGACAGACCTACAGCTGCCTTGGGAGACAGGAGCCTTCAACTTCGTCTGCGAGGACAGGACGTTCCTAGACGACCTGCAAGACCAGTTGCTGGCACAGCCAGCAGCAGTGCCCTTGCCTCGGCCGACACAGTCGACTCAGGCCGCTGAAGTCTCAGCCCCAGTGGCGCCCAAGCCCAGACTCAAGGCCCTCGGGCAGTGGCAGCCTCAAGACAGTCAGGCCGAACGGCAAGCAGCCTTGTCGAAGTGGAGCCAGTTGCTCAGGGCGGTGCCGCACTTTTTCCAGCCCGAAACAGTCAGTGAGGTGGCCAACGAAAGCAGCCGCGTGGAACTGGGCAACCTGGACCTTAGGTTTGCCAAGAAGAGCACCAACACCCTGCTGAACAGGATCAGCAGCCTCCAACGGTTCGCGGCTTGGTGCTTGAAAGCCTTCCCGCACGAGCCCTTGAGCGAACCGCTGGTTTTTCTCTACTGTCAGCACGTTACCAGCCAACAGCCCAGCAGTAGTGCCCCAGACCAGCTTTGTCAGGCTCTGAACTTCAGTCAGGGGTGCCTCGGTCTGCAGACACCAGCCTCCAGTCTGGTTAGCCCGCGCGTGCAAAGCATCGCGCACCAGAGCCTTCGACAGCAGAAGCCTAGCAAGCAGGCTCCAGCCTTGACGACAGACCAGGTACGTTGGTTACAGTCCTTCTCAGTCGCAGACGAGTCACAGTACGAGTGTTACCTGGCGTCCACTTTTCTTTTCATGGTTTATGCCAGGGCACGTCATAGCGACTTGAAGCGCAGCAAGAAGCTAACAGTAGATAGAGACGACGAAGGCAACGTTGTTTTCTTGGAGTGCTCAGTCCTGAACCCCAAGCAGTCGAAATCCAGTCGAAGGCGGAATATGTTTCTGCCGATTGTGGCACCAGCCGAGGGCATCTGCTCAGAGCCGTGGGCGGTTCGGTGGCTGGAGCTGCGCCAAGATCTGGGGCTGGTGTGCGAAGGCAGCCTTACAGACAGCCCTCTTCTCCCAGAGCTCGCAGCCGACGGTAGTCTTTTGCCAGTCAACATGGACTCCGCCACAGCGTCCAAGTGGCTTCGCTGTTTGTTGTCCAAGCAGCCCGGCAGCAGTCTGGACGACATCCTGCAGATGTCCAGCCAAGGACTCAAGGCCACTTGTCTAAGCTGGACCATGAAGGCGGGGATCCCAGACCCTGACCAGACTTTGTTAGGCTACCACAGCAGGGGGAAGAGCTCTAGTGCCATGAGCTATGGCAGGGACAGCTTAGCAGGACCGCTCAGACACCTGGTGAAGGTCCTGCAAGACGTGAAAGAGGGCAAGTTCAAGCCAGACTCCACCAGGTCAGGACGTTGGCAGGCTGAACAGTCGGCCTCAGCGGCAGCAGCCTCTTCAGCCGCGCCCAAGCCTCTGCCCAGCAAGCCACTTCTGGAAGCAGCAGCGCCGCAACAGTCCTCTGACAGCAGCAGTGACGAAGAGCTGGAGTCTGATGGCTCTTCTGCCGAAGATGTGCAGTTGTTGCAGAGCGTCAGCCACAGCCTAGCCTTGGTAGCCAGTAGCAGTGACTTTCAGTTTTTGACGAACGTGCGCAGTGGAGTCGTACATGTCAGCCGTGTGGGCCAGGATAGGCTCCTCTGCGGTCGCACAGTCTTTGCTGGACTACAGATCACAGCCATGGTAGACTTTTCGAAGGTGCAGGCATGCCTTACATGCCAGTCTGTCGCAGACGGACTTATAGACGGCCAATGGGCCAGCACCGACAGAGGGGCGTGACAGCCGGTCCATCGGATCGCTCCCTTTCTTCTTGAACAGTCGGTCACAGGTTCCGATCGCATCGCTTCAGTCTCCTGCAGTCAGTTACAGACTCCGCAGGGTGAAGGGTGCGACTCAGACTTTTGCAGGAAACGGCTCAGCCGCAGGAACCCCACCTTCAGGAAAAGAGAATGCGAGAGCTTGCCTGCTTGTTCAGTAGAGTGCGTTGCAGTTAAGGAAGTGCGGACAAGAAAACGGCAGAAGGATTTCCGACCAGAAGGTCAAGCGCTGGAGCTTGGTGGAATATGTCTCGATTTGTGTTTGCCCCTTGACTCAGAAGCTTGATAATTTCATTGACCTGGGCAAGTCTCACATCCAGCACTATGCCTGATGGGGCAGGCAAGCCCCCGTGGAATGCACCAAGGATTCTCTTACCCCCCCGAACATGTACTCATTATATCCTCGCAAGCAATGAATGTCAACTGCGAAGGGAAGCCTTGAGAATTACCTTCCCACTTCCTTGCGTTGAAACTGTGTGTACCTCCTCGAGCAGCATGCCCGTCCTGCACCTTGGAAGGACAAGCCGGAGTCCAGCCAGCCGGAGCCCTGGCACGGAGAAAGCAACAGATGGAGAGACACAAGCGGATGGTGACCGGCAGACAGGTCGTCGTTGCTGTGCATTCAGGGCTGAGGCGACGGCTTCAGAGGTTAACTTAAATTTTGGGTAACTGACAGCCAGAATGAGAGAGAGGGGGTGGACTTTGCGCGTGTGTATGTGTGTGAGTGTGTGCGTGTGTGAGTGTGTGAATGCATACATGTGTGTGCAGAGTTTGATGTTGATGCTGTGGCTGTGTGTCTAAATTTATGCTCGAACGTATTTGTGTTTGTGCGTAGATTGTAATTGGTTGGTTGGTTGGCTGTTTTCGTTGTTCCTTCGTTTCCTTCTTGAACCACATATTTGGTTCTTTGTGTTTCGTTTTAACGAGCGCTTTTTGTTTGTGTCACTCCTCTCGGAGAGCAGCCGGGGGGAGATCCAACCACAACGCGACGGACGCGGCGATGCTGTTGCCCAACCATCAGAAGTCAAGCACAGTCCAGCAAAGGATTAATCAGTTTAATCTTTACCTTAGTGCCCTGCCTGCAGCAGGGTAGCCTGTGCAATGTCCTTTTGGCTTTTTGAGATGACGAAATGGGCCAGCCATCTGGTTGTCGTGTACTGCATGTGTGCACGGAAGGGCAAACAGAGCAACGTGGCGAGTTTGTGTCCTTTTGGAGCCACGTCTGATGTTCGTGTGTTGTATGAGCTCCAACCGCAGCGAACAAGGCCGCCGAGGTGCTGGGAGTTTTTGTAAGCCCACCTCTCCCGCCCGTGAGCGGTGCTGGTGGGACTGAACTTTACTTTGCACCGTGCGACATTCAAAGCACACCCGGGCTCCCGGAAAGTGGACCGTGAAAACGTCCGAAGTGCCAGCGAACTTGCTCGGTTACAAGCTTGTTGACTTTCGATGGTCATTGTTCAACAGGGAGGCTTCGCCTACACGAACAACAGGTTGCCGGTCACGACAGTACATTCCCAAGGGGCTCTTGTGTCCTCCTGGCGGGATGCCGGTGGGCGTGCCCGCATATTTTTGGAAGTGCGATGCAGGTGATCAACAAGTGACTGGCAAGAAGTACGGTTGCCTTGAGGCATCAGACATGATCCTCAGTTGGCACAGTCTAACTCCCGTCCGCAATACAGAGATGGGCGGAGTTTGAGGCTGTGTTTATGCGGGATTCAGCTGAGCATGCCATCTGTTTCCGAATGCTCCTCCGCTTTCTTCTGCTCTCCGCTCTTCTCCTGTCTACCAGGCTGCGAAGAAGGCAGCACCGTCGCCGGCGCTGCAGAAGGCCAGAAGAGACTCTCCAGGGACCCGTACATGCAGCGAGTTGAAGCTTCATCTTACTCTGATGAAGCCATCAGTTTCAGATCTCATGCGTTGGTTTTTGAAAGACATGTCGGATGGAGTGCTTGACGAGCTCATCCGCTGTGCATCTGCAATCTGACGAACCACCGGTTCTGCTGCATGACACGAACAGACAGCCCAGGCATTAGGCAAAAATGTGCATGCTTGAATCCGTTTGAGAGGCGGCATCTTGCAGATTACAGCCCCGGGAGCCGGTTGCGAGTTCGCACATCACTGTGAAAGTCTCTGCTTGAAGACGTGGAAAACCAAAACAGCTGCATCATCTCACATCACCGAAGAATGCAAGTTCGCAGACTTACGATCATCTGGAGAAGTCAATGTTTGCAGGGCTTCTTCAATCGAACAAGCCGGAAGACAGAGGTGCGCAAGCTGGTTCATCTGTACAAGAGATACAAGAGGGTATGAATCCAGTGTTCGCATGCAAGCCAACATGCAGGGGACGGACCAAGGAAAGGACAGCGACGAGGCTAAGACAGCCCAAGGCGGTCTCAAGGCAAGATCCGGATGCGTTGTGATAGTGGATCGGCTGATCGTTTCAAGTTTGCCCGTCAGTGGGTGCAGGAAAAGCACTCAGCCAAGCCAAATGAGAGGGAGGCGAGGATCTGAGGGATAAAGCATGAGGCATGCAGCATCGCATGGAATACGCCGCAGGTTGAGTTGGAGCAAGAGCTCACCAGCCTGCGCAAGAGCCTCCGGGATCAAGAGGCCACCAACCATCAATTTGCCAATCAGAGGGAGAGAGCGAGGGGAGGGAATCAGAGGGAGCGTGAAGAAGAAGACTCTCCGAATTCCAGGCCGAACTGCAGAAGAAAGTTATGTCCGGTGCCGAGCATGTGACTGCCTATTTGTACAGTTCTGAATCCTGAATCTTTGCCGTAGCAGTTCGTGCATATGCGTATGGTACATGTATAGTTACCATACGCATATATGTATGTGACAGTATGTAAGCATAGATAGATGTATGCATGCATGTATCTACGCATGCTTGGGCATGCACAGACATATACGTAGACATCTACATGTACATATGTACAGTGGCTCACTGTGTGTGTCTGTGTGTCTCTCTACAATTTCGGGTCGGCGTAGAGTCTCGTTTTTTGTACGAAAAGGCCCCACATGCATAGGACCCTGGATTTTGGTGGGGGTTAGTTAGTTGTATGTCTGCAGTCGCATGCCTAGGTCAGCAGAGGCCAGGAATGCTGAGGCCTGTCGGGCCGGAGATGAAGAGCTCCCAAGACTTTCGCTGGCTAGGATTGAGCAACACCCTAGCCGAGCGGCGTAGAGTGTCGGTCGTGTGATCGTCCTATGTGTTTGCAGTGGCTCACAGTTTGGCAGTCGGGCCAACAAGTCAGGAGCAGCATTTTCGAGAAGGCAGCGAGGCCTGCACTCCGCGGAGCGGCACAGCAGAATGCACAGCACTGCTCTGCCCAGGCACTTCTCCAGGAGTCTTGGGCTCGATGGATAGCCCGTCATAACAAACACCTGATCACCACACTTTCTCAGGTTGGAAGACTGTATTCGTGCGGTGCGGCTCCCAGGTCCATCGTGCCTGCAGAGGGGCAGTCGGGGAGACTTTCCTCGATAGAGTCATCAATCCGTTCGCAGACGTTGAGGTTGCTCCGAGTACGTCAAGCTCGAGCTCCCCAGCTGCACAGGCCGTCGACCTCGACGTAGAATCGGCACTTCCAAGGTTTCAGCATGTAGAAGCGTGTCCAGAATGTGCAGCGCATGTTGTCGCAGGTCGCCATCCAACAGGCAACAGAGCGCTCACAGGCTGGATTGCTTGCAAAGTGAGATGTGGATCTATAAGCGGGTCGCAGCATCGCCGACAGTACAGCATGTACAGCGTTGGAGTTTGATTGCCACAACGACTGCAGCTCAAAGTAAGAAAATCAGGAAGCAACAGGCGACCTCGCACATCCATCACCAGCATCTGAGATTCGAGTGCGCCTAAACCCTCAGCCATTGACGATGATGTGTTGGGCGTCGATCACCCAAAGTTATGATTCCAGGTGCGACCAGGACCACTGCGCAGCTTGCACAACTAACATGCTAATGTTTGGAATCGCGTCTCAATTTGTAGAGCAGTGCGCGACTCGCACTAGTCTTCAGCGCAGCCGGCTTTCTAACCTGTCGTCAGATAGTACAAGAAACAGATGTACCAGAGCTAGTAGTGGTAATTGTTCTACTGCTACTACTACGACGACGCTCCTATGATCTCCTATGGATACAAGCTCGCTGACCTGCCGGGCCAACATCCACCGGATAAAAAAAAAAAACATGCCTCCGGCCGTCAAGTTCCGGGCATCTAAGTTGTCCTGTGGCACAAGGAATACTGAGCACACCCTCGTGCCAGGCCGGCAAAGCCTGGGCAGAGAATGAGCAGCAGCGGTACGTAGAATTTTCCACGGAGGCCCGTGCTGCCTTCCCGCACACCCGAGAATTCCGCATACACAATTGCGGCAGGTGCTGACACTTCAAGAGATGTCGGTGAGGGAGTTTCGTGAACAAGAGGCCTTCGATGCTCCCGCAATCGTGGCCCTCGTTGTGGCTGTTTGAGAGTATGCAGGATGCCGCCTCGAAGCAAAGCAAAGAACTTCGCGAGCTACCTGGCCTGCAATCAGAGACCTCAGATGAAGTATACCACTGGTGCATTGGTGCTGAAATCTAGCAATCGACGGTTTTGTGTGCCTCGAGGATCGTTCGTCCATTCGGCATTGCCCCAGCACCCCTTAGTTGCCAAACAAGACAATCCCAGAGTCAAAAGGGCCACTTGAAGATCTGGAGATATTTTGTTTGCGAGGAGCGTCCGTGTTCAGGAGTACTTTAGCCCCGAAATGTCGAAGACTTGCATCCTGCCTAGGCTTGCCAAGCGCTTTGGCGACCTTCTGAGGCCATGTGTTGAGCCTCTGGTCCTCCGGGATTTTGGAGAACCGCAGTCCAAAAGACCGGTGAATGTGCGAAATGCTTTGCAGCAGACGATTTGCCGCTGCATTCATTGGCTGATTAGCTCAGGGACAGAGATCCCTCACCATTTCAGCGGTTGGTTAGGGTTAGGGTGGTTCTGGTGTGTTGTGTTTCTTGAGTGCCAATGTGCAGCTTTTGTCGCGGTGCCCCCCTGCCAGCTCGTCCGTGTTTTGTTGTGTGGACCCACATGCTCCCTGCCTTCAGAACCGACAATGCCGGTTTTGTGGCTTGTGCACTCTGTTCGTTTGCTCCGGGCCGGCCAGTTTTCGTCCATGTGCGCAGGTCGGCGAAGCGGCTGGACGGGTTTGTCAGGCAGGGGCATGTGGAGCGTTTCGACGGCCGACACGACTCGTGCGTGTGTGGGCGTGCTATTGAGCGCAAACTCCAGGGAGCATTCTTCGGGACGAGAGATAGCAGACCCAGATGTTCAGCACATTGCACAACAAGGCGAGACTACACATGTGGTCCAACTGGGTCTAGCTTTCATGCTTGCTTTATTCAGATGTCTCACAAGCACTGCCCAGTTGCGGACTTCCACAGCCTCCCGTGGACGAGTAAGCTTTCTGCCATGCTTGACGACGGAGAGTCTTGGATTGCAGGGACTACAGGATAGCGCAAGGGGACTGCACGATTGATAGAATGCCCCGCCATGCCACGGCTGGTCACATGATCTCTGGCGTTCGAGCTTTGAGGCAGTCCTGCGAATCATTACCATGTTTTCTGCAGGCTGCCCAGTCCGAAATCAGGTGCAGACAGAAACAGGTGTTCTACAAAAGCACAGTTGAGGTGCTTGGCATGATGTTTGGCTTGGCTTTGGTGGTGGAGGACGATCGCATGACCTTGTGTTTCTTGCGACTGATCAACCACACGTGTCTCTTCAGAGCACACGCCCCTGCAAGACTGGATTCGCGAAAGCGTGTTCGCTGACCTGTGGGCGAACTCAAGACTGATGGCTGCTGCTCATGCAGTGCGCAAAGAAATTCTAGTGTCGCTGCAGGCTTGCATGCCTCAAGAAAAACGGGTAGAACTGGAAATTGAAACATTAAATCAGGTTCTCTGACATTAAAATACAAAAGAATATGAGAGTGCCAAAGCTACAACCCAAATTGAATTCAGAAAAATGTTTCACTAATAAAATACTTTCTATTGTTAACTCAACGTTTTCGCTAGAATATTCACCTGTCAATAAGATCATGTTCTTTATATTTGTTAATATTTTGAAGAATAACTTATGAGAAGCTCCTAAAACTGTGTA
>CAJNDT010000321.1:0-143914 GCA_905221615.1 Symbiodinium sp. CCMP2592
TTCCATGCAAAGATTCCGCTCCACCCATGCAAAAACTTTTGTTCCAATGCATTTTCCCACAGACATTCTTGCATTACCGGCGAATTTTGAAACATCCCAAATGGTAGCTTCCATGCAAAGATTTAGTCCCACCCATGCAACCAATGCATTTCAACACAGACATTCTTGCATTGTGGGCCAATTTGGAGACATTCGAAATGCAAGCTTCCATGCAAAGATTTCGCTCCACCATGCAAAAACTCTTGTTCCAATGCATTTTCCCACAGACATTCTTGCATTACAGGCGAATTTTGAAACATCCCAAATGCATGCTTCCATGCAAAGATTCCGCTCCACCCATGCAAAAACTTTTGTTCCAATGCATTTTCCCACAGACATTCTTGAATTATGGGCCAATTCGAAACATTGCAAATGCAAGGAATTGTGGATACATTTCAAGCCACCATGCATTTGAAACAGTGAACTCTTGTTTCTCTCAATCTTCCACTTGAGAGCAAATGCAAGGCAAATGCAGTTGTCATCAAAGAGAACCCGTGAAAAGCCCCAGCTCTTCTCTGTCCAGATGCACATCAATGAACGTTCTCTTCAGATACTCGCGCGCGAATGCGCGCGGGCGCGCGCGCACATGCGCGCATGAGTAGATTGAAAGTGCAACAGCAATTGTGTTCAAAATTGACAATTCTCAGCTTGTTCATCAGTGAAATACAGTCTAAAACTGTTCCCTTAACAGGTTTCTATACATTTTTGATGAACTTTTGATGAACTTTTGATGAACTTTTGATGAACTTTTGAGAATTTTTGAGAACTTTTGATATTTTCGACGGTTTGATGACATTTTGATGACATTTTGATGAACTTTTGATGAACTTTTGAGAACTTTTGATGACTTTTTGAGATTTTCGAGGTTGACAGAAATGTAGTTTTTGCTATTTTGGAAGGTGACAGAAATGTAATTCCAATGCTTGCAGCTTCTGGCTCCGGTTTCCATTGGTAGCTTCGGGTTTGGGGTTTTTTCAGAGTTTGCTTGCCTGCCACAGGACGTGCATTGATTGTATTGGTGATGGCTATATACAAAGTCGATGCATTCAGGGGTGGCTTGACTCAAATGTTTCTAGGGGTTTGTATTGGTAGCGGAGCTTTGGTCTTGCATGCAAATTGGTATCGGAGCCATTGGTAGCTGAGCTTTCATGCAAAGAAGCTGACTGCAAAATGCATTGGTTTCAGAATGGAAACCAGAATTGAAGCAGAACACGTGCTTTTAAGAGTGTTTGGCAATCAGCCAGTCCTTCTGGAATGATGCAAATGCAGGTCTGCCGACAACGATGTGCACATTTGAGATAGGTTCAGCGAGAATGTAAATGCATTGAACACTTCCTCGAAATGCATTTCTGGCGGGCCGATGTTGCATTGAAATCAAATTGGTGCACGCTTTTCTGGACTACAAATGTATTGCAAGCAAACCGAAATGACAGATGAAATGCATCCAGTTGTGCTGGAACTGTTGTCAAACTGCACTTCGAGATGCTGTCTGGCACATGTTGAATGCATCCTGCATCTACATTCTGTGACCTGGTAATGCATTTGAAATCAAGGATTGGTCCGAGATGCATTGCAAGCAAACCGAAATGACAGACCAAATGCATCCAGTTGTGCTGGAACTGTTGTCAAAATGCACTTTGAGATGCTGTCTGGCACATGTTGAATGCATCCAGCATCTGCATTCTGTGAGCTGGAAATGCATTTGAAATGAAAGTTTGGACGTCCGTTTTGGATCCGAAATGCATTGCAAGAAAACCGAAATGACAGACGAAATGCATCCAGTTGTGCTGGAACTGTTGTCAAAATGCACTTTGAGATGCTGTCTGGCACATGTTGAATGCATCCAGCATCTGCATTCTGTGAGCTGGAAATGCATTTGAAATGAAGGTTTGGACGTCCGTTTTGGATCCGAAATGCATTGCAAGCAAACCGAAATGACAGACGAAATGCATCCAGCTGTGCTGGAACTGTTGTGAAAATGCACTTTGAGATGCTGTCTGGCACATGTTGAATGCATCCAGCATCTGCATTCTGTGAGCTGGAAATGCATTTGAAATGAAAGTTTGGACGTCCGTTTTGGATCCGAAATGCATTGCAAGCAAACCGAAATGACAGACGAAATGCATCCAGTTGTGCTGGAACTGTTGTCAAAATGCACTTTGACATCCTGTCTTGCAGGTGTTGAATACATCAAATATTGGTTGGAATTATGACAAATGTATTTGGTCACAGCCGAGACCACCATCACAACTCCTTCATCCACTTGTCAGTTGTAATTCAGAACGAGACAAGGATAGGACTGAGACTCTTTCTCCGAACACAGTCATCATGGAACCACATGACTGTGCAATGCAACACCACGTCTGCTGCTTTCTTCAACTTGTCTGCAAGGTGGAACATGACAGTGAAGCTCACATGCAACTCTCAATGGGCATCTGCACAATTGTTTTGGTCACGAATCAGGCAGCTGGCTGAATTGATCGAATTACAAATTGAGAATCATTGCTGTGCAAGCATTGCCAATATTGCAGCATGGAGGACAAGCCCCATCAGCTGCGAGGCGGAAGGATTGAGTTTCATGAGCGCTTTGAAGTTGTAGACCTTATCCTCCCAGTCTTGTTTTCTTTCTCCAAGCATTGGGCGTGGAACCAGGCAGCTCATCAAGTCAAAACCGACACAGCCATAAAGTGGAGCCGAGTCATCGATCAATCGCTTGTTCATCCGCCAAAGTTTGGCCAGTCGGCGTTCCTGGGCAGCTGCCTCATCGCCCATGTTGCAGCTCGACTTGCTACAAAGAGTGCTCCTCCTCTTGAACCAAAACACTGCAGGAACATTGTGATATTGCGAGTGATGACATTGACATGAAGCACACCGATGACAAAAACATCAAACAGAACAAGCCAGCATCCACTGAAAATCATGTTTGGAATTGTCACAACATGCTGTACATTCAATCTGTTTTGCTGGGGGCCGGCCCACTGACGATTTGCATCATCTCCTTAGTACAAGTGCGGGCGCATTTAGGAAAAGAACACACACACACACACACACCCAGCTCCACAATGCAAATCTGTGTGCAGGGCTTGTCTGTCTATCACACAAAGCTCTGGATAACAGGGATTTACAAATCACAAGCACTGGCAAAGATGTGAAGCCTTGCAACACAAAGAGATGTTTTGCCAGCAATGCCACAAGATGCCAGCAGAATCAGTGAAACGGAATCAATCCTCATCACCTTCTCCATTTAATTCACCACGTTGTTGGGAATCAGCTGTGGACCTCCGTCTGACGTCGTCAAGGGTGGTACGCCTTATATCCGTCTCGTTGTACCAATCCACTATGCACAGTGTGCAATAATGGACTTGGTGTCCCCATTTTGTTCTCATGCAAGGTTGATCGTGCATCTCACAATTGAACAAACAGCTTCCTCCACAATCGCGATGACCACCGGGAGACAAAGAAGCTCCTGCTCGGTGTGGACAAAATCGGTTCCCCATTGCAATGGGCGAACCAGCAGCAGCAAGTAGCCCTATTGCAAAGAAGCTTCACTGACTCACTTGACAAATAGTAATGCTGCGAATCAGCACAGACCGACAGGTGACAGTGTCCTATTTAACATTCTGAGAGCACTCAACTGGTCTCCGATCAAGCATGGCACATCTTCCTGAAGAATTGTACACATCACAGACTTTTTGACAAACACGCACACACTCTCTCTGGAACTGTTCTCCTGGTCTGGTCCACACTGCGAAAGCAAGTGACTGAAAAGAAACATTGAAGTGTTTTGGAAACCTCTGCAAGGTCCAAGTTCATTCACTCAGATGAACATCAGATTGAACTTCATCTCGTTGAGATGCTGTGTCACAGCTGACAATTGCTTCCAATTGTGTGACACGATTCCGTAAGGAAATAATGGCTTCATCAGTGCTTGTGATGAACTCACTCAGCAATCGCCAAAATTGTGGGTTGTTGCCAAATTCAACAAAGCCCGGGCTATTCGATGACACAGCTGATGACTCAGACGCAGGAGATTCTGTCGCCACCTCCGCCAAGACCCGCAGAAGAGCGTCGGCACGCTCTGCTCTCCTCTCCAGAACCCTCTCCACTGAATGTTGCGACATGCTGTGCTCACTAAATAGGACTGGCAATACGCTTGAAGCCACAAACCTGCAGAATGGTTCAATTCCACTCACATACCAAAGCATTACCGGCAGGTCAAGAAATTTGAACAGGAGACTATACACTGCATTATTTATTGGGACACAATGAAAAAAAAACCAATAAGCCAGACTTAATAATCATGCAGAACGGCCTCCCAAACTAACCCAAGGGCCGCCACGGTGTGGGTTCCCACACTCATTGTGGAAGCACTGCCAGCAAGCACATTAGCTCATTGTCCTGCTCAGGTTGCACCCCCAACCTGTTGGCCACAGCAGTGCTGTGCTTATTAGCACAGGCCCTGGGTGCCCCACACCCGGCCAGCGGTGTGAAAGGGTGACTGGAGCGGGTGGTCACCCCTCTTGGTAGGGCCAGACTTCTGCTGCCGAGCTGCACGACTATTAACTCGAACACATCTGCAGACATGCACAATTTGCCGAACTACACTGTTCTGCCAATTCTGTTTTGCACACACAGACATTCATCAGTGGCAGTGAAACCTTGTCAATCTAAGGATTACTACGAACAATTCTCACAACATGACCTGTGGCATAGCTTGTCACCGGAAAGTAGTATGGCAGATGAATCTCACATTGTACAAGATGGAATGTGTCCGGCTTCAGCCACCTGTGGTGAATAGTCCAGAGCTCTGTTGCAATCTTGTACTTGACTCGGTCGATCAAGTCAGTACTCGAAACCACCAAGTGACTCGAATATCCTTGGAAATTGTTCACCCAATCAGGATCCATAACAATATCCACCCGAAAGTTTTGTGCGGCAAAGGTCAGACCCGCTTCTGCAGCCTTTCGCTTTCGCTGTTTCAACATGGCTTCAGTCATGTCATGTGATACTTCGAAAACTATTGTGAAACTGCATTCTGAGCCTGACAGCTCCCAAGACAATTTGCCAACATGCATCCGGGTTTGACAGTCTGAACTAGGCTTGGCTGCTTAGGACACGGCGAAGAAGAGCTTCTGGGTGTCCAGGTCGGAAGAAGCCTGCAGGACAATTGCACTCATTACCTTGAAGGAGAGCTGTGCCATTCCAGATGATGCTCTTTGCACTGACACTGTTTAGTCAGGCAAAGTCCCACTGGATGACTGCCCATACTGTTTCCTCTTGTGATGCTCTGATGGTTTTTGGAGCAATCTCAACAGCACCATCAGATTCTCTAGAGGAACTGACAACATGTGAAACAAACCCAGACAGAGGTCCACACCACCAATCTTGCAGGACTTGAATAGACTTAGACAGCAGATCAAATGCAATATATGAATCAAACACAACAGTTGTGAGTTCTGGGCCCCGGCCAAGTGCTCTTCTCAAGCTGGTTCGCCTCAGACCACAGCAGGAGCTAAATGTTGCTGAAGTGTTTCCACAATTGGGGAGTGTAACACAATTGAGTCAAGTCTTCTCAGCCAAGGCCAAGCAAAAACTGGGGGACTTCATTTCCAGACTTGTCAGTCCCAGTCAGTGAAACTCAATTGTCGTTCAATTGTCATTGTTCACTTGCAGTCGTCTGGCTTCTTCCCGCCAGAGCCGCCATCCATCATCTAAATCTGTCTCATCCACACTGTCACGATCTGTGTCAGGCTCTTCCTCCGGACGATGTGCACGTAGCTCTCTCTCAGCCGCACTGTCAGGATCTGATGCAGGCTCTTCCTGCGGTTCATCTGGAGGAAAAACACGCCGACCGCGCGTGCCAGGAATGTGCAGAATCTGATGGGTCGGGCGGGTCAGGGAAAAGTGCTCGTTCCGATGGAAATAGCTGCGACGACTTGCGTGGATGATATATGAAGCAAACTCTACCCCGTACTCTTGTGCTTCGTCCCACATGTTGCTCTGGAGCACAACCCAGCTGTCGGCTCTTTCCAGCCTTCGAACATAATCGATATTCCTCTGAGAGTGAACGAGTGTCCTGAGGCAGTGCCGCATCCACCTCCTGACCAGCTCCGGTTCACTCATAACCCAGCATCTGCGAGCACGACGGCAAGTTGTCCGAAAATTGCAAAGGCAGTCCACAGTGAGCAACTCGTGAGTCACATGAAGCCAATAGTAACCATCTTGCAAATTCACTAGATGGTGTACCGACATTGCACCCTCTTGTTTGTTCATATCGTCATGGCGGTCAAGGCGGTTGATTCGCCATCGCACTGGTTGCCACGGATACTCGTGCCTCCAAAGAGGACGATTGACATCATAATGCAAAACATGATCGATCAATATGGGGCGTTCCTGTGGCAAAATTGGCGGATTGTTTGCCCTGAGTCGTCTCATGCGCTCCTCCTCCCAGCCGGACAAAACGTAACCATTGAGATTCGTCCTGTAAAAATGCCTGTTTCTTCTGTTCACTTGCAGTCTCTCCGGCGTGTCGGATCGGTTGGACTCGGACCACGGGGGGAGTGGGCTTCGAGGGCTGCTGGATCTGCTCCTGGAAAAGCGACGCCAATTGAAATTATCATAATTAAACGGCGGCGGCAACGGCGGCTGCAAGGGCGAATTGCTCCGGCTACGGCCCCTTTGCATGATTCTGCTGTTTCCTTGAAACTGTCCAGCCCATTGTCACTGGAGCTATCCGCTGACTCAATCAACGATTGAGTTGCTACTGTTCAAGATCCTTCCTTGCTCCAGATGTAGAACCGTCCAGTTCTCAGCGCTTCACAATTGATCTGAGACACGACAATTGTGACACAATTCATGGACATGCAATTCATTTCCACAAGCATCACTGGACAAAGGACAATTTCGGCAATAGCTCAGGTTTCCCACAGCTTTTTCCCCCAATCGAAACTTGCTGGAATCTTCTGGAACCTGCAATTGCAGCTAGTGATCTGCAAATGGCAGAATAATTACTAATTCAAATTTGTCCTGTGCGAATCACATCGGTGAAACATCAGTGCTTGACCGGCAACTGGCTTTTGCAGGTTGCAGATTCCTCTGACACACTGCCTTTGGACTCCGCCAAAACCACATCATCACATTTGCAGTCGTGCGAGATCATCTCCAAGCGCTTGTAGTCCCATGCCGGCAGGTAGCTTTCAAAGTGGAACAGCATGCAGCTGAGGCACCTTTTTTCGTCCACATAGCACTGAAGGGATTCCACATAGCCCTCCTTCTTGGGATTCGACATGATCGTCAATCAAAATTTCAAACCAAATTGATCTTGGGGGACAATGGCTGCAGCTGAAGCAAGACAATTCTAACAGCAGGCAAACCATTCCAAGACTGGATGTAAGAGGCTTTCACTGAAGACTGAGGCGGCTGCATGGTGATGGTTCTCTTTGTCGCAAACAACCTGACAGAATTGAAGAATTGTTCATTTCTTGGCTTGGCTTTCAACCGCAACATGTGCCATGCCAGTTGCCCACTCATGCACTGACACAGATTTGTCAGGCAAAGTTTCACTGGATGACTTTGCTGTGCCCATGACACTGTTTCCTTTTGCACTCTGATGGTTCATAGAGTTGTACAGCACCATCAGGTTTTTATAAGGAATCTGCAAGTCAAGCAAACTCTCAATTAATTGTGTACAACACTGTCACTTCATTGTGCACGAAACTGTCATCACAATAAATCAATTGTGTGTTTTGAGTCACAGAGGCAGAGGTAGGCGCATTGTCAGTGTCAGTGACCTAATTGGCAAAAGGACTCGACACCGATTCGAGGAGTCAGAGTTTCAGGCCGGATCGTGCTCGTCCTCGGATTCAGAGGACTGTTCCAACAGCATGTGTAAGTATTCGTTCTCTGAGTCTGATGTTTCGTCACACACTTCATGTCTGTACATTGGCTCATCATCACTCATTGCATGGGCTTCGTCTTCGTCCTCATCCTCTATATCCTCATTTTCGGGAACTTTGTCTTCCTCTGGGTCTTCATCCTCTAGATCCTCATCTGCTTTACAATGATAAGGGTCCAGTGACTCCTCAGACTCTGACGACTGCATCAGAACCTCGTCCAACTTCAGAGCCATTGCTTCCAATTCTGCCCGCATTTTTTTGTTTGGGCAAGAGTTCTCAGGGGTCCAATCCCGAAAAGTAAGGAGCTCCTCCACGTTTGAGAACGGTTGTGTGTAGCCAGTGGCTCTCGAAAGCATGAAAACAGATGAAAACCACCCATGCAAGAATCCGATCATCGTCAAATCTCGTGTAATTGCCGGCTCGGCACAATGTAGAAGCCACTTGATGTTCTTGTAATAATGCTTCCTGGTCTGATCCGCCTTGCGCTGCAACTCCTCCGAGGCAAAAAATTCCGGAGACCATACCCAAAGAAGCCCCTCAACCAGGTCTCCAAGTTTCTCTTCGCCCCAAGGATAGGCTCTGCGAAATCCAGGCAGAAGCAACTCCAACGCCATTGTGTATAACGCATTCCCAGGATCATGCGGTTGCCCATTGTAGTACAGGCAGCCTCCGTGAGATATGTGTTTTCGAAATTGTGATGGGTAGTCAGCCAAGCCCTGGAACACACTCCGAAACCTGCGCTGAAGTTGGCCTGAATCTGCTCTCAAAAGATCAATCATCTGGGCCACAAATATTGTTGCCGACCGCACTTCACGTGGATCCACATACAGGTTCTCCAGGACATTGCTACAGTCACGGCAACAATTGAAGTAGTGCCGAATTGGCGTTTCAGCTGTTTTCTGGTACCACTGGGATTTCCTCCAGTATGAATGACCCAGGCAACGCTTGCAAAAAGGACACTCCATCGCCACCAGGAAAAGTCACATGCGAAAAAATGCTATTTGCGTTTGGCCTCAGCAGCCACCTCTCAATTCTAAAATGCTGCAATTGTGACAATTGAGACTCAATTGTGAAAGTGTTCATCCAGTAGCATGGGAATCCAAAGTGTAACTACTGTTCGGAGCAGTTCTGAACTTTGACACCAACAGCTGCAAAAACATGAATCTATGACCAGACGACTGACTAACACAACATTTTCATCGACAACTCACCAGTGAGATCGATGTCACTGCCTCCTGCAACTCGAGGAACTCCAGCACCTGAGCACATTGGAAGCTGTATGATATGATATTATATTATGTGTTTCTGTGTGTGTGTGTGTGCTTGGGTGATAGCATGAATTAACTTCAAACTGACTGACACGGAATTGTCAGAGTCTGTGTGAGTCGAGGAGAATGAACCAATCAGAAGAGCTGGAATCAGCTGAGTAGATTCACTCAACCAAATCACCAGCTGAGTATGGTACTTAGTGTACGAGCACCAGAAAGTGCCATGGATGAAAGCTCAACATCTCATTGGAGCTTTCAGCTCAGTCAGCCGGGCAGTCAGCTCACTTCAAGTCGGGTCGAACAGTTCCAGTGGCGGCCGCTCTGTCGAAGCGGATGGCGGGTGTGGCTGGGACATTTCGTTTCCTGTAGCCAGCACAAGCTCACTACTTCACCACATTTGAGTTTAAGGACTTGCACTGTCCCCGAACAAGGACAAGTTGCCCACACATTGTCTCAGCCAGCTCGTACTCTGTTGTCTCTCACCATGGCGCATCAGCATGTTCATCCTTGGCACTACAGATATTGATTGATTCATGTGAGTCTGAGTCTTAAAGGGATGTAATGGTGCACAATGAACCAATGAACAGTTCAAGCGGCATGAGCTTGACCTGGCGCTGCAATGGGAAATCGTGATGGGTGGCCACGTGGAAGAACGCGTCCTTGACATCTTCAGGGATATAGTAGTCCTCCAAGATCTCCAGCCTCAACTGTTTCATATAAACAATACAACACTGTAAACTGCATGCAAATCCCTGCCAGGCTGCATCACAGGGTTTCTGTCGATGGTAGGGGCTACTTCTTCATCGTGCTCCTCTGCTTCCTCCTCTTCCGCCTCCTGGTCGATTTGCTCCTGCTCAGCCTTGTAGGGCTCCGACTTCTCAGGAAGACTCGGATTCCACGCTGTGAGGTCCGCCAGCGCACCGGCAGGTGCCAGTGGAACACTGTGCTCAAGTGTTGACATGAATTGAAGTTCCACAAGTTTTGGCTGCAGCCTCTCCCACACAGCATTCGCCAAACTCGACACCATGTTCTCAATTGAAGATCGAGCTGAACTGTTGCTCGGCAGTGCAGCACCACCACCTAGGAATGTCTGAAAGCATTCCCCAACAGCCATCTCACATGCCGTCATCATCGGAAGTGTTGGGTTTGCTGGCGCCGGCGGAGGAAAGGCAGGTTGAACTGGATGTGTTGCTGCCAGACGTGCATCCCTTGGATGTAACGGACGAGACTTGGGCGGATCTTTCGGTTCCGGCACACCCTCTGGAGAATCAACCTCAACCACTGGCGGCTTTGGCGGCTTTGCAGCCGGCTTTTTCGGCTTTGCAGGCATGGTTTTCGTAAGAGGTGCTGGCTTTGTTTTTGCCGTTGCCCCTACTTCTGCTGATGCCAATTTTTTTGCTGGCGGTCTTGCTTTTGGTGGTGCTCCTGCTTTTGGTCCTGCCCCTGGCTCGTCTGTTGATGCTGTTGCGCTGGCTTTTGTTTTTTTTGCTGGTGATGCTTTTGGATCATTGGTCCACTCTGGAGCGGGCACTGGTGGCCTGGCAAAAGCCGGAGTAGCAGAACTGGAGGATGCAGGATCACCACCCCCTCTTGTGGCGTCATCGACATCTGTCTCCGGGATCTCAAGCGGAGCAGTTCGTGCTCTTTTGGCATCTGGCAGCACCTCAAATGCTTTGCATTGAAGACGACACACACACACACACACTCAATTGAGGATGTCAATTGTGACTGAAATGTTATTATTTATTCTTGAAGCTGAAGCGAAAATGTAGTGTTGCTCCCAGCTGCTGCTGCTGCAGCAGTTCCTCTTGACTTCGTCTTCTGATTTCGCTTCTGAAGCTTCTGAAATGTCCTGGCAGGTAGGTCCACGGGATGTTCCTGCTTGTCCTTGACCATTCTTGTTTTCAAGTTCCTGAGTCAAAGTGGTACGTGTTGGCACTACAGGGCAGACTGCAAATCAAATCAATGCGGAATTCGAGTCCAGGCACATCTGAATGGAAGCCCAATCAGTCTGATTTGCAAATTGGTCGGTCCATGTGGTCCAAGCATTTTGCAATGCTGCCTTCCATTGATCCGACGACCAACCAATGGACGGCAGGAGATGCTTCTGCTTCCTGATGCACACTTTGGCAGAACCATGGATTGCATTTAAATATTTACATATTACAACCTCAAAACAACATTCGAAAATCTGAAGCTGCTCAGCGACACGTGATGGCCATTGGCGAAGTCGATAATGTGCTGTTGATCGGCAGCGATGGCTCTGTAATCTTCCTTTCTGTGCTTCTGGACTAAAGTGTCGAACCATGCGACGCATTCGATGCCACAGACCTGCACTGACAGCTGATATACTTACAAAAACTAGACAATTGAGTGTCACCTGGACCAATGAGTCAGTTCAGCACAGCGACTTGGAAGAGAGCCATGACCAACGCAATCATGGCACACGTCCTGTGCCATCCCGCCGAACAGCAGATCCTGACAATTGAAGGACCACATAGGAGGGTTATAATTATCCTAGTCCCTGAACCTAAAAAAAACCTCCAAGACCTTCAGCATTCAAAGACTCGAGAAGCCTGAGCAACTTGTCGGGAAAATTGAGGATGAAGTGGAGCGTCTTGAGCGCTGCGGGATGACGATACACCTCGGTCATTAGGGTGAATTCTTATTAAAATTAAAATTAATTATTATACAACTCGATTCATGAAGCAACACCTGTTCGACCAGGCACCTGTTCCATGATATGCTGGTATAGGCCACATTCTCTGCCAAACCTTCCTCCTTCGGCCTCCCTTGGCTTCCATCCATGACTGTCACTGTCACTGCCCTCAATTGTCAATTGAGTGAAACTGAAATGAATGAAAAATGTACAAATGTCATGAAGCTTCGACACGTGCATTGACTGCTGCAAGCGAACCTCCCATTTGTTAGAAAAGTTACATTCCCTGTCCAACCTCTCCAACAAGTCTGCCATCTGAGGTGATGGACGATTTCCATGGTGGGCAACCCCATAACCAACGATCACCACTCTCTTCGGCCAAACGTAGGTTCTGCCGCCCAGGAAAACTGACCTCGAAGTGTTGGAGCAGAAAGCAGTTGCCGAAGAGCTCGGGTTGTCAATAGAGCTCACATCGTCATCAGTAGCATCAATAGCCGGTTCGTGGTCTCTTGTTTCTCTCGGGGTCCTTCCACTTGCGTCCCCAATCGTCCGAGTCGTCTTCTTCTTTGCCCCGCCCCAAGTCACCGGAACTTTTCGTTGAGGCGTCTGCGGCTTTCTTGCTGGCGTAGTTCCCGACATCGAATTGGCTGTATACTATCCCCAAGCTTTGATTGTGCCTCGAATGAACACGGAATTGTAATGATGAAAGCTTAAGCGCCAAAAAAAAAGGGCTGCATCAATCTTTGCCAAAGTGCTCTCTAACGTTCTTGTTACAGGCTGACAGAATCCAGGCTTCTGGTTTCTGGATGCCGTCTCTTCCCCGTTTGAAAGATCTCCTCAAATGTTGTTGCATTGAAACAATGACATGTCAGGTAGCAAATTATTCTCAATTGGAAATTGTCTGAAATGTACTGCAGGTGTCACAAGATCACCAGCCTTTCTCGGGCAGAGCAAATAGAGCAAGTAGATTGCTTGCTGTGCTTTCCGGAGATCCTGGCCCTGCTCCTCGAGACACAATTCCTCAGGGAGATGCTGGAGGGCCACACTCGACATAGCACAACTTGAGCCAGAACTGCAGCATTAGGTTACAAGGGGCTCACAATCAATCACCAAGCAAGCTGACACACACACACACACACACTCACTGAGCCTTCCGCGCAAATATCACTCACATGCCTTCTGAAACGACTTCACCTGGCAAAATGCAAATTTCATGCCAGCCCTGCCCCCCCCCCGGCTCTGTCAAAACATGCCAGGCAGACCACTTGAGCCAGAACTGCAGCATTAGGTTACAAGGGGCTCACAATCAATCACCAAGCAAGCTGACACACACACACACACACACACACTCACTGAGCCTTCCGCGCAAATATCACTCACATGCCTTCTGAAACGACTTCACCTGGCAAAATGCAAATTTCATGCCAGCCCTGCCCCCCCCCGGCTCTGTCAAAACATGCCAGGCAGACCTTGCCATTGATGCTACCACAATAGTTATACTACCGCAAATCATGCTACCACAATTAGCGCTACCACAATTGTTGCTACCACAATTGACAAATTGATGCTACCAGAACTGATGCTACCAGAATTGATGCCACTGCAAAATCGAATCAACCAAGCCAAGCAATGCCATGCTGACTACCACAGTTGCTGCTACCAGAACTGATGGTATCAGAATTGATGCCACCGCAAAATCGAATCAGATGCCACCGCAACAATCGAAGCAATCAAGCCATGCAATGCCATGCTGACTACCACCATTGACATTGATTGATGCTACCAGAATTGATGCCACTGCAGCATCGAATCAACCAAGCCAAGCAATGCCATGCTGACTACCACAATTGATTGATGCTACCAGAATTGATGCCACTGCAGAATCGAATCAACCAAGCCAAGCAATGCCATGCCGACACAGTAACGGCCTCCCCAGCGTCTTTGCAAACACGAGTGTGCTCTGACAGTCATGCGGACTGGAGACTTCTTTAAATGCCACCCCCATTCGGCCAAGATGGGGTCACCCTGCTGAGTATGCGCCGGCAAATCAGATGCGGAGCGCTGAAATCCAATTGCCTTGCATACCGGCCCGCAAGAGGACAGGTCATGCTCGTCATCGAGTGCACCGGAATCGCTGCGCAACGCGCCGGTTACTGAAGACCTGTCAATGAGGCACAGCATAAGATGCCATGCGGGGCCATGCCGGCAAGCAGCAGTGATCGAAGTTAATACTTCGACCGTGGTGTGGGTACGTGGCATAGTATTTATTAATAGTAGCGAGGCCTTCCCTGCAATCTGTGTGCATTTCACCCCGCGGCGGACACACCACCTGGCTGGACAGGCGAGCAGCACACAGAGTAAATCCCCAGCGCCCGGCCAGCGACGCTGTCCCGCACGGATCAAGGACCCATTGCTCACGTGGTCCGAGCCCGACTGGAGCGGTCTCTAAGACCACTCTGAGCTTGGGCGTGCAGGATGGGTAGGGCGAGTCGAACCAAGCCAAGCAAGCCAAGCAAGCCAAGCAAGCCAACCAAGCAACCAAGCCAACCAAGCAGTGGCACGTGACAAAGGACCACGTTTCAGCTTCCAACACATCCGGCTTGGACAGAAGCGAACACCATCGCTCAATACATCCGGCTTGGACAAATGCAAAAATGTTTGGCAAAAAAGGGTTTCCTCACGCTGGCTTCCCAGTGTGCTTTAAAATGTTTTGGTCAACGGCCGTGCCCCCGGCACTGAAATTCCTAATAAAATACATAAATAAGCTAATACTACAACTGCTTGAAACCTTAAATCGGTATATTGAACTGCACTATTGAGGAAATTGGTTTTGGCCTTCAAACCCCCCTGATCCAGCCCCCAAGGATCCAACCCTCAAAACGAGTGTGTGGAATTATTCCCCCAACGAAACTTTCGTACGCACTAATTGCGGGCAACCCTTAACTGTGTGGACACTCGTTTTCTTCCTAGTGGTCAGCGGGGGTGAGTTCGGGCCCGATCTTCGGGCAGTCTGACAAGCAGAAGCCACTGGCTTCCACTCAGCACCGACCACTGGTCGGGGGTAAAGCGAACGACTCGTCCACCCCCTGGTTGGGGGTAAGGCGAACGACTCGTCCACCCCCCCATCTCCCCTACAAGGGATAGAGAACCTGTACGACAGGAACGTGAAGCGAAACTAAAGCTAAAAGACTTGCAAAGTCCACGCAGACTACGAGCTACCGCAAGCAGGGGAATACTATTCCAACGGCCTACGGCGTATATACAGCTCTGGCAGACTCTGCCCTAAGCAGCCTTGCTGCTGACAGATACGACCTGCGTATCAACTGCATGTTTCGCAGAGTGAGAGCACTGCTCTATGACAGCACTGCCAAAAGGTACACGAACTTCGTGTTTCTGCATACTATACAGGGTGTGGTGGGCGGGAAAAATTTTCTAAGGATCACAGATCCTGACTTCAAGCCGAAAGCTGCACAGCAAAGCTTTTCTAGTGGTTCTAGTGTTTTCAACACGCAGCAAAAACACTGTTTTCCTTTTCGACGACAAACTTTGTCTACACTTTCGGCGGGGAAATAAAACTCATCCGCGCACGCACGATGGATGCTTATTTCCCCCAACGAAACTTTCGCACGCACTAGTTGCGGGCAACCCTTAACTGTGCGGACACTTTTTTCTTCCTAGCAGTCAGCGGGGGTGAGTTCGGGCCCGATCTTCAGGCAGTCTGAAAAGCAGAAGCCACTGGCTTCCGCTAAGCACCGACCACTGGTAGGGGGTAAAGCGAACGACTTGTCCACCCCCCTTGAAGGCACTCGAAAGCCTTACCCACCCGCCGTTTAGACCGCGTCAAGTGATAGAGATAGAGTCAGATAGAGCCAACTGCACTGCGTTGGACGGCAAGAAGTGGCGCTCTGCGCCCAACTTGCGAGCTTCTTCCCGTCACGGCTGGGGCCGTCATTTTTTCATTCACACGCTTTAGTCGGCGGGCGCTACGTACTTATGTCAACCGGTGGACTGGTTAGGCACGCCAGACTACTACTGTTGCTTCCCAAGGCAGCGGCCGTCTATTGCGGCCTTGAAAAGAGAGCTGTATACTCTCTTTGAGGTCAGTGGAGTTCACCAACACTGTCGGCGTGTCATCGTTCTGTACACATAGAGGGCCGAGTGTACGGCATCCTGTCCAGCCTCCTTTGGAGCTCACTGTAAAATGCATCAGTTGGCTGCCCTTGTGGCCGTTACTCCCATCGATCTGCAGAGGGGGGCCACTCAAGCGAAGCCAAAATTGCTCAGATTATTCGACCCCACATTTGGAGCCGCGTGCGCTGACCACTTTCACAAAGGCCTTCGAGGCTTCCCTTGCGGGAGCTTGAGGCCTCCTGAAGCCATCAAGGAGGATTTTTGAAAGCAACATGCACCTCGAGTCTGCAAGTTCCAAAAGAGACAAGCAACCACGAAGCAATCCCAGACTCCGATTACGTGATGGAACTGACTGAAAGAGCAAAATATTGAAGGAGATGAAGATGCAACCTCCGTTTTGCAATGGGGGGGTCCCGCAGTCAAGTGCATTTCTCAAAATCCGTAGCATCAGCCGACCTTCTCGATACCATAACTCTACATGGCTTGATCTGCTCTATTCAGAAACGCTAGAGCCGCTAGAGTCACCTCTGGAAAAATTTCCCTGTCTTTGTACAATCTCTTTTTTGGTTACCTCCATAAAGCTGCACAGTCTGGCCGACGAGTTTGCAAAACCAAAGGGGAAACGTTGAAGCCATGTTGGTCAACTTCCGAGCTTGAATCCGACTCCCATCCACAGAAAGAACACCAAAAAACCGCACAGGTCAACTGGCGAGCCCGCTGCACTGCCAGGACGAAGCCGACGTTATGGGGCTGTCGGGCGACCCCATTTCCAGGCCTGCAAAACACAAGCATTTCTAGCTTCGCCAGCACTATTAAGGGCGAGCACACAGCTACTTTGGAGAAGCCCCAACCTTCCAAACGGTCCTCCACTAGAGGCTCTCCAAACAAGCAATGACATGCGCAGCCGACGAGATTCAGCCGCAGTGGGTGCAGGGATCAAACTTGCGACCCCAAAATGGAGCCGTCTCGCGGCCCAGGAAAGGAGCGGCGAAATGCAGCCAACCTTTTTTATGACTGGGAACTAGAGGACCCAAAATTGGGGCCGCATGGCGGCCCCCATTTTGGAGTCGCGAATTCCTTCATTCTGAGGCTCAAGTCTAAGCCCGTGCGTTCCAGACTGCTACATCAAGGCGATCCGCCCACAGGCAGGCATCCAGTGTGGAAAGACTCTCCAAGAACCAGAAATTCAGACACTTGCTTGTCATTGTGGAAGTGATTAACATAAGAGAAGCGCACACAGAGGGGGCCGCTCAAGCGAAACCAATTGCTCAGATTATTCGACCCCACATTTGGAGCCGCGCGCTGACCACTTTCACAAAGGCCTTCGAGGCTCACTTGCGGGCGCTTGAGGCCTCCTGAAGCCTTAATTTACGTAGTTGTTCTTCCGATTGAGCAGAAACGGCAGCGCTAAAGAGAAAATGATTTGTGAATCTATTTGCAAAGAACGCCGATATATAGTCCACAAAAGCACGCAAGCCAAGGCAGGCAACACACCCCCAAGGCAAGGCAGGGACCTCACCCCTCCATGGGACTAAGCAGTCCACAATGTTGGCACGCGCAAGCAAGGCTGGCTAGACAGGCCAAAGGCCGATCAAACGTCAAGCACGAGCATATTCTCAAGTCGACAAGCTGGCTACGGCCAGCGGCCCAAGAAGCAGTAGCGGCAAGGGTTTGTGTCATTATCACTGGGCGGGCGGGTGGGGCAAAATTTTATGCCCATGTTGCCATGCTGCCTTCACTTGCTCCCTTGAGCACAACCTCACGGCGGGAGCATATCATAAGCCATGCACACAAGGATTGCTCTCAAGAGAAAATCACTTTGAAAGTTTTCTTTCCAACTCAATCGGAAGAAGTAAAACTAACCCAGTTTTACAAAACAACATCCTAAATTAAAGCGCTATCAACCCGTTGACCGCTAGCTTAATTTACGTAGTTGTTCTTCCGATTGAGCAGAAACGGCAGCGCTAAAGAGAAAATGATTTGTGAATCTATTTGCAAAGAACGCCGATATATATATATATATATATATATATATATATATTGTATAAATTCCTTCAGGAAGCAGCACTCGCAAGGTCTTCGTTTTCACTGGTGACGTCGGGCGATCACACTCCTGCAACGACATGCCCATCCGCGGCTGCGGATGAGCGCATCGTTTCGTGCAACGCAAAGGCCCAGCAGTTATGAGACTCGGCAGTCCACAAAAGCACGCAAGCCAAGGCAGGCAACACACCCCCGATTAACCGAGGTCTTAAGCAAGGATGTCATCAAGCGTTTTTGCAACTGGAGTCGCCTTGATAATTCCTGCCTTCGTCTTCAAGACTTTAACCAGCTCTCTGGACAAAATGTCAGAGGGATTCGAAGGGCTCGGAACGCGTGCTATCCAAGTGTTTAGACCCGCCATGTCTTCAACCGAAAGGAGTAGCTCGATCAGCATCTTGCCCGTGTCGTTTCTTGCTCTCCCCGAAATGCATACGTCACGAGCACTGTTATTATCCACATAGGCCACTAATGCATGATGCATGATCCTTTTGCGCCATAGCACAATTGCAGCGATGTACGCTACAAGTTCCGCCTCGAAGATGATGGTTTTCTTACTGGCGCTGCCGAGCTTTTCCATTTGCGTCAGGTCTAATTCGTGCGAGAAGAAACTCAGCACGTTGCCCTCGTGGTCATAAAGCACACCGCCTATGCCGCACTTGGGGCCCTGAGCACTCACCTCATAAGCTGCATCAGTGAAGATGTATCGTGGGGAGTGGGCTGGTCTCGCCAGCACGCGTGGCTTTGAGTCCTTGAGGAGCAGCGCGTACCGGTTCAAGGCAGTAAGAGCATCCTGCCCAAGATTCGTTTGACCGGTAGCGATATGCGTATCCAATTCCTTAAGACAAAGTTTGCTGGCGCGCCCGAAGACTTGGCCGTCGGCAAATTGTAGCCGGCCCCTGAGCCGCTGTGCATCTTTGCAGCGCAGCTCCTTGCTTTCGACCGCGTCGGTAAGGGCGGCTAGGAGCTCTTGCACCCTGTTGTCAGTGTTCCCAACCTCAACCCGTCCGCTGCTAAAGGGTTCTAAGTTAAACCTCACCCCCAATGATTCAAAAGTACTGCCAAAATCCTGTGCCTTCTTCCCCTCCTCCGCGAACTGCCACCCCAGGAGTCTAAAGAAGCGGGGGATGTGGTCAGCGGTGTATGCACAATCTGATTGCCGAGCTAGTGTGGGAAAATCGTCAAAGTAGCAGGTCCACAAGAAGCCCAGATGGCACCCGAGCGTCCACACCGAGTGCACGGTCCTGAGGAAAGAATGCACACTCCTCACCGCCCCGAAGGGTAAGGCCTTCAGGCGATGCACTGAAGGTTGGCCGGACTGCTCGTCGTGGAAGGCAACGTAAGCGTCCTTTAGGGCGTCCTCACTTAGACCAAGCTGGCGATAAGCGGACTTGAGATCGTAACTTCGGCCTTTAAGGTTATCTCTGGGGAACGATTCCAAGCATTGCAGAATCAAGCATGCCAGCACGTCAGTCGTGTGCGGCTGGGGAGATTCGCAGGCTTGCACGGCCGCGTTCACGGAGCTTCCTGATAAGTCGTCTATAAGCCTCACCTTTTGGGAATCCCCGGAACCTTGCGATAACCCAAACCTCCTACTGACTAGTGCCCCATCTTCTAGGTCATCAGGATCGATTGGTCCTTCCAGCCAACCCTTGTCATGTTCCTCAGCAGTTTTGCGCTTCACCTCACGATCCAGCTCGCCTTGCGAGCGTACCGACTCCAAGACGTGCTTCCTGGTCTGCGATGCCTTGCGGTGAACCTCCTGCGGGGATGCCGAGGCGGGCTTAAAGACCTGGGGGAACAATCCTGTAAGCGGCACTTGACCCACTAAGTCTGTTCCACTGATCATTTCCTCGACCACCTCCATATCCTCGTACCCTATGTCCTGTAGAAGTTCCTTCCACAGAAGGATTTTCTTTGGCCCTAAGATATCCCTTAAGTGGGGTGGCATCTTGGCCTTAAGTGCTGCCTCACTCTCCTCCAAGGCTGCCGCCCTGGCTTCCCACCGCTCAAACCACTTTTCCCTAAACTTCAGCAACTCATCGGAGTCCAAAGATCGGTTAAGTTCGACGGCTTTGTTAAGTGCTTGCGGCAAAGGAACTTTCAGTAGTTTGGGATGTCCTGCTTTACACGCAGCCGCAACAAAGGCGTCCGGGGAGTAGGGCACACCCCAGGCTTGTTCAAGAATGGGCTCGGTAGGGTTACGGTCGAAGCATTGTCCGCATCCAAGGTCAGAGCTGAAGAATTGTCCCCCTTTTTAATGGCACGGTTCTAAGAAGTTGCGCATTGGCTGGAATGCGCCGGATTGAAGCAGCACATGTGGGTGGAAGATCCCATGGGGATTTGAGGCGACCCATGGGGGCACACGGCGCGGCGTCGAGAGCCGACTGCGGGCCGCGAACTAACAGCACTTTGCAATGCTCCGGCACGAGAGCTGGAAATTTGGCAGCCGCAGGCTGATTGCCAGCAGCCGCACGGCACGCGGATAGCAAGCTGTCGGCTTTGGGCAAGGCTTGTGGTGGCTGCCACCCGGCGCTGACTAAGTGAGAGGCCACAGCATGAGCTATAGCAGCCGCAAGGGGCGGTGGGTAAGCGGTTTCTTCCTTGGTGGCAAGGCCCCAGGGCTCATGCGGATGCGCAGGCGATTGACCAGGACAGGAGCGTTGCAACGACGAAAAAACATCATGAGTGGAAGCCAGGGTGGCGCGCTTGGGCCGCGCACCTCCAAACATGCAGTGGTCAAAGGAAGTGCGGTAAGGGCACAGATGCGCAATGCTTTGGAAGAAGGTGGTGGCCCAAAACCAGGAGCGGTGCGGATTCTCGCACACGAAAAGCACGTCCCGACGGTGACATTCCAGCGCAACCTTGGCCAAGAATTCATATAAGGCATTGGCAGCCGCAACACGCTGCTGATTGGAGCCCTGAAGTTGGGGCAAGCCATCGGGGAACTGAGAAGATCGAAGAGGCGGCGGGCCAGGGACGGGCAGACCTGAGCTAGCAGCTATCGTAAACCTGGATGTCTCGCGCACGGCTAGAGGTGCCGCAAGGTGGCGCTGCGACCACAGCAGACAGCAGCGGATTGCACAGCCAAAACATGGCCAGGTCCTGGCCATCCTGAGTGGTTAGGTCAGCGATCAAGGGGGCACATGCTGCAGATTCAAGGTGCTTATGATCGATGCCGTGCGCCGTTACACCTAGTCGACGGAGGCACGCAGTGACGCGGGCTGTGCCCGCAAAGAGCTCAAAGACAACTGGGGTAGCCGGGGCCCGAAAGATTGGACGCGGAATGGGCACCATGGTGCCCTGCTGAAGGACGTCGCCTGTGGCCAGGTCAGGGGGACTAAACCCTAGAAAAACCAGAGCTGAGTGGTCAGCTTCGGAAAGGGCCGCGAAATCGCGGATGACAAACCCGGCTAATACTACCCGGTAACCATCCCAAGGCATGGTGGCATGCCGCTGATGGGCATCAAAGGTAATGCATGTATTGGATATTGGCAAAAGATTGCCTCGCAAGTGTGCATGGGGCAGCGGCCCAGCATGAGCACCGGAAGCGCTTTCGAGCCAGAGATGGCCCTTCTCGAAGGTGGACACACCTATCAAGAAATTGGGGAAACCCTTGGCATTATTCCGGTCTGCGTGCAGCGGAGTGAGCGTCTGAGCCATCAAGGACAGGGACGTGAACGGCAATTCATGTCCCCAACTTTTAGCGCAGGCGGCCAGCATCCGACACACGGTCGGGAATTCATGACACGTGCGGCGCAGCCCCAACATGGGGCCCTGGACATAAGCACCGACACTGAAGGAAAAACTGGATTGGTGGGTGATGTCGGGATGTTGTCTGGCGGGTACTTCCGAGGGCAACAAGCTTATGAGCTGTGTTATGTCATCAGAAGTAATTCTGGGTTTACTGAGGCAAGCGGCTGCGAAGTCCTCAGCGGCGTCATGCACTTGATCCTGTTGCACACTGAGGTCTCCTGTCAAGGTAGCGGCGGCTGAACAGTCATGGACGCGCTCAGCAGGATCAACGACCACCGTATGATCCTTTTGTCACGCCCCACCCACGGCCGGGCATTGACCGATGGGGTGCGATCCTTCGCACTTGGCACACACATGGGCCCTCGTACAGCTTGGATGCGAGCAGCCTTCCAAGTTGTATGCAAAACAGATGCGCTGTCCCTGCTTCGTGAGCGGCTTCGCTCCCTTCTGTCGCAACACCAAGGGCATGGGAATGCTGCTGGCATCCTGAGAGCCCTTGCCCTTACCGGCTTTGCCCTTGCCGCCGGTCTGCTTTCCCTTACCGGAACCTTTACCACCCTTGGAGCCCTCCTGGCCACGCCACTTGTTTGCATGATCCGCATTAGCTGTGTTCTTGCGCTTACTTCCCGCAGGCAGGGGAATAAGCAGAGAAGACACCGCATACGATTCAAGGGCTGCATGGAGTGCTCGGTCCATATCATGGCTGCCATCGGGGTTCGCACGGGGTCTTCGGTTTTCCTCAAGCATGTGCACCCACACAGCCTTGTCAGCCTGGATCAGCTGCTCAATGTTAACACGCTGGTGATTTGCTGGGGCAGGCCGGCGAAAGTGCATCATAAGCTTGGCCAGGTAGCTTTCATACGCGCCTAGGCTGACGCAACTGGCCATGACATAAGCATAACCTCGACGTTTAAACCCTTCAAGCAAAGCCAATGCGCCATGCACAGGTTGGTCTGTGGTTTCAGCATGCTCGCGCACAGCGATTTTCCCTGCCTCTACCTCAAGTACTTTTGACGGCTTGTGGTGATTAAGCAGCTCGTGCTGGCGGGAAACGCATTTCTCAATCGGTATATGCTTGAAGACATTTTCTGGATGCTGCTCACAAGTCATGTCCAACAGTGAATGCCCGGGCTCCATGGTCGAGTCGATGTGCAAGCCAGGGTTGGCAGTCTTGAACATGGAAAGACGCTGCGATTTCTCGGCTTCAGGTAGCTTCTGCTTAGTGGTATTGTCGGGATCCAAGATTGATTGCCGAAGTGCACTGAGCTGAAGGGTTTGAGACTCGAACAGCAGACGCTTAAAGGCGGCGACATCACCCAAGGACAACCCCGGGAGATTTGACTCAAGCCACTCCTTTAACGCCTCTTCAGACAGGTCTTGACCGGGGATGCCGACAAGATGTGCTGTGGTCCCCAGCGTCTTAACCCCGAGAGCTTCCAACTTGCCCACAGTGGGCTGACTCAAGTTGATCTCCTTGCATCGCCGGATAAAGTGGGCCTCAGAATCAAGAATGGCGGTCATTGCGATATGTGCTACAAACACTAGTCAATCGATGCTGTAGTTCTCTGTCCTGCTTCACGTGTTGTGCGGTGTTGTGTTGTGATCCTGTCAAAGCACCCGGAAACATGTCATGATCTCAGCCAGGGATGCGTGAGGGGGCGAGTTCAACAACGACATGTGATAACATGATCACCCTAGGCTGCACTCACAGACTCGCGAAAACTCTCTCACCGCGCACTGCATCGGCTGACGGATCAGGCGGTAATAATACCGCAAGCTGCCCTTGTTTTGTGCCCTCGCACGAGTCCCCTTGGACTGGCCTTTAAAGGCCTGCAGCTACCCTTCTACAATTCTGACAAGTGCCGCTGACTTGTCCAAAACTAGATGGGGCGACGTAATTGGCTGTCCCAACCTTTCCACACGCCAAAATGGCGCTTCCTCCCCCAGACCGTGCTATCACGTAATGGCACTTCTTGGACTTTGCATGCATAAGCGAGTCCTTCAGTTCCCACGGCCAGCCCTGCCTTTGGACCTTCTGAACAGGCGGCTCATCCTCGGACGATGTTCCCGAACTCTCGACACTCTCGCTGTCAGATGAAGAACTAGAATCTGAACTGACCTCCACGACCTCTTGCAGGTTCGGTGCCTCATCACAAGCATCGGGCTCAGACTTGACGGCTTCCTGTGCCTGCTGCGGGGCTGCAGAGAAGTACTCGGCCCGCGGGTTGTCTGGCTTGAACCGTCCGGAAGAGATGTCTTGAAGTACTTGTTCAAACTCTTTCACGGCCGATGTGGCCAGGTCAACTGCATAAATCGCCTGCGAGCCAGCTGTTGCCGACGCATGACGGCCCAGCACCGACCTCACCGGCTCACTCACACCATGCTTCGAGCACCATGCAAGTGGAGTGCGTTTGAGCGAATGCGACGAAATGCGTTTCAGGCGCTCCTCGTCACACACTGGGCCCAATGCAATCCTCAAGAAGGATGTGATCTCGGAGGCTCGGATCTCACGCTTAGCCAGCAAATCACCATCCGCAGACAAAGGGGCCCTCAGCAGAGGGCCCTCAACCTTGCCTTGGACCTCCATGCCGACTGACCTGAGGGCCTCGAGGGCTGCAGACACCCACTGGGAGCCAGTGACTCCCACTGCTGGGATCAGCACGGGCAGGAGCTTCCTGGATCTCGCAGTAACGTTGTTAGTCTTATGCATTCCTAGATAGAGAACAACGTATCCCGAAGAATCATCAAACTCGTGCTCAATCCACTGAATGTCCGAAAGGTCGCTGTTCCTACAACGGCCATACAGGGCAAAAGTACATCTGGCTGCCATGGCCCGATCAAAGCTGTGGGCTCCTTGGTCCTCCACCATGGTGTGCAATCGGCATGTTTCGCCCACTGTCAACGCTTCTGCTTGGCGCAACCATTGAACTCCAACTGACATTTGTTCAGCGAGCCCGCACACCCGCCTGCTCTTCAAGACATCGTCAAGATGAAAACCAAGTACATGGTGAAGGAATCGCATTGCGCTCAAGACCCCGGCCCCCCTTGAGGCAGCTGCGCCTGCCTTCTTGAGGTTGATCATGTAAGCCCACAGTGATGCCTCCGATAGACAGTCCGAATCGGACGCAGGGCCGTTAAGGTACCACCTGAGAAACATGTTGAAGGCATTTGCACGCTTGTCAATTGTCCAAGGTGAGCGAGTACCGACGGCGGCTGTCACTGAATCTGGGTCAACCTTGTCATTGTGCAACAGCGTAGGTGGGATTGAACTCGGGGGCACAAGTCGCAGGCCTGCCACCAACTTACCCAGACTAACCTCCAAGACATCAGCGCGCCTCTCACGGAAGGAAAGGTTCTTAGTGGCTTTAATGGCTACTGCGAAAATCGGCTTACCTTGAAGATACACTTTGGCGCTTAGAGATACACAGGTTTTCTCCTGAAAAGTCGGCTCCTGTGGCACAAGGAGATTTTTCGCAACCAAGGGCATCTTGGGGATTGACGGCAGCGATGGCAGAGACTCGCTGAACACAGCACGCATGGGGCCACGCTCCCACGGGAACTTCAGCTTGCTCAAAGATGGATTCGTAACCAACTCAGTTGACACCACACTGGCCAAGTCAACAAGCGGTGGTATCGTGGGCTCATGGATGCTGGGTGTGAAGGCCTCGGTAGCAGGGGATGCACCGAGGCTAATTTCCGAGCCTATCGGCCTCCAAGAAGAGCTATGCAGCAAGCCGCTCTAGGTGCGCATCAAACTCACTCAACAATCCTTCCTCTTCCTCGGCCACCTCCCTGTAGTGCTGCAACTCTGCAGAAGGGTCACAGTCTTCCTGCTCGTCCCAACCATCCGGCCCGTATTCCGACATCCAGAGGCTCGGGATGCCCTAAAGGGGTTTGGCCTACACCACTAAGGAGCAGTAGGTCTGCATCGCCAGGGCCCGTGGTGGGTATCGGTGGAAAGGCAGGCCGAGGCTCAAGCGATTCTGCACTGACCACGACACTGGGCATTTGCTCATTTGACGGCATAAGCTGTTCTGAAGGATCTAGCGGGTTCTGCGCAGGCCTAGGGCTAAGCACAGGTTCAACCGACGGTACAGTCGTGGACGCAAGCCCATCTGGATCCCCCGTATTAACCGAAGAATGCACAAGTAATGGCGGCATAGCGAAGGCCTCTGATGTGGGCAAGGCCTGCTCAGCAACTGGCTGTTCGGCGCGGGGACCTCACATGAGGGCGCAGGCTCGTGGGGAGGGTTGGGCATGATGCTGAGCTGGTGCAAACCCTCTCGTAATGGCAGTATGCAAAATGATGGAATGCACTTCCTTGTTGACAAAATCAGAGGTCTGCAACCAATGCGATCGCTCGGGAGGGCCAATGAAGCCCAAATGCACAAAACTACGTTGCACTCCTGACACAGACACTCAAAATCTGGAGGCACAACCACGCTCAAATCCGAAAAAGAACTTGACTGGCTGCCAGCGCGCTGCAAGGACGTTGGATGAAAGCGCTCTAGTGCGGTAACTCGAAGTTCAAGAGCCGAAAGCTGGTCAGTCCAGCCTTCCTAAGGCCTGAGTATCTCAGAGCTATGCACTAAGGACGATCCGGCACTGGTTGCTGCACTCATGCACCTCTCTATTGGAGGCGCCCGCACCCCCCCCCGGCCGCAGGAGAGAGCTACAAATGATGTCTAGACGCTGAAAGTGAGAATGTGACAGAAGTGCTCCATGTTGCTGACAAAATTTTATGCCCATGTTGCCATGCTGCCTTCACTTGCTCCCTTGAGCACAACCTCACGGCGGGAGCATGTCATAAGCCATGCACACAAGGATTGCTCTCAAGAGAAGTAAAACCAACCCAGTTTTACAAAACAACATCCCAAATTAAAGCGCTATCAACCCGTTGACCGCTTGCATCAAGAAGGATTTTTGGACAGCAACATGCACCTCGAGTCTGCAAGTTCCAAGAGATAAGCAACCATCAAGCAAATCCCAGCCAATTGCGTGAAACGGCAAAGCCCGTTACTGCCAGGACAAGGCCCACGTTTTGCAGAAGCAACCAGGTCGACTCTGACAAGTGCCGATACCAGCCGAAGATGGCAGGGCCGACCTTCGTCCATGGAAATGGAAACTTAGAGTTTGCCTGGAGACAGTTGTAATTTAACATGGCCGCGCCTGCATCAGCAACATAATGGCGGAAGTTTTCACTTGTCTTCTAGACCACGCGGATTCAGACCTGAAGGCATGGCTCTCTCTTGTGTAGCAGGCTCCACAATCGATCGTCTCGTCTACAGGGAAGCTGATTCAGAAAGGAAACGTGTTGAGCCTACAGCCTCGGACCAACGAAAGATCGATGGGGCTCAGGGCCGTTGGACGCAACGATCTTCGGCCCTTTAGGCCCAAAATTTTCCTCGCAATCGGAGCTCGACGATTGTGGACTTTCTCGCTCCCCTCACTCACTCACTCCGCTCTTACCGCTCACTCGCTCGCTCCGCTCCCTCGTTCGCTCCGTGAGCTCGTTCGCTCCGCTCGGGTCCACAATCGTCGAGCTCCGATTCGCTCGGTCCAAAATTTGGGCCTAAAGGGCCGAAGATCGTTGCGTCCCACGGCCCTGAGCCGCATCGATCTTTCGTTTTTGGTCCGAGGCTGCAGTGTAGGCTCAACACCCTTTCGATTTTGAATCAGCTCCCTTGTAGACGATCGATTGTGGAGCGAACACTCTGCTACACAAGAGAGAGGCAGGGCTGCGCGGGTTATGCTGTGGCTTGGGGGAGGTGATGCACCGGAATTGGGGGTGATGCACCTGTGATGCACCTGTGATGCACCGTCGGAAAGTCCGGGAGGTTGCGGTTTCAGGGTGGTACTCGCTGTGAGTTGGGCCCCCGTGGTGCACCGTGATGCACCTGTGATGCACCGTCGCCGCGTCGTCGGCGTGGCACCCTCCTGGCTTCCCCTTACAAAGAGGGTACTGAGCCGTCCCACCGCGACAAGCGGGCGGGGCGCCGTCAGAGGGAAAAAAGGCCGAGGCGTATGGGCGGAGCCCTTGACGGAGGTTGGGCGGAGCCCGTGAAACGTCGGAAGCTCAGGGCCGGACCATTCACCGCGAGCGACTGCGGCTCCGCTAGACCGGAGGCGCCGAGCCTCCACTTCAACGTCCTCGTACTCCTCCCCACCTTCTTCTTCTTCTCCTTAGTTGTCCTGGCAAAAGCACAACGCTTAAAGTCTGCACGGTTGCCGGAAGGCCTCCCGCTCCACAAAAGGTCGCAGAGCCTGCAACCTCACGCGGACGATCCGCGAGCAGAGGTCCAGCAGCCTGCGGCGGCTGGCAAGAGCGAGATTTGGCTCCTGGCGTGCCTCGTGAGTTCGAACACGTTCAACCCTTTGGAATCGCTGGAGCAGCTCCTGCTCCGGAAGCACTTCCAACTCGCTGAGCCTCATCGTAGCTGCGGCGAGCTGCATGATGATGAATGTGCCTGCACTGCACCGCAGGCTCCCCGGATTCTTTCTCAGAGCGGGCATCGCACAGAGCTGCTGTCACCGCTGCAGTCAGCACGGCCACGCTCAGCCAAGCGCTCGGCGCACCTCGTCCTTCTGGCGGTCGCTGAGCTCGGGGTCCTCCATAGCCAAGCGGAGGGCGTCGTCAAAGCCCAAGGCCCAAGTCGGCATCCTCCTCGTCGTTATGCAGACTCTCGTGGATGTTCAGGCTGGTCCCCCTGAAGCTGTGAAAGTTCATGTTCAAGACATGTTACAGGGGAGGCCCTTCGAGGCTTCCTACGATTCTGTAGGAAAAAAGAGCTCCTGCAAGTGGAGCTTCCCAGTGCAAAAACAGCCCACGTACAGCAAGCAATCGAAACAGTTGAAGATACAAGCTGAGATTAAGATCTACCAGTAGATGCTGCAAAATCCTCGCATCAGCGTGCCAGCATTTAGCCGCAGCAAACTTATCAAGAGCATTACCACAGGAGGGCGGCGAGCCTCATGTGCATCAGAGGTGAGCCTGTTTAACGTCTTTGGTCTCGACCCAAACTGCAGATAGCAGACGTGCTTTTTGCAGCCTTACTTCAAAGCAGCAAATCCAAATGCAGCGCAAGATGTGCGATGGAACTGGGCCACACCTGCAGCCACTGTCCTGAACATCTTCTTCAGTTCCACTCTTCTCTGAAACATAATGCGCGAGCTGGAGAAACCATGGGAACCCACATGTACCCCACAGGGAACCGAGCTGACACACTGCAAGAGCCAAGGGAGCCCGCCCAGACCTTTGCGCAATATATGCTGGGAAAACCATGGGAACCCACTTGCAATGCTGCAAAAAGCAAGGAACCCACAGGGAACCCACCGTCGATGCTGTTAAACCATGGGAACCCATTAAAAATGCTGCAAAAAACTAAGAAACCCACAGGGAACCCAGCTGACATGCTGCAAAAGCCAAAAGAGCCTATTGGAAAACCCTGGGAACCCCCTTCAAATGCCGCAAAAACCCGGGAACCGAACAGAGAACCCACCGTATCGACGGTGAAAAACCATGGGAGCCCATTTAAAAATGCTGCAAAAACTAGGGAACCCACAGGGAACCCACCGTCCATGCTGCAAAAACCATGGGAATCTACAAGACAGCTAAGTGAAGAACATACACAGACCACCCGAAATGCTGCAAAAAACAAAGGAACCCATATGTTGCCCACCTGAAGTGTTGCAAAAAACAAGGGAACCCACAGAGAATCCACCGTCGATATTGTTAAAAACCATGGGAACCCACTTAAAAATGCTGCAAAAACTTGGGAACCCACAGGGAACCCACCGTCCATGCTGCAAAAACCATGGGAATCTACAAGAAAGCTAAATGAAGAACATACACAGACCCACCGAAATGCTGCAAAAAACAAGGGAACCCATATGTAGCCCACCTGAAGTGCTGCAAAAAACAAGGGAACCCACAGGGAACCCACCCCATCTGCTGCAAAAACCAAGGGAACCCACTTACACACCCTTTGGGTAGTATAACACTATTAGAACGGTGGAAGGTCCCAGACATGCCGGAGTCAATCAAACTCAGTTGGCAGCTGAGTATTATACCACCGGCTTTGTCCTAAGGGTGAAATCATTTGCCCGCCACCTCTGGGCTCGTTCAGGTTCCCTCGTCTGTATCCTCACACCCTGCAGCATACAATCTCGAATCAAACTGCGGCGGATCAGTAGAGTCTGCCTGTCCTAGCTTTCTGCAAGCGGACAATTTCGGATCCAGATTTCCCATGCTGCGCGTTGCTCTACGTAAAAGACTACGGCGCTCAGCTTCGACCTTGCAACAGGCTCAACATTTCAGAAGCGAATGAGCATGATATGACGGGCTCACATTCGTGCATTCGGAAAAACCTGCTAGATGTCAACAAAGAGTTTTGGCTGCCCACATGGACTACAGCAAGGCTCACTTACTCATCCTAAACCCTACACCGCAACGCAACCACGTTTTGTGGCCTTCAGAAAAAGAAGGCTGGGATTACGTCAAAGCAAGGCTTCGTCACTGACTAGCCGGAAAGTTTACCAGCTGCTCAGGCAACAGTTTGGGCAATGCTCATACATTCACTGGCTCAGATGGCAGACCTCATTGCCAGATGGCAAACCCCACTCCGCAGAGTCGCAGTGCCGGGCTCAAAGCCCGTAAAACATTCGTGCCCTGCCTCAGACAAGGCTTGCACGCTGCTGAACCGCTCACGCTCAACCGAAGACGAAGAAGTTACTAGCTGCCACGCAACAGTTCGGGTCACAGCCAAGCTCTCTCACCCACTGCTTCGGCAGGGCTCGCACCGCTGACCACTCTCAGCGCCGGGCTCAAAGCCGTAAACATTCATTCCCTTGGAAAAGAAAGAGCGAAGCTTGGTCACTGCTCACCCGACACCGAAGAAGAATTTACGCGCTGCAGGCAGCCGTTCGTCGCAGCAAAGCTCACTCATTCACACTCACTGACTCACGTACTAAAAGCTGGCAGAGCTTAGTCACTGCTCAACAAATATTCGCTGCTGGGGCAACAGTTCAACACCAGAGAGGCGACAGCGAAGCTCACTGACCGCTGATCACTCTCAGTGCCGGGCTCAACGCGGGTAAATAATTTGCGCCATCGTGTGAGAAACGACAAGGGTTAATTACTGCGATTCAGAAAGCTGCCGTGCTACTGTTTTGGCCTGGGCAAGTTCAAACATCTACATTCGACGGGGCAGCAGACAGAACCATGCCTTGCGAAGTCGTTTTTGCTCTGCTTTCAGGATCTTAGCGACTCTGCGCGCTTCTACCTGCTTTGGACGAAAGACAATCAAGACATCTTGTAGACACGCAGACAATACCACACCTTTGCATCCTGACGCTCCTGTCGCAGGCGGGCCAGACGGGCGGACAAAGTCTCCCAGCAACAGGCAGACGAGGAAGGACCATTTATTTACGAAGGACGTTCTACACTCCTGCGGCAACTCCACTCTTTGAGGGGGAGGAACAGGAGGTGCTTCCACGTCGGACATCGTTGCAACACATGGGCCAAAAGAACGCTCGAATTACGGAGCCAACTCCGGAAGCTTTTCTCTAGGATGCTTGGAAGGGCCTCCTCTGTGTGAGAAAAAGTTCTGTTTGCAAGGTTAACATGTTTGCGAGCGTTCCACTTGTTATTTTGAGTTTTGAAGGAACACCGGCAAAATGCAAAACAGAGCTGGCGAGGTGTATATACTGTTGCACGCAACGGCCAGCTGTGCACACAGATGTGGCATCTGCTCGACGAAAAAACGGCATAACTGGGCCCCAGAAATGGCTCCCAAATCTGAGCTCTAATCTGGGGCCCCGAATTGCGTGAGCTTGTATGTCCAACGAAGAAAGCCAAAATCGGGAGCCCCGTTTCGGTGCCCGGACTAGAGCTGCTTTTTGGAACCCGTTTCAGCTGGAAAACTGCACGGAAAAACAAAATTCCTTCCGCATGCTGTTTGGATCAACGTCCAAGAAAGCCAACATGCTGTGAAATGTGAGATACTTTTGGAAAATGTGCCAAACTTGCCATCGGCTGCCGTTTCAAGACAAGTGCTTCTGTTCTTGTTCGTACAAGATCTTTCCCGCACAGGGGAGGCCCTTCGAGGCTTCCTACGATTCTGTAGGAAAAAAGAGCTCCTGCAAGTGGAGCTTCCCAGTGCAAAAACAGCCCACGTACAGCAAGCAATCGAAACAGTTGAAGATACAAGCTGAGATTAACATCTACCAGTAGATGCTGCAAAATCCTCGCATCAGCGTGCCAGCATTTAGCCGCAGCAAACTTATCAAGAGCATTACCACAGGAGGGCGGCGAGCCTCATGTGCATCAGAGGTGAGCCTGTTTAACGTCTTTGGTCTCGACCCAAACTGCAGATAGCAGACGTGCTTTTTGCAGCCTTACTTCAAAGCAGCAAATCCAAATGCAGCGCAAGATGTGCGATGGAACTGGGCCACACCTGCAGCCACTGTCCTGAACATCTTCTTCAGTTCCACTCTTCTCTGAAACATAATGCGCGAGCTGGAGAAACCATGGGAACCCACATGTACCCCACAGGGAACCGAGCTGACACACTGCAAGAGCCAAGGGAGCCCGCCCAGACCTTTGCGCAATATATGCTGGGAAAACCATGGGAACCCACTTGCAATGCTGCAAAAAGCAAGGAACCCACAGGGAACCCACCGTCGATGCTGTTAAACCATGGGAACCCATTAAAAATGCTGCAAAAAACTAAGAAACCCACAGGGAACCAGCTGACATGCTGCAAAAGCCAAAAGAGCCTATTGGAAAACCATGGGAACCCACTTCAAATGCCGCAAAAACCCGGGAACCGAACAGAGAACCCACCGTATCGACGGTGAAAAACCATGGGAGCCCATTTAAAAATGCTGCAAAAACTAGGGAACCCACAGGGAACCCACCGTCCATGCTGCAAAAACCATGGGAATCTACAAGACAGCTAAGTGAAGAACATACACAGACCACCCGAAATGCTGCAAAAAACAAAGGAACCCATATGTTGCCCACCTGAAGTGTTGCAAAAAACAAGGGAACCCACAGAGAATCCACCGTCGATATTGTTAAAAACCATGGGAACCCACTTAAAAATGCTGCAAAAACTTGGGAACCCACAGGGAACCCACCGTCCATGCTGCAAAAACCATGGGAATCTACAAGAAAGCTAAATGAAGAACATACACAGACCCACCCGAAATGCTGCAAAAAACAAGGGAACCCATATGTAGCCCACCTGAAGTGCTGCAAAAAACAAGGGAACCCACAGGGAACCCACCCCATCTGCTGCAAAAACCAAGGGAACCCACTTACACACCCTTTGGGTAGTATAACACTATTAGAACGGTGGAAGGTCCCAGACATGCCGGAGTCAATCAAACTCAGTTGGCAGCTGAGTATTATACCACCGGCTTTGTCCTAAGGGTGAAATCATTTGCCCGCCACCTCTGGGCTCGTTCAGGTTCCCTCGTCTGTATCCTCACACCCTGCAGCATACAATCTCGAATCAAACTGCGGCGGATCAGTAGAGTCTGCCTGTCCTAGCTTTCTGCAAGCGGACAATTTCGGATCCAGATTTCCCATGCTGCGCGTTGCTCTACGTAAAAGACTACGGCGCTCAGCTTCGACCTTGCAACAGGCTCAACATTTCAGAAGCGAATGAGCATGATATGACGGGCTCACATTCGTGCATTCGGAAAAACCTGCTAGATGTCAACAAAGAGTTTTGGCTGCCCACATGGACTACAGCAAGGCTCACTTACTCATCCTAAACCCTACACCGCAACGCAACCACGTTTTGTGGCCTTCAGAAAAAGAAGGCTGGGATTACGTCAAAGCAAGGCTTCGTCACTGACTAGCCGGAAAGTTTACCAGCTGCTCAGGCAACAGTTTGGGCAATGCTCATACATTCACTGGCTCAGATGGCAGACCTCATTGCCAGATGGCAAACCCCACTCCGCAGAGTCATCGCTTTTAGTGCCGGGCTCAAAGCCCGTAAAACATTCGTGCCCTGCCTCAGACAAGGCTTGCACACTGCTGAACCGCTCACGCTCAACCGAAGACGAAGAAGTTACTAGCTGCCACGCAACAGTTCGGGTCACAGCCAAGCTCTCTCACCCACTGCTTCGGCAGGGCTCGCACCGCTGACCACTCTCAACGCCGGGCTCAAAGCCGTAAACATTCATTCCCTTGGAAAAGAAAGAGCGAAGCTTGGTCACTGCTCACCCGACACCGAAGAAGAATTTACGCGCTGCAGGCAGCCGTTCGTCGCAGCAAAGCTCACTCATTCACACTCACTGACTCACGTACTAAAAGCTGGCAGAGCTTAGTCACTGCTCAACAAATACTCGCTGCTGGGGCAACAGTTCAACACCAGAGAGGCGACAGCGAAGCTCACTGACCGCTGATCACTCTCAGTGCCGGGCTCAATGCGCGTTAAAACATTCGCGCCATCGTGTGAGAAACGACAAGGGTTAATTACTGCGATTCAGAAAGCTGCCGTGCTACTGTTTTGGCCTGGGCAAGTTCAAACATCTACATTCGACGGGGCAGCAGACAGAACCATGCCTTGCGAAGTCGTTTTTGCTCTGCTTTCAGGATCTTAGCGACTCTGCGCGCTTCTACCTGCTTTGGACGAAAGACAATCAAGACATCTTGTAGACACGCAGACAATACCACACCTTTGCATCCTGACGCTCCTGTCGCAGGCGGGCCAGACGGGCGGACAAAGTCTCCTAGCAACAGGCAGACGAGGAAGGACCATTTATTTACGAAGGACGTTCTACACTCCTGCGGCAACTCCACTCTTTGAGGGGGAGGAACAGGAGGTGCTTCCACGTCGGACATCGTTGCAACACATGGGCCAAAAGAACGCTCGAATTACGGAGCCAACTCCGGAAGCTTTTCTCTAGGATGCTTGGAAGGGCCTCCTCTGTACTTTGGTTGTCCTGCATGCCTGCTCAGGTGTGAGTCGTTTTTGCTGAAAGTTTTGCCTTGGAGGCTTGACTGACGAGCTTGCTTTTAGTGGAAAGCCTTTTGAAGTGCTTGAGAGTTTGGGGAAGTGTTGGTGTAACTACGTTTGGAGTGACTGTGTAGCTGTAGTTCTGCTTGCGCTAGTTTTGAGAGGTCCCGAGAACTCCCACTGACGTTTGAGTTTGTTTTGCAGTTGTGGAGAACACGTGGCTGAGCAGTGTTTCACTTGCAGTGCTATGGCACATGGAATATCTGTGGCCAGTTGCACAGACAAAGCCTCCGGCTGCTGACTTTGGCTCAAGCCGTGAGAAAAAGAGGGTTCAGCGCGCTGCTGCTGTGTTTTCACATGGTAGCGGAGCGTGTGTAGCACGCTCGTAGCTGTAGAGAAGCCATGGCTGACCCTGCCCAAAGTGCCGCGACCCCAGTGCCTGAGGAGGACGACTTTGAACTGTTTGGTCCGAGTCCTGGAGAGGCGAGTCAGCCGTCGAACCCAGGACCTCAGCCTGTCCCGACTGTTGGACCGCAGCAGGCACCGCAGCCAGTGCCACAGCAAGCACCGGTTCCACCTGCAGTGACGACGACAGTTGGTTTGGACCCACAGCTGCAGCAGTTGATGCTGAATATGATGCAGATGCAACAGCAGACGCTCCAGGTCATGATGGCGAGGATGGACGCAGATGAGAGAAGAAGGCGAGAAGCTGAGGCTGCCTCTGCAGCTGTAGCTGACCCCTTTGGTTCGACGGCTGCGGCTGGAAGTCCGTCAGCTAAAGCTACTGCTCCTCCACCTCCAGCGCCTGCTGGTCCGTCTGTGCACGTAGGAAGCAACAGAGCTGAGAAGTACCTCCCTGCTTTGCCCACCATCGACGCTCCATCGATGGGGAAAGGGCGTGTGAAAGAGCTGGAAGAGTACCACCGTTGGTGTGAAGTCTTGGCGTCATGGTTGGCGCTCATAGACGACAACTACGTCAACGAGTTGCGCCAAGCAATGGTGCACAACAGGGAGATCAAGCAGTCAGAGATGTCTGCTCCTGTGGCTTCGAGGTCTGCTCGGTTGTTTTACTACCTTCAACAGAGTTTGCAGAAGTTTGAGAGAGGCATGGAGCTTGTGAGAAGCACGTCCATGCGGCAAGCTCAAGCTGCTTGTGGGTACGAAGTCATGCGGCAAATGCATGCGACTTTCAGCATTGTCTCAAGAATGGAGGCAATTGCAGTGAGAGATGAGGCCCTGAAGTTGCCTGCCAGAGCCCGAACCTACAAGAGGCCACTTGATGTGGTCCGGTTCTTGGAGGATGAGCTGGGCAAAGTGGATCAGAAGCTCCATCGTTTTCCGGAGCTGAAGCCCGGCGGCTCGGATCGCCTAACCATTTTGCTTCAATCTGTCAACCCTGAGTGCCGGCATTACGTTGTTTTGCACGGCAAGTCTGGAACTTGGGAAGAGCTTGTGACGAGCATCCGGTTCTTTGAGGAACAGACCAGGCTTTGCGACGCTGGAGCCCTTCACGCTGTTGGTGACAAGGGTTTGTGTTGGAACTGCGGCAAGGCTGGTCACTACAGTTGGCAGTGTCCTGAACCACCGAAGGGTGGCAAAGGAAAAGGCAAAGACAAAGACAAAGGCAAGGGTGGAAAGCCCTCTGGTGGTGGCGGTCGAGGAGGCGAGCCCAAAGGAAAGGGCAAAGGCGACAAGAAGGGCGAGAAGGGCAAGGACAAAGGAAAGTGGGGAAAGCCAAAGGCGAAGCCGAAAGCGAAGTCCAAGGGACGCGCTGTTGAAGACGAGCCGTCGGAGCAAGTGATGGCCTTGAGATTTCATCGTCTCAGGGGCATGCGCCCAGGGAAAGCAGTGAAGAATGAGCCCAATGATGCTGAGCCCCCACGTCTCACCATGACGGATAAGGAAGTAGAGAAGCTGAACCAGTCCTCTTCGAGGAACAGTCACTTTGCGTGGCTTGTTGATAGTGGAGCCACGTGCCACGTGTTGTCTGTTGCTTCTTTGTCGTTTTACGAAGTCGTGAAGGAGCATTCGGGACCGCTGCCTGTCTTGATGAGTGCTAGCGACACCGAGATGGAATGCCTCGGGTTGGTCGATATCCGTGTGAAGTTTGGGAGGCTAGGGCCTGTAGTGCTTCAGAAGGTCCTGGTTTGTCAGATTGGTTTCAATGTGATCAGTTCTTGGCAGGCGTCGCTTTCGGGTTGGTGTTCTTGGTTCACTGCCACACCCGGAGAGAGTTGCTTGATGAAGCAGAATGGGAAGGGTTCCTGGGTTTGGGTTCCCTTAGAGACGGAAGCCAGGAGCTGGTGGGCAATGGCCCAGGAGATCGGCCCCGCGAGAGCTAAGGCGAAAGCGAAGTCCAAAGCAGGAGTGCCCAAAGGTACCCCACCGAAGTTTGGGAAAGAAGACGACGACACGGGAGATGCAATGGAAGTGGACCGCGCCAAGGAGAAGGCGCATCCGAACAAGCATCCGCAGAGAGCTTTGGAAGTGACTCCTTTCAAGTTCTTGTTGCGAGCTTTTTGCAGTGAGTTTTCGTGCGAGTGTGTTTCTGCAGCAGAAGTAGCAGCTGAGACTGAGGTAGTGCCTGCAGTTTGTTCTGAAGAGCTGTGTGCGGGTTGTGTGGTAGGTTCTGAAGTCTGTGTTTCGTCCGCAGCCGTTTCGCTTAAGCAAGCAAGCACCACACACACCGAAGCATGCCGTAGGAGCGGTAGGAGTGCGAGTGGATGTGTGAGTGTAGAGCCTTTGCCGCCAACGCCTCAGAGTACTGTGAGAGCCTGTGGTTCGGAAGCTGCTTCAGTGAAGGTTTGCGCAGGGTTTTCGGAAACTGCCTGTAGGAGTGAGTGCGCAGGGTTTTCGGAGACTGCCTGTAGGAGTGAGTGTGCAGGGTTTTCGGAAGCTGCCTGTCGTCCGGAGTGTGCAAGTGCAGGTGCATTAGGGACACGTAAAAGCAAGCATAAACGTATCTCTTCTGCCGCGGTTCTGTCTCGAGCCTTGCGGTGGGTGATTTTTCTCTATGGAGTCATCTCCGTTACGACGGGGACTGTGTGTCAAGAAGAGGGCCCTTTTGCTCCAGATGCCGTCGGAAGGGGTCGCTCAGGAGAAGGAGCCGGCCCAGATGATAGTTATGTCCGAGAGATGGCAAGATCTCAGAGCGATGCAGACAGCGGCATCCAGCAGGCGACAGCAGTTGGTGCAGAAGCTGCAGCTGAGTCGCAGCGTGGAGCAGAGGCGAGAGGCCGAAGAACTAGTGGCAATGAACAGATGCGATTCGAAGGAATTGCTCCACCGGGGATTTCACTCCCTAACTTCTCCGGCCTTGCCTTCTGGAGAACCTCCCGCTCCCACTCAGGAGGGCAACGAGGCCGACGATTGGGGAAAATGGAAGGCGGTGCCAGGCCCTCCTTCGAGCCCGCCTCCACCGGGGACGCCTGTGGTGCCGCCTGGACCCCCGGATACGCCGCCCGAGACACCACCGGAGACTCCTCGGGAGAAGAAGAAGAAGGACAAGAAGAAGGAGAAGAAGAAAGGCTCCAAGGAGCGCCGTGCACGAGAAAAGGACCAGGTCGCCGAGGACAAGAAGGACCACAACGAGGGCGAGAGAGACAAGGCCGCCGAAGGAGTGGCTTTGCTGAGGGAGCAAGAGCTCAAGATGGTTGCCGCCAGCAAGAACTTGGCGGAGAAGGAGCGAGCGTCGGCAGCGGCGAAGGCAGCCGCCAATGTGGCTGTCGAGAAGTGGACGCCCCAACAGAGGGCACGCAAGGAGGCAGAGCTCCAAGCAGCCCTGCTTGCTCAGGAGCAAGCCGCTGCTACAGTTCGTTTGCTTACTTTGGAGTTACAACTTGGGGATGCCCTTGGTGCCCCCGAGAGTTCAGCGGCCCCCGAGGGAGCCGTAGAGTCTGGGACTCCTCCGGAGTTACCAGCCAGCAGGCGGATCAGCCTGTCGTCTTCGAGTGTGGAAGCTATCACTCCTCCAGGAACGCCTCCGACAACGCCGGTGTCGCCCGGATCTGCGGTTCCAAAGACACCCCAACGATCACCTTTGGTGAAAGCGATGCCCAAGGTTCCGGAGAGCCCTGCTTCTCAAGCTGCTGTGAGCCTTGTTGCTCCAGCTGCTGCGGGGCCTGTTGCTCAAGCTGCTGCGAGGCCTGCGGTTCGAGTTGCTTTGAGGCCGCCGGTCCGAGCTGTTCAAGTGAAGGCGATGCCCAAGGTGGGGCAGGTGCCGGATGTTGGGCACATGGGACCTCCAGCGCCGCCGATGGTTGGGCCAATGGGCCCTGTACCACAAGCACCGCAGGTTGTTGGGAAGATGCACATGTTCCCGCCGGCGCCGCCCTTCTTGGGGTACATGGGACCAGTGCCTCCAGCACCACCGCCAGGATACCGAGGCATTTTCAATCCGTGGTCCACCGGGCCGTTGCGCCAGGTGTTTGGAGCTGTGGGCCAGCATGTGACGCCCATCACTCCGAGTGTGTCGGTTGTGCCTCAAACTCCACCGCCCCGCCCTACAGTGAGACCTTCAGTCAGGCCGTCAAAAGCACCACGGCCAACAGCAAGGGCAACTCTAGCCCCTACGCCAAAGAAGAGAGATCGATCACCTTCGATCTGAGGCGGTGTGTTTCTTGTGAGGTTTTGGCCTCAACCTTAGGTTCGAGGCCCGTCATCCTCAAAGTGAGCTCTTCTGTGTCTTCCCCGAAAATGGTGCAAGAGTGCGGTGCCAAAGTGGTAGGCAGTCTAGAGTGCAGTGCCGAGGCTGTAGAACGTCTAGAGTGCAGTGCCGAAGCGGTAGGTTGTCGTGAGTGCAGTGCTTTAGGAGAAGGTAACCTCGAGTGTGGTGCGGTAGGTGCGTGTTGCTTGAGTGTTCCCGAAGCTACGCCCTACCCGAATGGATCCACAAAGTGTCTCGCTCTGCCCAGGTGTTCCTTAGAAAGATCGTGTGCCGCAGCCTTGTTCAGGGTTATTTCAAAGGTTGCGGGGTTTCGCTTTTGCGTGCTGCTGACAGTCTGTGTTGTAGCTGTGGTAGTGCGTCGAAGCGGGGGTCGTAGGAAGCTGCGGTTCGGAAGCCGTAGGAGACACAAGTGGGTGCGAGTAACTTTGAAAGGTCGGAATCCCCGTCGGTGTTTCCCCTGGAGAGTCCAACGGCCGATGATGAGAAGGTTGTTGTGCTTGGTCCGCAAAGTGCTTAAGAAAGTTGCTGCCTTGCGTGGGCAGCATAATGAAGAAGCACCGCGGATTCCTGAGGCCCCACATGTTGTGCGTGAGCATGTTGTGTCCGAGCGTGTTGTGCATAGGGCGCGTATGCTTGCAGGTCTGCCGGTTGAGATCACTGTTGATTCTGAAGAAGAGTTGTTGCCAGACCCCGACCCGAAGCCTCAACCTCCCGGCCCTCCTGACCCCGAACCTCGTCCCGAGCCGTCTGGTTCAGGTTTGTCTCCTCCTGAAGACCTTGAGGTTCCAGTATACATTACTTCAGAGCGTTTGCGAGCGCACCGGAACAAAGGGCATCAGCCCTATCTGAGTTTCTGTGATGTGTGCCAGTCGGCACGTGGTCGTGTGCCAGCACGACGCAAGAACATGAAGAGCCACTATGCGCCGGGAGAGCTTCAAGTAGATTTTGGCTTCTTCGGTCGAAATGTTCGGTTTCTGTTGATCGTTCACGTCCTGTCGGGATACTTGAGTACTGTTGTTTTGGGTCCTGAGGACCCGGTGCCTGTACCAGCCGTTTGCAAGGCTCTTTCTGAGATGGGCCTCAACGGGCTGGACATTGTGGTCCACGGTGACCAAGAAAACCTCCTGGAGAGTGTGTTCCGGGATTCTGCGAAGCATAGGACGTTTGTAGGACGGTCCATGCATTGGGTTCCGTTTGCAGTGAACAGGCCCCAGGCAAAAGGCATTGTTGAGCGTAACGTTTGCCTCGTGAAAGAAGCGTTTTGGTCTGTTTGGCTAGGACTGGAAGAGCGTGTAGGAGGGCAGCTGCCGTTAGGGAGCTACTTGTTTATTGAAGCCATGCGGTATGCTGTTAGGATGCATAACTTGTTTCATGTGTCCAAGGAGCAAAGCACGCCTCTGGAACGCCTCAGGGGCTCTACAGTCCAAGCTGTGAAGAGTTGTGAGTTTGGGGTGGTAGGCTTTGGAAAGCCACAAAAGGACTATCCGGAGCATCGAGGAAAGCGCCTAGTGAGGGCGATTTACGTTGGGCCCCATGGCGCCAACGGCTCTGGGATACGTGTCTTTGTTCCCTTAGGAGATGGGAAGCCGCCTCGTTTGGAGATTTTCAGCTCGTTTCGTGCCCGGGACCCGGTAGAGTTTGACAAAGCAGTGCTAGACCAACTGAAAGGAAACCGGGAGGACCCCGAGCGACCCATCAAGTTTGATGTGCCTCTGGATGCACCTCAGCCTCCTCCTGACCCTCCGGCGTTGCCTGATGGTAGTCTAGAGTTCCCTGTGGGACAAGCAGAAGAGCCTGGAGCTCCTGATGCGATGGAGGATGAGGATCTAGCAGATTATTCCCCCTCTCTTCCTGCTGATGGTGAAGGGATGGATGTCGAACCTCCTCCTGGTGGTGTCCTTGATGAGGATGATGTTGAGATGGGTGATGGTGAAGATAATATCATGGATGATGGCCTGACCTGGCTGTACGAGTATGGTCTTCGCCAGCTCTATGAAGGACCTGACCTTCGTGTGACGCAGAAGCTGAGGAGGGGAGATAATCCCGCTGAGTGGTTCAGTATGAAGTTTGGAGGTAGAAAGATCTGGGTACATGTCCCAGATAACGCGGTTTGTGAGGTTTCAGGGAAGGTTCTCGCTAGGAAACATCTCGAAGAAGGGATGAAGCTTGAGCTGTCGGAGTTAGATGCCTTTGGTGTGGCAACCGTGATTGGAGAAGCTGAGGCCCGGAAGAAGGCCGTGCGAAGAATCCACACCACTCGTTGGGTTCTAACTTCCAAACCCTCTGTGACAAACCCTGACCGTGTGAGAGCGCGTTTGGTTGTGCGTGACTACGCGCTTGGCTCCAGCCCTCTGGCTGACGGGATCTATTCCCCTACGACCTCCTTGGAAGCTTTGCGAGGTGTCCTTGCTGTACATGCGGTTCGTGGAGGAACGCTGTTGTCTGCCGATGTTTCGGTAGCCTTCATGCAGGCGCCTGTCCAAGGTGTTGAGTGCATCCGTTTTCCGAACGGGATGTATGACGATCATGGCAATCCGCTTTTTGCTCAGTTACACAAAGCCATGAATGGCTTGCGGGTTGGGCCGTTGAGTTGGTACTTGGAGTTCACCAACACGTTGCGTGGGCAGTTTGGGTTTGGAGAAACTGCGGACCCTACTGTGCACCACCGTCTCGAGAAGGACGGTTCTTTGACCTTGGTGCTGGTGTATGTTGATGACTTGATCATCTTCTCCCAGAACTCAAAGATTGCAAAGGAGCTGTATGCTCAGTTGGCCAAGATTTACAAAATGAAGCAGACTGGGATCTTGGAGCCTGGAAAGAAAGGGCAACTTGAGTTTCTAGGAAGAATTATCGTCCGTGTGACGGACGCTGGACCTGTGTTGTTCGGCTTGAAACCGGGCTACTTGAAGTCGCTTGGTGAAGAGTTTGGGATCAGCGGAAAAGGTGTGAAGCCTGTTTTGGGAAACCTTGAGAGGGAGTACCGGAAGAAGGAACCTGGAGGTTCAATAAGCACTGAGTCGTACGAAAGGTATCGACGTGTGCTTGGGAAGCTCATGTGGGCCAGTCTCACGCTTCCTCACCTAGCTTATCCTGTTGGGTTTCTAGGTCGTTTTCAGAGTGATCCTGACAGCCAAGCCGAAGCCTGTTTAAGAAGAGTTGTGCGTTGGGTGATGGCGTTGCCTGAGTACCTTCAGCGCTTCTCTGCGTTTGGCTGGGTCGACCAGAGTTTTGAGTCGGAGACCTTGCTTTCGGGGTATGTGGATGCCTCGTGGAACGTGTGTTCAGTGTCTGGTGCCATTGTCCTTTGGCATGGCATGATGATCAAGTGCTTCTCAAGGAAGCAGTCAGTGACTGCCTTAAGCTCAGCTGAAGCAGAGCTGGCCGCGCTTACTGAAGCTGCCAAGGAAGCTGTGTACCTGTCCCTGCTGTTGGAAACGCTCCTTCAAGGCCTGCCTGCCGGTGACACGGGATCGTATCCCATTTACCTGTCGTCTGACAGTGAAGCGGCATTGTCTATTTCGAAGATGAAAGGCCTGCTGCGTCGAGTGCGGCATTTGGAGTTGAGGCATCGGTACTTGCAAGAGCTTGTTCAAAGTGAGAGACTGCGTCTCACATTCATCCAAGGATGCCTGAATCCGAGCGACGGACTCACAAAGAGTCCTGAAGAAGCTATGCTCCAGCATCTGCTGGAGGCTTGTGGACTTGAGCGGATCTGTGAGGAAGACTTGCAGACACTGTGTGTACCTGAACAACTTCGAGAGAGAGTGGAGGAACTTGAGAACCTCCACGAGAAGCTTGAAGAGCTTCCGGAGAACTTACTGAAGTATCGTCCAGTAGCCGTTGATTTGGCTATGGGGGTTGTTCCTTTGCTGGTGGTTGAGCTGTTCTGTGCCCGTGATAGTGCGTTGTGTGCAGCGTGCAAGCGTGAGAGCGTTGCTTACATTGGCATCACTCAGGAAGAAGACTTCTTGAGTAAGAACACACAGTTGTTTTTAGGAGAAGTTCTGCTCTGTCTGTTGAAACGAAATCCGCCCAAGATCTATATCCATGTAGCGTCGCCGTGTACTGCAGGTTGTAGTTTTCGGTTTAAGAACTGGCACAAACCGAAGTTTCGCCATCGCTGGCGTGAGCAGATGAAGAAGCATGTTGCTTCGTGGAAAACGCTAGGAAAGCTGTTGCAGAACCACTGCCAGGACGTCCTGCTGACTCAGGAGTGGCCAAAGACCTGTGGACTTTGGAAGGAAGAAACGTACCAAAGAGTGAAGAAGTCCCTTGGCCTATCCTTTGGACGAGAAGTAGACCGATGTGCTTTTGATTTGGTCTATAAGAGATGGTGGTTTGCCTGCAACTGTTCGGAGTGGTGTGAAATCTTCTCCGGGAAATCTTGTGACAAGAATCATGTGCATGTTGCTCCTGAAAGTCTTGGGGCAACCGGTTACTACCCCACCAAGCTAGGTAGGGCTCTTTTGCGTGCTGCTAAGCGAGTCTTGAAAGTAGCCGTAGGAGGGACTGCCGTGCGGACGTGTGCCGAGGATGACGAACAGAGCACTTAGCCTAAAGAGCTGTGCTTACACTGTTGCGCTGAGGCATTACAGTCCAAGCGGGGGTGTGAAAGTTCATGTTTAAGACATGTTACTTTGGTTGTCCTGCATGCCTGCTCAGGTGTGAGTCGTTTTAGCTGAAAGTTTTGCCTTGGAGGCTTGACTGACGAGCTTGCTTTCAGTGGAAAGCCTTTTGAAGTGCTTGAGAGTGTAGGGAAGTGTTTTTCCTTGGTGTAACCGTTTGGAGTGACTGTGTAGCTGTAGTTCTGCTTGCGCTAGTTTTGAGTAGGTCCCGAGAACTCCCACTGACGTTTGAGTTTGTTTTGCAGTTGTGGAGAACACGTGGCTGAGCAGTGTTTCACTTGCAGTGCTATGGCACATGGAATATCTGTGGCCAGTTGCACAGACAAAGCCTCCGGCTGCTGACTTTGGCTCAAGCCGTGAGAAAAAGAGGGTTCAGCGCGCTGCTGCTGTGTTTTCACAGAAGCGGCTCCCGCCGAGCACCTGCCACGCCACAAGCATCTTGGTGCCGAAGATGTCGGAGGCAACGCCATGGCCCGCGGGCCCCCACAGCTCCATCATGTAGTCCGCAACCTGCCTCGCACCCATCTCATGTAGCCCCGGAGGAGCTCGGTCGCTCCTCTGTGCCGCGGCGAGGCGTGCAATGTCTCGGGCGGCTTCGGCCCCAGTCTCTCCAGAAGCTAAGCATGAAAAGGATCTCGATGTGCTCCGCACGATCCGGCTTGATGAAAGCTTTGAAGATGTCCAGCGCTGCGTTGGCAACGGCTTGGTCCACCTCGTCATCCTTCCGAGGGTCCAGCTCGAACCCCAGGGGAGGCGCCAGACAGCTCACGACCATCTCCGTCAACTCCTAGTTCAGCATGGCTCTCCGAAAAGGCGCAAGCTCCACTAAGCTAGCATGTGGCCTTGCATGGTTGTCTTGACCATTTGTCTGTTGTGTCCTTCATGGCTGGTGCTCACACAGGGAGCTCAGGGATCCAAATATGCGTGACGCGCGCCTTCGTCCGCCGAGACGTCAGCCCTGGGGTCCTGTTGTGTCGCGATCGTGCACACAAAGTCCATAAGTCCACGGTCGAATCCACAACCAGCGGCAAGAGCCAGGAAATGGACCCTACGACGTATGTCGCTGGTCATAGATGGCTCAAGTCTTCTGGAATGCGGCCTCCGTCACTGGGTACGATCCAGTGTCAAAGGCTCCGGCCAAGAATCCAGCAGGCGCTGCATGTCGTTGCCGCTGGTCGGAAAGTGGGATTCGCGCAACAGGTACAACATTTGGAAATTTGCGCTGCTCATACAGCTCCTATAGACGGTAAAAACCATATCGGTGTGAATCTTGATCCGGCTCATGGAGATGCGGCATCAGCTCAGTAGAGATGAACGGGATTTGAATGCCTGGGCCGATTCCACCCCGTTCAATGAAGGCCTCCGCTTCGTCTCTCCAGCGTTCCTGGCCCCATGGGTCTCCTAGCCGAAACATGCGCGGTGTTCGTCGGGCAGGGTCTAATCGTTCATCTCTTGGGCCACCAAGTGATGGATGAGAACCTTGGCCCTCGTGTCCCACGCGTCGAAATGGGCGTGGCGCCACAGACGCACCAAGCGAAGGCGCAGCAGATGGTATATTGGCTGAGAACTCTGTGGTCGCCGGCGGAATCCGGCCCTTAGGCAGATCGATGTCGAGATGCTTCGCACTTCTGAGACGATGCTGCGCCCTCTGAGCGATTATGAGCAGCTACAGGAGCTGTTGTGGTACCCGGACGATGGGACCGGACCGCTGAAGCTTAGTGATTTTTTGAGCTTGGCAAGATTGACAGCATAGCCGATGAGGTTGAGATTTCAAGATTGTCCCAGAGCAAGTGATTCGGCCGGTCCGCGGCGGAAGAGACCCAGGGCATGAAACGATTGAGCACCAAAATGGTGTGCAGTTGGCGTAGGAAACGCAAAGGTGGCAAGGCAATGTGGTTGAGAAGATCACGGTTAAAGCTCGAGAGTATAGGTGGCTGAGGCCACGCGTGAATATCTTTTCGCCATCCACTTCGAATTCGGTGGTTCGACTGATCCCTCTTTTGTTTCTCATGTGGCGCATGACGCGCCCTGGCACCGTCTTTGCGCTGGCTGCCATCGACATTAAGGATGCGTACTTAGAGGTGCCGCAGGTGGAACCGGTGTTGGCAGATTTACCTCGGGATTATTCCGGTAGTGGTCGGTACATGTTCCTGCGTTGTATCCCTGGTCAGCGGGACGGTGCGCAGCTGGTTTGACTTTTATGTCAACTTCCTTCATGAAGGTCTTACCCTGGAGACGTGTACGGTGAGTCCAGCGGTGATGAAAACTAAGGGAAGGGCCTTTGATGCTACACGTGGATGATAATTTGGTTCTATGTCCTTTGACATGGTTGCATGATACTCTGGTACCGCTGATAAAATCACGATTCCAGGCTACAGTGGAGATTGCGTACCGCGTCGGTGATCAAATCAGCTTCCTCAAATGAGTGCATACGCTGACTGAGACCGGCGTGAAGATTGCGATCTGATCAGTATGCGAGAAGCATGGCAAAGATCCTTGAAATTCGTGGTGGAACGGCTCAAACCCCAGACCTTGCAGAGTTCAGTGGGCATGACACGTTACAGGTGTTGTCCGAGCAGCAAGCATCCAAGTACAGATCAGTGATCGGGATTGCGCTTTATATTTCGGCCGACAGGCCAGACATTGCACACAGCGTCAGAAAGCTCTCTGCTGTGATGACACGTCCGACTGCTTTGGCATGGCGTGCTGCAATTCGATTGACCCAGTACATGCTGGCCACATCCTCATATGCATTGCATCTTGAACCCGGGGAGCCTGGGACCTCTATGTTGCATGGATGTGTCAGCGCAGGCAGTGATCTGGTGGAGTGCTTCACGGATGCCGATTGGAGCGGCAGCCGATCGGAAATCAATCGGATCAGCCACCCATTGCATCAATGGTGCGGTGGTTTACTTTGCCACAAGGACTCAGCGATCGGTGTCCCTCTCCTCGATGGAGAGCGAGTAGTATGCCTGTGTGTCCGGATGCTGCGATGCATTATTCATTCGGGAGGTCTGGGAGTTCATCTCAGGCCAATCTTCAGTGATGCACGTGTTGCTTGACAATCAATCTGCTAGGGCATTGGCTAAGCGCCAAGGTGCGGCAAAGCAGGCGAAGCACATTGCGGGCAGATTGTTATGGGTTCAGGATTATGTGAAGCGTCAGGTCTTGCTTCTTGGGCTTGCCCAAAGGGGTTTGTAGGATGCAAAGGGGAGGAGGGTGGGCCCCAAAAGAAAATCTAAGTGATTTTATCAATACGATTTCTTTTCCGATTTCCCGCACGCTTCTTTCATGTGATTTGCTGTAGGTCTTTCGCATGTTGATTTGCACGACTTTTTGTCTCTGATGACTGACTCGGTTATATCCGTGAAATAGAGGCTCCAGAGGAGGGAGCTTAGAAGTTTTAGTCGGTGGGGCGCGACCATGGGCTAGCACCATGGCCACAGCTTCTGCGGAAGCCGGCAAAGGTCAGGCCTGCTGGAATGTATTCCCTGCCGAATGGACAGAGCGCTTGCGTTTGAAGTACCCACAACCGTTGGTTGCCCTAGAGCTGCTTGAAAGTCCAGAAGGCTTCGAGGATGTTCTTGGAGTCATTTCTGGTAATGATATCCTGCAGACGGCTTTGCTGCGGGGACGGCTGCAAGCACTACGTAATCAGCTGGTTGTCAAGCGGAAAATTGCACAATCACAAGTGAATGCGGGGTTCAAGAAGCCTCGTCTGCCAGTGTACCAATCTGATTCTTCGAGAGCACAAGAGACTTTTGCAGTTGCCGCAAATGCACTGGTCCCTTTTATACGAAAGCATGGGAAATCTGGCTTGGGCAAGTCTTTGCTTGCTGTGGAAGAGGATCCTGACATTCTTGAGTCCAGGGAGCGCGAGCGGTGGGTGGAAGTACTCAGTGTTTACATCATTGATGCCCAGTTGCCCGTTGTCGCCTTGATTGAAGGTTCAGAAGATCGTCGACAAGCCTGGCGCAGGGTGTTCGGAGCCCGGAGAGCCAAGACCTTGAGGAATCGTGCAAGATCCTTTAAGCATTTTCGTATGTGGTTGGAGACAGTCAGAGGTTTGACCTGGCCATCACGCGTTTCAGATGTTACAGATTATCTGGAGGAACGTTCGAAGGATGGATGTGGGTTCAGTGTGCCTGGGGATCTTCTGGCTGCTTTATCTGTGCTGGAGTCTGTGGGCAGGGTCCACATGAGGGACAGGTTCTCCTCTGATGAGACAGTCAAGGCCGTGGCACAGTCCATTACCGAGGAGCTGCAGAGTCGGGCGGCCCCTCGCCGCCCCGCAAAGCTATACACGACAGCCATGCTTCTTGCTTTAGAAATTCATGTTCTGGATGAGGATGCTTCTTTATTTTCTCGAATCATTGCTTGGGTGATTTCATTGCAACACTGGACTGCAATGAGGGCTGACGATGTGCAGTGGTTGGATCCTGGGCGTATGACGCTTACCGATAGCGGCCTCTCAGGAGTACTTAGACGGACCAAGACCACGGGTCCTGGTCGCAGGGCTCGGGAGGTGCCAGTCTACGTGCGCCGCGAGGTCTCGCTCTCAGGGAATGATTGGTTGCAAGTGGGTTTTGCCCTGTTCAGGCAGCCGGAGGTTTTCTGGGAGCGCATGTATTTTCTTCCTTTTCCTTCAGCAGACTGGACTTATGGGGTCAAGAAGCATATGTCGCCCGAGATGCTGAATGTGTGCATCAAGCGGGTACTTGCAGAGCTGTCTGTGCCGCAGCGGGGCGAACATGCATGGGTCAAAGGTTCCATGAGCTTGCTGCCTCAAGAGCTGTTGCCTTCCTGGGCGGCCACGCTTCGGGTTCCAAAGCCAGATAGAGACTTCTTGGGAAGGTGGCAAGCTGGAGCGCATGAGAGCAATCACCTCACGGGAGGTGGTGCATCGTGTGCAGATGCAGGTCGTGGAAGGTGCGGCAGTGGGCCACTCCGGTGTTGATGAGCGTCCACTACTGAACGAGTTGCAGGAATTTGCAAACGCACGCGGGGTCAGCTTTGCCAGAGGGGCAGCCCGACACCGTGTGTGGCGGACGAATGACTCTGGACATCGTGGCTTGTTACTGGGGTTTCCACTTGATTATGAGCATATCACCGAGGGGCTGGACGTGGAGGCGGCCCTGGAGGTAACTGTGGAAGATGAAGATGGGTTAGACCGAGATGTTTCGAGCTTTCCTTACTGGGTCTCCATTTCGAGGCGTAGTCAGTTTCGACGGCTTCACGCCAAGGACAAATGCGGAATCATGCCTTGGAGTGTCTTTCGTGCGGAAGGTTTCAGAAGTGTCGATTCTGCCAATGCTGATGCGTGGTGTAAGACTTGTTGGAAGAAGGTCTCAGTTGAAGAGGCTGCGGCCTCTCAGGAAGATTCATCCTCGGGATCCTCTTCAAGCACCGAGGTGGAAGAGCCTGAGCATGCGTCTCAGGAAGAGTGACTCTGCGGGGGCCTAAACAGTGCGTTTGTTCGGTGCACGAATCATGTCTTCAATTTGCATTTGAGCTCTCAGTACGCATGTCTTGTGAGCACTTGGAAGCAACTTCGGAAGTCAGATTTGCGGCTGAAAGACCAGAGCCGGAAGGACGGGTGCCTTAGGAGGGGCACCGTAGGGCATGGCCGATGATGCGGCACGTCGGGCATATGTGGCCCAGCATGTCAGTGCCGATCTTGTCTATGTATGGGAGGAAATGGGCGTAAGTTTGCTGCATCAGCGCGAGCTCGGCGAGCGCTACCGCAGTGTTGCCCTGTTTTCTTCCATTGCCGATACGAGAGCGGATGCGCGGACCGCGCTGCGGGCTGAGGTGACTGTCGCTGATAATGCTGACGGAAGGGCGGCAGTGGCAGGTCTGGTAGCAGCATGGCAGAGCTGCTACGACATGGCAGATCAAGAGCGTCGGCTGAAGGCCGAGGCTCACGTACTCGGTCTCCCAAAGCCGCTCCCATCGAATGATCGGATGGGCATGCGTCATGCTCTGGAGAGAGTTGTAGGCGCTTTGGAAGAGAAAGATGAGCCTAGTTCCACGTACCTTGCATTGAAGTTAGAGGAAGTCGAGGCTGGGGAGCTCCGCGCGGCTGTGCTTGATGAGGTGACCAGCGTTTCGGATGAGGTCAATGCTCAGTTCCAATCCTCAGTGGACTCCTCTGGCCGGCTACGGCTTGTGAAGGAGCGCAAGAAGGCTAAGCTTCCCGCCACATCGGAGGAGCTTCGTCAGCGGCTTCGTCTTGAGTGTCATACCTTTCTTATGCTGGCTGCTAGGTTCCGCACCAAGCCTTGGTTTGTGGACCTCCGGGTGCAGGACTTCACAAAGCACATTGACTATGTGTTGGGTGATAAGATCTTTCTTCTTCAAATGTCTCGGCCTGACGGATCTTCGGGCACGCAGTCTGTCAATCCCTCTTGGACTCTCTTGTTGAGCTTTGAGCATCGTCTCCGTAAAGAAGCATACAAGCGAGCTTGCAGGGACAATCGGGACATTTCAACAACACTGGCAGAGGTCAGAACGGATGCTGCGCTGAAGGAGACCTACTTTGTGGGTCCGTTGGCGCTGGAGCTAGCTAGTCGGGGGTCTTCGTCCACGGCCCCGCCTCCGCCAGCAAAGTGGCCTCGGCTTCAAGACCATGTACCAGGTGCTGAAGGGAGTGCAAAGGGCAAGGGTGGCAAGGGCCGCGGCAAAGGGGGTAAAAACAGCCTCCGTATCGGCTATCCTTCGGCCAGAGGGTTCGTGTCCAGCAGCACGCCGGATGGGCGACAGATCTGCTATGCTTACAACAATGGTTCGTGCAAGGGCGATTGCGGTCGAGTGCACGTCTGTCAGTTGTGCTTGAAGCCTCACCCTCGTAAAAGCTGCAAACTGCAGAAAGAGAAGGGTGGTGCAGAGGACCATCAGACAAACTGACTAGCCACGGATGTGGCCGTTTCATCTGCCTGGGAGTGCTGGGATTTGGAGCCGGTCGAATCGGACAGAGTCTTTCACTTTCTGCATTTTTACTCAGGCGGTCGCCGTCATTCCAATGTCCGGGAATGCTTGCAGCGAGAAGCCAAATCACTTGGAATTCGTTTGTATGGTCTGGAAGTTGATCTTATGGGAACCTCTCTCAAGAGCGACACTGGATCGGGTTTCAGTGCGGAATTGCAACTGTTGATACAGGAAGCTTCCGTGGTCTTGCTGGTCCCAGGGGTCAGCACCTTCAGCAGAGCCAAAGCTCATTGGCGCACCGCCGGTGGACCAAGGCCGCTTCGCTCTCTACAGTATGTTTCGGGTTTCCTTGGCTGTCGGGTAAAGATCGTTCCACGGTCGAGGAGGCTAATTTCGGGGTGCTGAAGTGCTTCGAAATTTGTTTCATTCGCCTTGAGCTTTGTAAGTCATTCCTTTTTGAGCACCCGGAACAACTGGGCGCGGTTAACGACTTCGTTCCTGCTTCAGTCTGGGACTTTGATGAGTTCAAGCAGCTTCTACTTCTGGATGGGGTGCAGACGGCGGCCTTCTTTCAGTGTCAATGGGAGCACCTTCGAGTAAGCCCACTCGCCTTTTATGGAGCCGTCTCGATTGGTGCGAAGCTGCACTGTTCTCTGGGCCGCCGCAGCTTGCGGCGGAGGGACGCTATCGCGGTCCTCTTCCACCCTCTTGTGGTCATCGTCACGACCGCTCATTACTGGGGAAGGATGCCGCGGGTGATTGGTCCACCGCCTCGGCAACTTATCCACTGCTGATGTGCACCTGGCTCTCCAAAAGCATGCTGCGTCTCTGTCGCGTTGAGGGGGCTGGGGACGCATCTACTTTTGGGCGCAGGCCGTTGGAGCAGGCCACTTGGGATTCTGGGGACGCATCTACTTTTGGGCGCAGGCCGTTGGAGCAGGCCACTTGGGATTCTGATGCCTCCTCGGACGAGGAGGGTCCGAAAGATGTTTTCGAGCTCTCGTCCTTGCGTCTGGAGCTACCAGCGGGATCTTGGCCTCCGGCAGGCCAAACTTCGGATGCTGAAAGCTTCGCGGCTCGGCTCCTCAAGAAGGGCAGGGTCACTGTGGAGGACTTCGAAAGGCTCTGTGGTCTTCTTCCGTCGGACCCCGAGGTCCGCGCTACGGCTGGGGACCTGACCTCTAAGACTTTCATGAGTGGCTTCTTTCAGCATGGCGGGGTCATTGGGCTTCGCACGCACGTGTCCAGTCATCCCTGGGTTACGGCACTTCTTTGTGGGATCCTTCGTGCTGCACTTCCAGGATACACCTTTACTTCGGTGGTGGTGTCGAGGAACCGCCAAGTGCTTCCACATTGCGACAGCCAGAATGGTGCCAACACTTGGAACCTCCTGGTCCCGGCCTCCCGATTCAAGGGCGGAGGGGTCTGGCAGGAAGTGGATGACGGATGCGAACCCATGGAGTACGAAGGCGAGCAACGCTGGGGCAAAATTCTGCCGGTGGCCACGGGTCCCCAACTGCTGGATCCTCGGCGACTCCATGCTACGATGTCGTGGAAAGGCGTGCGTACTGTGATCATTGGGTTCTCGATCCGGGAACCTACTAAGGCTAGCCGCTCCTTGAAGACCACCTGGAAAAGGCTCTCGGGACTGCAGGATGTGTCGCAGACAGATGAAGCTGTATCGGGCGGAATCACGCCGTCAGTCCGTCTACTCGAGCAAAAAGCTGGAGAGGAGGGTGACACCTTCCATGGACACTTGGTCCAGGCTCGCAAAGACAACTTCGGCGATCCGATCACCGTTCAGTGGCGAGGCAAAGTCCACTCCTTCGTTGATGGTTGTGGGCTTAACAGTCCGGGTCGCTGGCGCCCTACCGCTCGGGGAAGGGGGCTCTCCAAAGGGGCCGACGAGTTCGTGAATGCTCTTCGGAGCCTTCTTGATGACTTCATCAGGACAGAGATAGTGGACCCACAGCGGGCATATTTCATGTTGGCTCTGGGCAAGTATGAGGAAGCACCTTTCTCGGTTCAGGCCATGGATCGTCTACGTAGGTCTTGGTTCGCTCTGCTAGAAGATCCTTCAGCGGCCGCTCTCCAGGAGCCCGGGCAACCGTTCTTCTTGGAGGCGCTCTCGCAGACTTGTCGGGCTATGGGAGATGAAGACTGGGAGGTTCTCACTCGTGCAGAGGACAACTATGCTCGTGGGCGGAGATTGGGAGTGGATCGACCCTTTCCTCGCGTGGTGGCAGTCTTCAGGCCAAAGGGGAAGTGGCGAGAGTATGATGAGTCTGAGTTTCAAGCAATCAACGAGAACTATTCTTCGGCCAAGGCCGTGCCTGAGCAGCTGGAGAAACAGTTCGAGGAAGAGGAGGCTCTTGGATTCATGTACCCATTGTCTGAGAAGGAGGCGCGGCGGCGGTTTGGGGAGACGCTGCGAGTGGCAAGTCTCGGTGCCATCATAAAAGATGATGGCTCGGTGCGAGCCCTCTTTGACGGCACCCACTCCGTTAAGCTGAACAACATGATTAAGATTTCTGATAAACTGGAATTCCCTACGCCTTCGAATGCAGCGAGGGCAATGGAGATCCAGCAGGAGGATGGCCATCGACTCCTGATCGGAATCGCTGCGGACATTGCAAAGGCACATCGAAGATACAAGCATGCACCTGAAGATCATGGTTACCTAGGGTGCCGGGCTAGGCCGGACGGTCCGATCTGGATCAACCGGGTGGGGACGTTCGGTGTGGCCTGCGCTGCTTACCACTTCGCCAGATTGGCTGGGCTGATAGGCCGTGGAGCCCTTCGCATCGCGCTGCAGGCCTCGATCTTCCAGATGCTCTTTGCAGATGACCTGCAGATCATGGCGGGTGGAGAGCAGAAGTACCACGACCTTTGGGTGGTGCTCCTCTACTGGCTTATGGTTGGCACTCCTTTTAAGTGGTCTAAGTTTCGCGGGGGAGTTTGCCTGGATTATTGGTTTCTACTTTGATTACTTTCGGTTCAAAGTGGGACTGTCTGAGCGTCGGGCAAACTGGCTCATCGAGTTCATCACGGATCTGCAGAGGGGCCGAGGTATGATTGAGCATCGGCGCTTCACTGAGTTTGTGGGGCGATTAGTCTACGCTGGACAAGTCCTATATTGGCTCCGGCCGTTTATGGGGCCACTTCACCGCTGGAAGGCTGCTATCACTCCTGGAACCGTGGCTCTGGTTCCCCGTATGGTGATGGTGGTTCTTCGCTACATCTTGACGTTGCTGCAAGAGAAGCATTATCTTGTCTGCTGTAAGTCCCCACCTTTGATGCTTCGCGAAGCCTTTCGCACGGATGCGAAAGCAGAGGATGATTTCTTCGTGCTGGGTGGATGGGAAACGCTGCACAGCTTTGAGCCAAAGAAGTGCCGTTGGTTTTCTGTCCGTGTCTCTGCTGCTGATTATCCTTTCTTGTTTAATGCACAAGGGACCGCGAAAGGAATGAGCACTGTCGCCGAGCTTCTTGCTACGTGGCTGGGGCTGCACTTATTCGGATGGCTGGATGTGGCTGGGCAGAGTTTCACGGTTTCTGCTGGGACGGACAATCTGGCAAATGAGCTGGTCATGCGCCGTCAAGGAACCACGAAATTCCCATTGACGTATGTCTATATGCAGCTGGAGTACGATCTGTTCCGCTGCGGAGGCCATATGAACTTGAACTGGCGACCGCGTGAACTCAACACTGAGGCGGACGACTTAACGAATGAACGGTTCAGTGCCTTCGATTTAGCTCTTCGGATTGATGCAAAGTTTTCTGATGTTCCGTGCAAGCTCCTTCTTGATTTGGCAAGTTTTCACTCTGAAATGCTTGAATGGCGAAAAGGGGGAGAAGGAAGTGCCCCTCCAGCACCTTTGACAAAGAAGCAGAAGCTGGCCACTAAGACGAAGTGGTAAAGCGAGCCTCGCGATGGTGGGTGGAGGCCGGCCCCCGAATGGGGATCCGGTCTCGGCTCGCTGTTACGGCGCGATCTGGACATCCGGAAAAAAAATTGTGAGTCCTCAGTCCGAAGCCTCGATTGATTTATATTGGAAAGATATTTGATTCGCGATTTATATGTTTTCCTGTTACGTTTCTCTTGCCAGTCGCTTTGCTGGTTCCTACAAAGCTTCTTGGGCTTGCCCAAAGGGGTTTGTAGGATGCAAAGGGGAGGAGGGTGGGCCCCAAAAGAAAATCTAAGTGATTTTATCAATACGATTTCTTTTCCGATTTTCCGCACGCTTCTTTCATGTGATTTGCTGTAGGTCTTTCGCATGTTGACTTGCACGACTTTTTGTCTCTGATGACTGACTCGGTTATATCCGTGAAATAGAGGCTCCAGAGGAGGGAGCTTAGAAGTTTTAGTCCCGCCCGTCCCACCCTGGAACTTTACCTTGCGCCGGTGGGATGTTCGTTTGAGCTATGGGTGGAGGCCGGCCCCCGAATGGGGATCCGGTCTCGGCTCGCTGTTACGGCGCGATCTGGACATCCGGAAAAAAAATTGTGAGTCCTCAGTCCGAAGCCTCGATTGATTTATATTGGAAAGATATTTGATTCGCGATTTATATGTTTTCCTGTTACGTTTCTCTTGCCAGTCGCTTTGCTGGTTCCTACAAATAAAGTGATGCCGGTGAGCTCGGCGTACAACCTTGGTGACATCGGGACCAAGGCTCTGGCAAAGGCCAGATTGCGCGCATTGATGTACATGCACAACTTCATTGATGCTTCGAGTGATGAGAGAATCGGAAAGTTCGAATATGAGCAGATGCAACAGCAAGAGTGCGTGAAGGCGCAGATTAAGAGAGTGAAGAAGAGCGTGAATACTTCCACAAAGCTCCATTCGAACATCTTCATGGTCATGTGCAACTTGATGCCGCTGTTGACTGATGCGACAAAGCTTTCTACCCCTACGGTGAGTGTGGGATATGCGAGCTACATGTTTCCACTTTGCATGATTCTTTTGGTGGCGCTTTTCGCTGCACGGGCCTTGGGCCTGAACGACTTTTCGACTTTGCGATTGAGCATTGATTTTCAGTATGCACCGCAAGCTTTGGATGTGAATGGCTATGTTATGCAGTGCTTTGCATTTGCCTTTATGCTTATCGGCTTCATGCAGGGGGTGAGTGCTGAGCAGTACGCGAGCTTGGCATTGATGATCACATGCGGTGCTCTGTGGAATGAGAACAGAAAACTGAGAGCCCAATGCGTTGTGGTCCATTCGAGGCCACATGAGGGTCCTTTAGTGGCCCATGGAGGTAGAGTTCTGGAAAACCCAGCGGCCTTAGTTGCACAGGTGCCGGAAGAAGTGTTCGTAACGACACGTGGAGTTTGCTTTCACAAGGGTACCTGTGGCCACGTACGTGGTAAAGCACCTAGGAGTGTGCGTCGTTGTTTGGATTGTTTTGGCTAGCGCGCAAGCAGTCCTGTTGGCCACAGAAGTTCAAGCGATTGACCAATGTCGGAGTACATGGTCTATCGGGCGGGGTGATGAACTTTGTTTTGCCCCAACGTACCCTGTTTTACCCTACCTTAGCGTAGTGCTTTTGAACGTTTTCCGCATGGCATGAGTACATGTGTGATTCCGTTTGCACGGTTGATCGCGAGGCCCAAAGTGTAGTGGAAAAGTGCATCCGTTTCTTCACCTTCGCTTAATCGCTCTCGAGCGATTGCGCATCAAAGTCAAAAGTCAAAAGCTTTATCCAAGACCAGCTCAAGCAGAAGCAGATTTTTATCTTTGGCGTGCGTGGTGAAGCCAATGTTGCAGATTTGTTCACCAAACCTTTGAGTTGGGTTGTTACCTTGAAGCATATGTGGGGACTTGGCTTGCGTGACGTTGCCAGTATTGCTTGCGTGCTTGATGGCTTTGTTGCGTTGTGCGGTGCAATGCTTGTTGGCAAGAGCCATGTTAGCTTGCGTGACCGTTTTGCTGCCATGCCGCCTGCATCTTGGTTGGTGATTGAGTTCTGCGCCCCTGTTGAGTCGTCGATGAAAGCGGCTAGTCAGGACCTTAACTGGGTGAATGTGCTGACTGTGAGTGAGCGTGATGATGGTGCCAGAGCGCAGACCTTGCTTGAGCTTAAAGCCATCTGTGCTGCACAGATCAGGAAGAAGGGTTTTGTCTTCTTGTGGGCAAGTACACCGTGTACCGGAGGATGCCCATACCAGAGACTGCGTGCCCGCGATCCTGCTTATCGCCGTGGGCGGTTGGCGCAGCGTTGGAGGCTGCACAGGAAGCTCTGGAAAAGCCTGGTCGAGCTTAGTTATAGTTGCTTCGTGGATGCTTGGGCCATTGAGTGGCCGCGTGCGTGTGCCTACTGGTCTTGGCGCCAGACGGAGCACTTTCTCTCTTCACGCCCCTATGTCTTGCATGATGTTCCAGTTGACGGTTGTGCGCTTGGCATGCGTGGCCGCGATCATCTTCTTATCGCCAAGCGGTGGCGTGTCGTTACCACACACCCAGCAGTTGCTGAGAGCATTCGTGTCTATCGTTGCTCTGGGAAGCATGAGCACTCGAAGGACTTCGACCTCAAAAGTACGCAGCACTACCCGGTAGAGCTTGTAAGGTCCTTCTTTGAAGCGTTGCGCTCTTGACTTTTTACGAGAGTCTTTTCAACATGTTGCTACATGTTTGCTGCGCAGCCGGTTTGCTCAAACTTTCCGGTGTTTTCTTTCTTTACCAGGACGTTTAAGATGTCTCTGGTTCCTTTCGCTGCCGAGCGTGTCATGGTGTTTGGCCTGGTTGTGGAAGTGCAAGAGAAGTTGCTCGAAGTACCGAGTGTCGGGCTTCTCGTTGTTGTGCTTGCCCCACTGCTCGTGGGTGTTGCGCTTGGAGTGTGCTTACAGAAGCTACGTGCCGAGAGCTCCTGCGTCAAGACTGTGCAGGACCTTCTTACGTTTCTGCCAAGGTCGGGCCAGAAGATGGCCGTCTTTACTTCTGCTTACGGAGACTGTTTCCACGTGCGTAGGGCGTAGGGACTGCCACGGCCTCAGGAACGCGATTCCGAATCGCATCGCTACTAAAGTGGCGTGCGAGTACTGTTTAAGGGATCTCCACCTGGTACCTCCGACAGCTTGTGCGTCGTGGGGGGTGTAGAAAACCAGTGCTCTGCCCAGTAGTGTTTGTAGGTGCGACACAGAGTTTTCCTCGGTACCAGCTTTGTTTTCCTGTATAGTTTTGCTAGTTCAGGTGGTCAGTGCCTGTAGAACGTAGTTTGAGCTTGCCTGACGGTTTTGCGGTAGCCTCAACCTGTTTTCCCTTGTTGTGTAGTGCTTGGGAGCTTTTAAGAGGTGCCACGACTACTGTCGTTTGGCTCAAGACACGTGAGACCAGCAGTGAGCTGTGCGTGCTAAAAGTGTGAACTGTCCGAGTGTTTTGTGAGCTTGCTTTGCTTGCAAGGGTGCTTGGAACTTGTTTGCCCTAAACCTGAAGAGCTGTGTGCCTTCTAGGTTTTTAACGCTTTCTCCTTGTGTCGAAATCGACACGGCCTGCATCTCAGAAGAGTCCAAAGTAGGCCCCCACGACCCGCTCGTGCAGGCCGCCGCCCGCATCCGCCCGTGCTGCCCCCGTTGCTCTTTTCACGATTACCAGCGCCTTTGCTGAAGTCGTTTGCATGGACCTGCACGGGACCCGTGGCTCGGAACCTCGCCTGAAGGCCGCGTGCCCAAACGGACAGACTCTGAGTCTGTGGTGACCGAGACCGAGGAGGCCTCAATTGTGGCCTGCCCCGTTGACCTTCAAGGGGACTCCAGGAAAATGACATCCTGGTGCAAAGTTACTACACAGGTGCTGTGAGAACTCGGCGCCTAAGCCCTGGCCGCCAAAGCCCCCCTAGCCCTAGCTCAACCTGCCGCCTCTTCCTTCCTCTCTTGCAGAGCTCCGTGGCCCACCAGGCTCGTTCTGGCGTGCGCCTGAAGTTTGAAGTGCAAGGCCGCGGATGACGAGAAGACCTTTCGGATTCGGGCCGCCTATCTGCGATCTTCGTCCAGATGTAGAGTCATCACAGTCGTCGCCCGGTGTCGAGGCAGTCTCTCCAGGATCTCTTACGGCTCCAGCGTTGCCCATTTGACCAGCTCCTCCTGCCTGGGCAGAGTGCTCGACTTCCCCGAGTTTCAGAAAGGCGTCTGGGGGCGTTTTGCAAGCACGTCGTTCGTGACCTTGAAGAGTGCCGGGAGCGGTGCAAAGGGCTTTGAGGTTCGATTGCTACGGCTTCCTTCCCATCGTCTTGCATCGTCGCTGTGCCACGGCGTCCTGGTATGCTCGCTGCTGGCTTGGCACCGATCGAAGAAAAAAGGTGCATGGACTAATGGTTTGTCCACCGTTCATCCCACAAGCCACAAAGCCTCGACCCCAACAGTAGACTCCTTTGAATCTGCTCTTGTTTCTCGTCGCAGGCTGCATCCTTTGGAGTATTCCCACCTGCACTGCCACCGCCGGTGCTCCGACTGCTACGACAACGACGACTGCTACTGCTGGGTTGCTGCTGCTCCTGCTGCTGCTCCTGCTGCTGCTCCTGCTGCTGCTCCTGCTGCTGCTCTTGATGCTGCTCCTGCTGCTGCTCCTGCTACTGCTCCTGCTACTGCTCCTGCGACTGCCACCGCTGCCGCTACGGCCACTTATTCTGTTGCTACTGTACCACTACTGCCACAATCACTAAAACAATTGCAACCGCTACCACAACGACGATTTTGTGGGTAAACAGCGCAAGAAGAAGATGATGTTGTGATGAGTATGACTGGTCTCAGTAGAACCATCACTAGCATGCCGTTGGCAGTTTCAGCGATCGTCGTAATGATGGATAGCACATGGTCACGGAATGAGTCATGTGAATGATTTTACTACTTGCAAGAATATGAGTATTTTGAAGGACAGTGCTCTGCCAAATGATATTGATACATTACATATTGGTGAGGTTCATGATGCTGGCAAGAATGCTGGCAATGATAACGATGATGCCGGTTATAACAACAGGACACGGTGTGACAATCACTGCTACTTCTGTTCCGCTGGTTGACTTTTTGTGTATCCGAGTAACTGCAGGTACTCTTTCGATCATTGCCATCTGATCTGCTGAAGAAGCTTTTCCTTTCGCGTTCGGTTTTGTCGCGCTTCGGGTTCTATTTGGACGTTGACCGTATCATGCGCAAGTTTACGCAAGCTTGCACACGGGCTGCAGGGTTTCTGGATACAGGCCTAATGCCTGATTCAGAATGCTCTCGACAGGGCTAATGCACCAGTTGATGCAGTGCCATGGAATCGCGTAGTGTCGCCGCAGCATTTGGCATGCTTGTCGGGAATGTCTTTACACCTTGTCTGCAAATGTTGCAGGAATCATGACTCCAAGCAATACAGACAGCCGAGCTTTCTGAACGCCCCGAACCTGTGGCATGCTTCGACAGAGCGTCAGTCTAAGAGTACCTGCTCAGCATTGCACATTCGACTTTCGACAACCAGTGCACAAGTAGAGTCTGCTGCTTGGCCCACCTCACAGGCGGTTCTGATGTGGGTTCGAGGGAGCTAAGTCAGTGGTTTCGTACCTGTCAGGCATCCCATTGCAAAGTTTAGGCTGCACATCATGCAGTGAATCCCGGACCCTGAAGCCGTGAACACCACCGCAACTGGATCTTTGCTGTTCTGTGGCTTCTCCACTGGCCGCATTCCCGGTAGTCCATTGGCGCATTCCCGGTAGTGCTGTCGTGATCCATAAGTTCCGGGTCACGCTCTCACTGTATGCTTTTCGAGAATGTCGGATTTCGGGAGGACCATGGGGCCTCTAGCTTGCACCCACTCGGGATTCCGAGTCAATGTCGCTTGCAATCTGGTATCCGGGTTTGAGCTTCAGATTGGCTTAGTAAAGCCCAGTTTTGTAAATGACAGGTTCGGCTAGGTCATTTTTGGCTTAAGGCTAAGTTCAAACTCCCGAACCATGAACCTCCAAATTTAAGCCTTGCATTAAAGCTGATGTAGGGCTTGCATAGAATGTCGTAGTTTGACATGGGTCCTCCATTTCGATAGCTGTGGCTCCCCACAACTCTGACCTAAACCGTACGAGCCCGAAATGGGTTGGAAGATGTTGGAATCAGCATTTCAGTGGTGAAGCTCAAGACCCTGCAATTAAAAGCGTAAAGCTCCAAATCACATGATCCCGAAAATCGAAGCTCAAAATCCTGACTCCGCAGGAAGCGTCTGTGTGCTGTGCAGTATTCGACTGCTGCAAGCTGTACGCATTCAGACTGCAGTTAGGGAGAAGGGGTGTCCAGATTTGCGGGTTCAAGGCACCAGAGTTTGCAGAGCTTGGAAATGCAAGAGTTGGTTGTGCCGTCAACTGGCTGCGTTGATGTCATGTGAGCACGATTTGTGCCTTCGTCTTCCTGTAAGGATCGCGGGCCGACTCGGGACTTCCGCTTCCGCTGCATTGAGGCCATGCGCCACAGATGAGAAGTTCTCTGATTCTCTGTTGGTTCTGTCACCGGGTCTTGCAGGCCCGGATGCAGGACTCGGACGATGCTGGATAGAACCCCTATGTTTTGTCTTGTGCTTGTGCACCAAGGCAGTTCATGTGAATGAGTCCCTCCCCTGTGGCCGCAGATTTCAAGGGTACCGCCTGCTGAAAACATGCAGTAGCACGTAGTCGTCTCTGAATGACACTCCGGGTTGCGACACCTGCACGACACTGTGTGTAATCGGTGACTAGTATAGCTATCCTGTGCAGTGACTGCGCAGCTTCCCGCCAATGTCTGGCAGTGCATCGGGCGATTCGTTGCCAACTGCAGACTACTACGTCATTGGAGATCTAGTTCATGCTGAGGCTCAAACCACAGTGGATCTGCAAGATGCTGAAACCCAAACCGCTGAGGCAGTGTCACGAAGACTGTTCTGCAACCCCGCAGGACTTGCTGCCGTTTGTTTAGCTGGGACGGCAGGGTTTGGGCTGGCATGCTATTATTTGAGTGTCAGGAAAGGCACTGTCTCAACGGCGGAAACGACCCGTGACGAAGACACGCTCTGCAGCAATCCCGCCGAAGCAGAGGTGCCAGACCCAGTGTCAGACCCTTGCGAAGATTCAGCAGAAGTGCTTCCAGAAATTCAGCAATCGAGCCGCGATGCAGACACAACTCAAGACAGTCCCGAAACCAATGCTGACCTTGGCTTTCCACGTTCACCAATGCTGATGCTACCTAGTGCGGGTGACAATCAAGCTGGACATGCTACCCCTACGTGCGATTTGGCAGCATGGCCACAAGAGCTTGAAGCCAACCTGTGGGAGAGGACATCGTGCCGGTTCGGTTTCCCAACAGAGGACAGGCCTGATGTATTTCAGGCTCTCGGAGGTTGGACAGGAGCGATGTGCCTTGCTGCTGTGGCGATGTTGGCTCGCCGCCAGAGCCGCGCGATGACTGTCATGAGTCAGCATGCAGCAGGTTTGAAAACTCTAGAAGCTACCGGAGGGCAGCAACATTGGCATCTTAAGCAGCAACTCTACAACATGCACAAACGGATGGCAGAGCTTCGGAGGCTTGATGCTATGCGCTGTCAATTTTATCAAGACACGAGGTTGGCCAGACAGAACATGCTGCGGAACTGCACTTCTGAGATCAAAGAGGCAAAGAAAGCCGTGGAAGATCAGATTGAGAAGCAGCGAAGGATGGTGGCAGATGAAATTCAGCGACAACTGGACCCGCATGTGGAGTCTGGCCGCCGGCTGTCGGAAGAAGTGAAAGCAAATCACGAGGCAACAATGCAGCAACTGGCAACCACACATGCTACACTCAAGGCTGCCACGGAGTCCGAGAACAGACACAAGGTTGAGATGCAGGAGATTCAACAGAAGCACGTCTCCGAGATTCAAGAGCTCAAGGACAGCATGGAGGATCAGCTAGCGAAGCAACAAAGGACGGCGGCGGATGAAATTCAGAGACAGCAGGACCGCCATGACGAGGCTAGCCGGAAGGCCGAAGAAGTGCAAGCAAATTATGAGACAACATCGCGGCAACTGGAGACAACGAACAAAGCACTGAAGGCTGCCACCGAGTCCGAACAACAAGCTGCAAGTCGAGCTCTCAGGTATGAGCAGGCTGCAAGCAAGCTGCAGTCAGAAGACATCCGCAAGCAAGCCGAGTTGAGCGATGCGCTGTGCAAGTTGGACAAGGCACTTGCGGAAGAGCGTAAAGCGAAAGATGCGGCTAGTGGAGACAAGGCAGCGCTTCAGCATGCTCAGGCAAGAAGACAACAAGCTGAAGAGTTTGCTAAGTCTAAGCAGGGCGAAGCAGAAAAGGCAAAAGCTGAGCGTGATGATGCCATCAAGAAGTGTGAGGAGGCCGACAAAGAGCGAGGCATGCACCGGGAGCACATCTTGAAGCTGGAATCAGATTTCGGAAAAATCTCAAACGACAAGCCGTGAAGAGATAGAGAGGTGGCGCTCGTCGCTTGATGAGGAGAGAGATGCAGCGCAAAGAAGGGACCAGGCAGCAGCGGAGCGTTTGTTCGCGGCTGAAGATCAAGTGAAACAGAAGGAGAAAGATGCTTGGCTTTTCACATGGATGAGACATACGTTGTGTGTTCAGACGCAGATAAGATCATTGATCAGAGCGCTGCCTGAGATTCTGGTGTTTGATATGCTTGTAGATCGGGTCCCCTTGCAACTCGTCGCAAGGGCATGTATTGTGTGTCCATGTGGGCTTCAATAGTTCATAACAACTCTGGTTTATTGAACCTTGCCCTCGCTACTTCGGACCTGAGGATCTTGAAGCTGCGAAGGAGGCAGCTCGAGAAGCTGCAGAGGGCAAGAAAGACTCCGAGAAGAAGCTGCAGCAGGTCGAAGCAGCCCATGAACAAACACGGGCAGATTTTGCCAAGAGGGTGCAACAATTGGAAGGCGAACTGAAGGCAGCTCAGGAAGACAAGAAGGCGCGAGAAGATACACTGCAAGCTTGCGAGGCAGAGCTTCTGTCCGCCAAGAAGACTCTGGAAGCAGCGACGGCTGCATCCTCAGGCAGCGGTCCCAGAGCTTGGGAAATCGCTCTGTCCCAAGCCAAAGAGCATCTTCAAGGACAAGTGCCTCTGGAGTACGTCCGTAATGCTGCTTCATGTTTGCCGGTAGTCTGGGCTTGGACTGAAAATACGGACAAGGTTCAATTGCATGATCCGGACCTGCAGCAGCCAAATGACATGGTGCTATATTCCGCGACAGTGTCTCACAGCCTTGAGCTCCAGCACTTGCTGTGGCATGCATCGGATCGGGATGCGAAGTATGGTCAGCATCGTGTGGATGTGGAGAAGAAGTTGTGGATGGAGCACACCGGTACGCAATACGAGATATTCTTCGACAAGATGAAGCAGGTCAATGCATCGCTCTCAGTAGTTCTTGCGCGTGCTAGCCGAAAAAGGTGCTGCAACGAGTGTTTTTCTACAGTGCCAGCATGAGTAAGAAGGAGTGCGTAAGGCAACCAGATGCATAGCTGTCACACAGAGAGCATCCTCCGCAGAGCTCAGGTCAAATCATCCTATGTTCGAAGTGTGCAGCGTTTGGACTTTGCCAGCCCCAGAATGACAGAGCCGAAGTTGCAGGAGATCAGAGAGAGGCTGGAAGACGAAATCCGGAAGGGTGAGGAAGCTGTCCAGGCTGCGAGGCGTGCAGCAAAGAAGGCAGATGATGCAGCTAAAGCGAAGGAAGATATGTGTCAACGTGCACGAGACATTGAGAAGCAATGGGCAGATCTTCCAGATGGCAAGCCCGAGGGCCGGGAACAGATTCCCTTGAAATGGAGCGATATGCAGGGTGAGACTTACAAAGAAATTGAGCTGCGGAAGGACGGAATCGAGTACAAGCAGATTGAGAAGTATTTCAAGCAAAGCAAAGATGGCACAGTCAAGAGAATATGTCGCATCCAAAATCCAACCTTGTGGATGGCTCACAAGTCGAAGGAGACCTTGATCAAGAAGAAGCCCCGAAACAAGGGCCATGCTAATGTTGACTACCTCTGGCATGGTACGACGGCACAGGCCGCAGAGAAGATCAAGAAGGAAGCAGGCATGGATACACATTTCAGTCGGCGTGGGCCGGCTCATGGAATTTACCTGGCAACACGCGCGAAGTATTCATGCCAAATCGCCAGCCATAAAAAGATCTTTCTATGCCGAGTTGAGCTAGGCTACATTGGACGCACTTTCGGCAACGACGCACAGAAGCTGACGGACCGGCCAGCCTTCACCGACGGTGAGTATGCAGACAGCTATCATTACGGTGAGAGGTCGGAGGGTCACACCAGGCACGAGACAGACACAACAGATCAGCCGGGGCAAACTGAGTACATAGTATTCCACAATGCCCAGGTCTATCCAGCCTACGAAGTTGAGTTTGAATGATGGCCCCAGAACTCGCTGCACTTCGTCGCAAGTCCGCGAAGTATGAGCCAGGGCCGAAGACGCTGGCGAGTGAAGCTTGCGCTTAGTGATGTTCACCTTGGGCCTGGATACTGAAAAGTCCGTCTGAGCTGAGCGGAATGATCGTTGGCAAGGGTCGCGGGTCGCACACCCAGCCACTTCGAACTAGCAGCTGAAAGAGACTACCAAACCAGCAAGCCTCGCAGGTGGGCCGTGGCAGTGGCAAGGCATGCAAGGAGCTTGGTGCTTTGCCGAGCCCTTGAGAAACAGCATTTGGACAGTACTTGCGACTCGCGATTGTCTATCCAGACACTGATCCTGGTGCGGGCTGAATTTGTGGTATCATTGCGGCTAGCATTGTCACTTTTATTCTAAATTAGTTTTCGTGGTGCTGATGCTGGCTAAAGATTATTTTTGTTCAGTTTGCCAGGCCACTGTCGCTGACCGGCCCGACGGGAAGTCGAGGCTTGCAGCGATCACTCACGACGTTTTCGCTGTTAAACACAAGCTTTCGGGATCATCTCACCCGAAACATTCCAGGGCTTCCATGCGTCAGGGAACCTGCAGGATCTATCCGGCAATGGAGTAGGCAAAATTGAAAAAAGGTTGCGGCAGCGTCAACATGTTCTAGCTCCGCTTACAATCGGCCATGAGACCGAAGTACGGCTATCTAACCCGCCCCTTCGTGAAAGCAAAGGGTTCCGTGACGGAAGCCAGTGGTGATGACGATGATGATGTTGTTGTTTCTCATGCTGTCCAGGTGCCAGAATCCCTTCGCTCGGCGCCTGGGCCTTTCAAAATGAGCCGGCAGCAGGGCTTTCGATGGGGTTTCGTCAGCTTTTCAGGTGAACCATCTACCGGTGCTCCGTGTTGGCATGCTTGCGGGCACTTATAGCGATTTCGTGAGGATTGCGATGGGTAGCGACGAACATGAATATGGGCAGGATTGATTTGCTTCAATTGCTGCAACTGGACCCTTTTCACGAAGTCTGAATTGAATGAGTATCCAGGTCAGGGAGCCGTTTAGGACCGGGGCATTCACCCAACAGACAGCTGGAAGATCAAGACAAGTATCGTTTTCATTTTGGTGTGTTGTTATTTTCATCAGACTTTTACTCGCTTCGACAGCAACGGCAGCCGACAAAGTTTCCGAATGCAAAGAGCGGACTCCATCCGAATGTGCCAACACCATCCAGTCACAAACATACTGTTTAGCGGCCTTAGTTGCCATGGCGCTCCTTGCAAAGGCCGCGGATCTACAGATCGGGAAGCCGCTCACCGTTTGCATGAGGCTGCTGGGTATTGGTATCGACCCTTGCGTTGCCAGGCATGTGCCTTGGGAGCACCACCGCTGCCTGTGGTCAGGCTCCGACGTGCTTGGCTTGGGTTTCCCCGCTTGGACAGCTCGGCCCTGCACCTTTGACTGAAGGCGTAACGGCCCGCAGCAGCAGACCTGGGCAACTTCAGCTCGAGGCCGATCTGGGTACTGACAAAGCGCATCGGCCCGTAGAATGGATGGAGGTTCGGAGCAGTGGGGGTGATTTGGGTGCTGTGCTCCGTGACTCTCTTTCGTAGGTTGGGCTGATTGTGGAACAATCGACCTGCATCGGGGAAGTTGTGCAGCCGACGCTCACAGCAGCGGCTACAACAGCTGTCGTGGCGGGCGTGCTGACGAACAGGCGAGGCAGTGGCATTATACAAAGCTCTTCGAAGCTCCTTGTCAGGAAGAGAGTGAGATGTCCCTTCCTTTGGTGCCCATTCGACTTGTCCCGGGATGCAGTGTCGTCGGCCTCGAACAGGAGACGCCCGGCGTGGGAGCGAGGGCCGGGCCACTCAGGGTTGGCTCTTGGAAGGTTTTTGCTCCGAAACTCCAAACTTTCGACTCGACATCGAAGTCAAAGGCCGATCCTTTAAGGAGAGACGGTCTTTGAGAGTCGGGATCCGATTCGGTCGGCAGGTCCATCTTGCAGTGCATTCTAGATTCTTGGCATGGATGATACTCCGATGACACTTATCACGTTCATTATCGTTAGCCTTCTTGTTGTTGGCAATTTTGAGCTATTGTCATTGCCAGTGATGTTTCAATGGTTCTGCGCAGTTTTTTTGTCGTTGTTGAACTGTTGATGCCGCACCGTAGCTGCATTTTCGAGACAGGGACTCCAAACGAAAACCGATGCCTGGTAATTCCCGGGATTCAGCATTTTCGCTGCCTTCAGGACATCTCGGGCTACAACAGTACAGAGGCCTCACCATTCAGACAAATGTCAGGAGAAGCTGCATCCGTTGTAGCTGTAATGAGGATATCCTGACCCTCGACTGCTGAAAGCCAGAATCCGACCATGGCAGCGTTCAGCCTCCTCAGGCCGTGAGCAAAGCTGCGAGGCCCGCTAAGAAGTCTCTGAGCGCTGCGGAAGCAGACACCTGCCAGATGCTGTTTTGAGTGCTAGTGGCACTGTCCTCGACCTTTCTTCGTGTGAGGCCGATTTTCGAAAGATACAGGGTCGGGGGTGGCGGCCAACTTCAGTTTGGGGATTGCTATTTTGAGGTGGACTGGATGTTCAGGGATGCTACCAGAATTTGAGGTTAAGGTTTCGGGCTTCATGCCGGAGCAGACTGCGCGGAGCAATGCAGTCTGGCATGTTGTCTCGAGTAACGGATTGCCGCAGTTGTGACGCATTTGAAGCTGAGGAAGGGCTCCGGAGTGACTTCCCAGCTCTGCAGCAAGAGGCGCGAGACCACATTGTGCTTGCACCCACGACCTAAATTCAAACGTGCTCGTAGGAGCACAGCAACGGGACAGCACTCGCAAGATTTTCATGAACCATGGTAGGAAAAAGAGTAAGAGGCAATTGGGACCTGGCTTTGCAGCGCCCGTTGCAAACAGAAGACTAGCACATAGGCAGAATTATTGATTGCTTGTTTTCAAGAGACACACCCAAAATCTCTAAGCTGGCTTGCGGGCGTTGTTCTGCTCAGCGGGTCCGTGTAGTTCGGGTGGGCGTAAAAGCGTAAAAGTGTAAAAGGTGAAATTCGTTTTTCGCGTTTTACGTTTTTCGGTGGTGCTCGCCAGTGTTTTGGACCAGACAAGCTCCGCGTACAAGCGTAAAAGCGTAAAAGTGTAAAACCGTATTTCCCCAAACAGGTACGGTTTGGGGTTCTCTCCTCAGAAAAAGGTGGGCCGCGGTGGGTTGGATGGCTGGGCCGCGGCAAACTGGCTGGGCTCCCATTGGGCTCCCTTCATGTTTCCTTTCTGGGCTCCTGGGTCGACCTAGGCTCCCATTCACTTCCCTTCATGTTTCCTTTCTGGGCTCCTGGGTTGGACGGGTGGGCCGCGGCAAAGGACCTGGGCTCCCTTCATGTTTCCTTTCTGGGCTCCTGGATTGGAGCGGCAAAGGACCTGGGCTCCCATTCACTTCCCTTCATGTTTCCCTTCTGGGCACCTGGGGCTTTATTGGGCTCCCTTCATGTTTCCTTGCGAAGGACCTGGGCTCCCATTCACTTCCCTTCATGTTTCCTTTTTGGGCTCCTGGGTTGGACGGGTGGGCTGCGGCAAAGGACCTGGGCTCCCTTCATTGTTTCCTTTCTGGGCTGCTGGGTTGGACCTGGACTCCCGTTCTCCTCCCTTCCTCCCTTCATGTTTCCGTTCTGGGCTCCTGGATTGGATGGGTGGGCCGCGGCAAAGGGATTGGGCTGCCAATTGGGTTTCCTTCCTGTTTCCTTTCTGGGCTCCTGGGTTGGACGGGCGGGCCGCAGCAGAGGGCCTGAGCTCCCGCTGGGTTCCCTTAATGTTTCCTGTTTGGGCGCCTGGTCTGCCACAAACGTCTACAGCAGAGGCCAGGTATCCGGTATCCTGTCTTGCAAGGCAGCAATGCTGTAACAGTTGTGTGTTTTTCCGTGCGTGGTTTCTGCTGCAGCAAGATCCTGTGGACGACGTTCTTCGTTCGGTTTGCGGAAATATTGTCAATGGTTCCGTGTAAGGAAAATGTTTGTTTGCGATGTAAGCCGACTCCTTCGCTTTTCTTTTTGCCCTGTTTGTGCGGCAAAGTTGCCCGTCTTTCCCGTGCGACAGCCGACCGATCCGTATACCAACCCTCCGTGCTTCTTCCGCAATCATCTACAGCAAAAGTCAGGTATCCTGTTTTGCAAAGCAGCAATGTTGTAACAGTTAGTTGGTCGAATACGACGTTCCCTGTCCTTGTATAGGTAACATGTCTGACTGTGCAGCTTAATGTGCCAATGACATGATCTTTGGCTCAAGTAATGAGAAAAGATGTACGCTTGCAGCTTGTGTTCCTCTTCGGGCTGGGCTTCCCTTTTAGGTTTCCTTGCCTTGCCCGGCGATCCTACCCCAATATCGTTGTGCTGCTGTTGAGGGTCGGATTAACTCAGTTGCCGGAAAGTTGTGTGTGTGTGTGTGTGTGTGTGTTCTCATTGCGTGGTTTCTGCGGAAGTAAGATCCTGGGGACGAAGTTCTTCGTTCGGTCTGTGGAAAAATTAGTCAGTGGTTCCGTGTAAAGAACGATATTTATTTTGCCTTGTAAGCCGACACACGACAGCCAACCGATCCGTAAACCAGCCTCTTTTGTGCTTCTTCCACAAACGTCTACAGCAGAGGCCAGGTATCCGGTATCCTGTCTTGCAAGGCAGCAATGTTGTAACAGTTGCGGGAAGGTTGTGTGTTCTTCCGTGCGTGGTTTCTGCGGCAGCAAGATCCTGTGGACGTCGTTCTTCGTTTTGCCGGCGGAAAAAATCGTCAACGGTTTCGTGTAAAGAAAGGTTTTTGTTTGCGATGTAAGCCGACAAGCCCCTTTGCGTTTCTTTTTGCCAAGGTCGCGCGGCAAAGTTCCTACCTTTTCCCGTGTGGCAGCCAACCGATCTGTATACCAACTTGTTTTGCGCTTCTTCCACAGACGTCTACAGCAGAGGCCACATATCCTGTCTCGCAAAAAACGGCAATGTTGCGTGTTTTTTCCGTGCGTGGTTGCTGCGTCAGCAAGATCCTGTGGATCTTCGTTCGGTCTGCGGACAAAACCGTGAATGGTTCCGTGCAAAGAAAGATTTGTGTTTGCGATGTAAGCCGACAAACCCCTTTGCGTTTCTTTTTGCCAAGTTTGCGCGGCAAAGTTCCTACCTTTTCCCGTGTGGCAGCCAACCGATCTGTATACCAACTTGTTTTGTGCTTCTTCCACAGACGTCTACAGCAGAGGCCACATATCCTGTCTCGCAAAAAACGGCAATGTTGCGTGTGTTTTTTTCCGTGCGTGGTTGCTGCGGCAGCAAGATCCTGTAGATCTTCGTTCGGTCTGCGGACAAAATCGTGAATGTTTCCGTGTAGAGAAAGATTTGTGTTTGCGATGTAAGCCGACAAACCCATTTGCTCTTCTTTTCGCCATAATTGCGCCGCAAAGTTCACACCTTTTTCCCGTGCGACAGCCAACCGATCCGTGTACCAACTTGTTTTGCGCTTCTTCCACAAACGTTTACGGCAGAGGCCACATATCCTGTCTTGCAAAACGGCAATGTTGTGTGTGTTTTTTTCCGTGCGTGGTTTCTGCGGCGCATTCTGCGGTAGCTAGATTCTATGCATCTTCGTTCGGTCTGCGGACAAAGTCGTGAATGGTTCCGTGTAAAGAAAGATTGTTGTTTTGTGTTGTAAGCCGATGCACCCCTGTGGGCGCTTCTTTTCGCCAAAATTGCGCGGCAAAGTTCACACTTTTGTCCCGTGCGACAGCCAACCGATCCATATAGCAACCTCTGTTGTGCTTCTTCCTCCAATGTCTACAGCGGAGGCAAGGAATCCTGTTTTGCAAAACGGTAATGTTATGAAGATTGTGGAGAAGTTGCGTTTTTTCTTTGTGCGGTTCCTGCGGCAACAAAATCCTGTGGACAATGCTCTTCGTTCGGTCAGCAGAGAAAACGTGAATGGTTCCGTGTTAAGAGAGCTTTTTGTTTGCCTTGTAAGCCGACAAATCCCTTCCTACCTTTCTTGCCAAACATGCACCAAACATGCACGGCAAAGTTCTCGTTTTCTTCCCGTCCGACAGCCAACCGAAGCGAACACCAAGCTCTTTTGCACTTCGTCCGCGAACGTTTGCAGCAGAGGCCAGGTATCCTGTTTTGCAGCAGCGGCAACAATGTGGCAGTTGCGGGAGAAATGTCCATGTTTTCCGTGCATGGTGTTGCAGCAAGATCCTCTGAACGATGCTCCCTGGACCCTCCCAAAAACCTTCCCACATGCTTGAGTCCCACCACCCACTCTTCTTTCGCAGAAATATGTCGCCCAATGCCTAAGTCTTCTTCGCAAAATCTGCTGGCGAAGCCAGATTTGGATCCAACGCATTCCAACTTGAACCGGTATGATTCGATGCATTCTGTTTGGGGTCTTCGCTGGTGTAATTTTGTTTTTCGTTTTTACGCTTTTACCCTGCCCCGCATTTGTTTTCGCGGCACGTGATTGTCTGAAAGCGTAAAAGCGCAAAAGCGTAAAAGCGTAAGCGGCCGGTTCTCAGCGTACAAGCGTAAAAGCGCAAAAGCGTAAAAGCGTAAAAGGCGCGTTCTCTGCGTAAAAGCGTAAAACGTAAATTTTGTTTTTCGCTTTTCGCTGTTTTCGCTTGAATTCTGCACCAAGGGCCGCTGAAACCGTAGTCTACACCCTGTAGCTCCAAGCCTCAACCCGTCCGGCTTACTATGTGGGCTACGGCGTCGCCAAGAATGCCTGGCCAAGGCCCCAACGAGTTAGCTGATGATGAAAAGTATAGAAAACAACTCTGTAGATTATGGTTTTGTAAAGAAGAAAAACCTGAAGCGGAAGAAGAAAAACAGAGAAAACACATTGGGAAAGGCGAACATTGTCATTACACTTTCCGGATATTTTTTGAAAAAGCTCGAGGAATCGAAGTGTCGAGCATGCATAATTTCATGTCTTGCATGGCATGCATGTAAAGGGATTGTTGCATGTATGGAGATTGGTAAGCTCGCAAGGTAAGATTGCTATGATTGCACGGCATGCATGCGGTCCTACTGCATGCACGTAAATGCATCTTGCTGTGCTTGCATAGACAAAGATGGCTTCGAAGTTTTCATGTTTTGCCTGCATGGTATGCATGCATTTGCATGCAATGCATCATGTCATGCATGCGGTCATGAACGGTTTCTTGTTTTTGTTCTGCATGCATGCAACTTTCAAGATTGCTTGCAGCGGCATTGTATGCAGCACGGCAGCGGACTATGTTTTTGCACCAGCTCGCATTCAGGTCGGAGTGCATACTCAGAAAACTGCATGCATGGTGGATGCTCTGATCATGTATGGGCCCAGCAGACTCCTTTGACCGCCTCCATGCATTGAAAGCTGGAAATCTGCCAAGCAAGCGAATTATTCGGCATGCCCTTCATGCCTTCACTCCCTTCTCAGCCGCTTGGTCGGGCTCTCACTTGAAGCAGGGCCATTGCTGTCGTCGTCACCATTGGTGGCCAAACAATGTCGAAACCACTGCCACCACCAGATCCTTAGATTGCAGCTTGCATGCACTTAGAAGCATGGCATGATGAAACAAACTTCAGCCCAGGATCGTGACCCCTGCGATTTCGCTTCGCATCCAACACCACCTCCACTCAAACCTCCTAGGAAGAGGCGATCTGCTGCGGCCCGGGCTTTCATCGCGAGGAGGCATCGCGATCTACAGGGAGTTGCTTCAAGCAAAATGCTGCAGGCATCATGGAATGCTGAACCCTCCATAAATCAAAGATTGCATGCAAGCATGGATCAAACAAAAATTCTTTGCATGACCCATGCATGCATGCATTTTGGCAAGCACAATCCCATGTTCAAGCATGCATGATCAGCATGAGCTTCATGCATGCTTGAACGAGTCATGCGTGCCGGAAGCAAGCAAGGGCAAGCATGCACATGCATGATTCTCGCATGTAAGCATGGACAAAGAAAGCATTATTTCTTGTTGATGGGCCTAAATTCGAAACAATCATGCATGCAACCTGCAAGCATGAACACATGCAAGGCAAGCATGACACTTGCAAAAGAAACATAAGCACAGCTGCAAATAGGCAGGCGGCAACACGGTCAGTGTGCCATCATTGGCTTTGTTGTACACGACACTGCAAAGCAGGTCATCGGCACCGATGATGTAAATCTGGGGGTCACCTGCCTCTTCACGAAACTTGAGCACGTTCATGTCCCACCGCTGCTGAAGGAAAGTGGCGGGGGCAAGCATCACCAGAGCAATATTGTGCAGCTCAATGCAGCAGTGCACTTTGGCACATCTATAAGGGCACTCGTGCCCTGGCTCACTGCCATGCAGCACCATGTCGCCTTTCTTGATGATAGCACCATGCTTCAGCCTTGTCATGGTGCTTGTCATGCACTCATCCTCCTGCCGCAGGACATTGTGCTGCACCAAGCTTTTCTTCAGCTTTGCAGTGCAAGCATGCGGCTGCAGCAAATGTGCCCGCAAATGGAAACCCTCTTCTTTGCCCATGACCGACAAATGCTCTGCAGTCACCTCTTCCAGAAGAGATGTGTCGAAACGAATCGTATTGCTAGAAGCCGACCCATATTTACGGGCGGCTTCCAAGACCCAGCATGCAGGCAGAATTTATGTTTCTCGTAGCAACCATCCAAGTGGAGGGTCCAATGAAACTTCGGCCGCATCACTGGACCCCATCCTGCCTGCACCGCTTTTTCCAAGGCTTCCTCGCAAGCAAGGAGCAATTGTCTGGACCGAAGTGGTGCTTGATTTTGATCTTTCAAGAGTTCGAGCACATGCAACCATGCTAGAAGCGATGCTTTCGCAGGCTGCACTTCTTCTTGCAGGCAGCATGTTGTGAAGTAGTGCTGCAATGGTTTCAACAAACCCAGAACTTCGGATGCAGTACACTTGAGATGACCTGTTTTTCTGTGGCTCTTGATTTTGTCTGCCGAAAACAAACTGCTCAAGGAGCCTTGTTTGTTGGCACCGGGCAACTGCCACAACTCCAAGTAGCCTGCGAAGGATTCCCACACATCGGCTTTGCCATGGTTTCGCCATGACTCGAATGCCCGACATATAACGAAACTGAGAACTCCGTTACTGTTTAGACAATGCATCCAGTCGTAACAATATTGCGAAGCCGGCTTGATCAATCCCAAAGCTCGTAACTTGGAAGACATGCACAAAGCATGTGGCGAAAATGTCCATCCGCTTGCTTGTTGAAGCATTGCAAAGCGAGCCTTGCTTTCAGTTCCCGCCTTTGCTGCCAGCCGATCCCAACTCTGCAGCAATTCGCTGTCCGAGGCAAGGTCGCAGGAGGACAGGGTCAGGTGTCTGGAGCTGATCTTCCCCTCGTCGTCATCATCACCTTCACGTCTAACATTGAAAATCTTCTTGCAGAGCATGCAAACACGAGAACCGATGCCCTGGCGGTTTGCAAGTTTGCTTCTGGGCACTGCCGTCTTGTAAAAAGACGTGGAGGGTCCAATGGAAAACAAACAATGCATCGGTTGATTTCATGACAATGCCATGCACCGGGTTCCAGAGCTGCTGTGCGAAAATATCTTTTGATCCTGAGTCTCAGGATCTGGCCGATACCAGCTTCAACTTTTTGTAGTAGCTCAGTTCTCAAGGCCGCCAATGTAAACCAGTGTCGCTCCTCGGATAAGCCTTGCTGTTGTAAGTTCAACCAAGAAAAATATATGCACCAAATTTTGCGGCCAGTACTGGAAAGTTGATTGCCGGGATGAGCTTCATCAGCATAAAGAACCCCCTTCCATGGGCAGTCCAAGCTTGAGGGGTCTTGCATGTGCATGTGATTGAAATAACGGTGCCAATACCCTTCCTGCCTGTATAACCCCTGGAGCATTGTTGGTAGGTTGAGGATATGAAACTGCAAATCCCCACCATCAATTCGCACAGCTGTGAGCTGCTTGAGTAAAGACCCACAATCCCCAGCCATGGCGGCAATCTTCTCCAGAACCGCTTGCTTGATGTTCTTCCTTCCATGCAGCTCTGGCACTCCTTCCTGTTCCACCTTGTTCAAAATCGCTGCCAATGCCGAGCACGACACGAAGGGAATGCCTCTACGGAAAGCATCGAGATGGTCCAGCTTCTGCTTCTTGGAAGCTGAGCTGGAGGACTTAGCCATAAAGCATGGCTTGTGATGATCCCTACCCTAAACTCAAAGACTTGGACAGCTGGGCATGTGACAACAACCTCATGCAGTTTTGCCATGCAAGCATGCAAGCAAGTGAGAAGCCAGCCCTAAGCGCTAGGAACAAGCAGCAGCAGCCCTTTTTGGCGAAGGCTGGACATGTATAGTGCATGGAATCCCCTTGTGCTACCTTTTTCAGGTAGGTCGGATGCAACCATGCAAGGTCGCATCGAAAGCCCTCGGGCATAGAGCACTCTATGCACCTGTGTGTACCCAAACCCTGGGACCTGGATCAGTGCTTGGCCGCCTTCTTCCGTTCCTCCATGTGCTTCTTCCATTCGGCCCGACCGTTGAGTCGCACACCGGCGAACCCATCGAAATTGCAATTGTCGCAGCCATAGACATTGCCACGGCATCTTGCACAGCCCCAGCAGGTGAGCCTTCCGTCCTGCTTGGCAGCCTTCTTCTCTTTGTTCATCGGGTGTTTCTCAACACACTTCGCTGCAGGCTTTTTGAAGAGCTGTGGCATCTTCTGATTGCAGGGCTTCCCATTCTTCTTCTCCTGCTTCGGTGCTTTCTTATTCTCCACTTGTGCCAATGCCTCTGCTTCGTACTGTTCCAAGCTTTTGCCTTCGTTTGCCCCTGGCACCGACTGCTTTTCCGGAGACTTGTTTTCCGGAGCATCGGCGGGGCTCTGTGCCGGTACGTGCAGTAGAGGTATTTGCAGGTGTCGGCAGCAACTGGAGCTGCCGGATCACCTCGTCCTTGGAGGGCATGCAACTCGAGGGGCATGACTGCTTGAGTGCAGCTTGTCTGGCTTCCTCCTCGGCAAGCTTTTCTTTCATGGTCTCCAGCCAAGTCTTTTGCTGCATGGCATGCATGGACATGTTGCAAGCAAGCTGGTTGGAACCCTGAGAAGTGCCTTTGAGCAGCCGGCTGGTGGTGCGGATTGGGTACGACTTGGACAAGACATGCAGCTGTGGCAGCTCTGCACAGCTGGGGTGAGAACCTTTGTAGGCTTTGGCAATCCAATCTGGTCCCAACTCTCGAGGATCGTCTGGATATGTCCGGAAGGCAGGCACATCACTCTGTACGTTCAGGCTGTGAAAAACGTCCTGGAAGTCAGTCGCTAATTTGTAGATTTTGTCTGCATCTGGTTGTTGGAGATTCTGCCAAAGATGGGCTTGCACATGCAAAGTGACACAGGATTTCTTCGTACATTCTTTGCGGCTCGTCAAGCCAATCACCCGAAGCCGTCTGGCAATGAGGATCGGGGCGTCCTTGATGTCACCTTGCATAAGCTGCACGATTTCCTCTTTCGTCAAATAAGCCACTGGGTTCTTCAGTGTCTGCGGAACTTTGACGAGCTTGCAGCCACCTTCCGTGCTGCCACCTGAAGCATTTTTCAATAGAGCATCACTCAATGCCTTTTTTGTATTTTCGTCCAAATCCAGACTGTTCCACAGACTGGAGCATGTTCACATACTCCGCTGCCGGCAAACTGTCGGCAGTCACGACCTTCTTTTGCAAGACATTCAAAAGACTCGCCTGGAGCTGTGGATTCGGAGAGAAGCTCAAAAGCTTCTGGACATCCGAAAGCTCCTTGGCAAAGTCCTTGCTGCCCCAAGCAATTGAGTCCAAGGACCCAGGACCTAAATGATTGGGGCCTGTGCTAGGAGCCTGAGCCCGTAAGCTTGCCACCAAGGGCCAGAACACGAACAATTAGCAAGTTTTAGGCGTCCCAAGTATAACTCAATCAAAACACGCTGCTTATTGAAACCTTTTCAGTACCGCAGTCCTCGAGAAGCTTATGCTCCTTCACCTCACGCCAAACCCTAAACATAAGACCCTCCAGGCCCTGGACCTCCAAGCAAAGCAAGATACCTCCGCTAGCTGGGTGGCGTTTCTTTTGACGCCGTTCTTGGTTCCTGGTTTTTCACCTTTAGTTTGATTTTTCGCTTAGTCACCATTTTGCCACTTTTACTTTTTTCGCTGCTTTTACAGTTTTATCCTTTTCGCTGCGTGGCGCGTTTTTTCGATTTTACGGTTTTTCGCTGTTTTTACAGTTTTACTCTTTTCGCTGCGTGGCGCGTTTTTACGATTTTACGGTTTGTCGCTGTTTTTACAGTTTTACGCTTTTCGCTCCGTGGCGCGTTTTTACGATTTTACGTTTTTTCGCTGTTTTTACTGTTTTACTTTTTCGCTTGGCAAATTGTTTTTACAATTTTACGTTTTTCGTTTTTACCTTCGTCCGTTCCGCGGCGGAAATACATCCGATCCTGGAACTTTTTACATTTTAACAGTTTTACATTTTTTGCCCCTGAAGTTGGGCTATCTGGTTTTTACATTTTTACCTTTTTACCCTTTTGCTCGCTTCCTCCGGTCGAAAAATGGACTTTTTGATTTTTCGTTTTTTACGTTTTTCGCTGCCGATGTGCGTCCGGACTCCTTAACTGTTTCAACAACACTATAAGCCAGCACAGCAAAAAGCTGGACACAACAGATGGTCGTCAGCAGCCTGTGCCAAAAACACAAGAAGACTTCAACCCACAGCATAACAAGTGTGTGGGAGATACAAAGCCTCGTTTCAGGGGCCACATATGAACATATATGAACTATAAGACGAAAGCAAGACGCACCACTGACCCGCGGTCTTCAGGAACCCCAGGCTGCGGTATAGGGAGCCTGGAGAGATGTTGGGGAAGGGAGCCGTGCAGGTGAAACCTGGCGTGCCGCTGGTCTACCTTGATAATGCTGCCACGTCGCAGAAGCCGAAGCAGGCCGTCGTCTTGGACATGCAGAGTACAGTCCGAAACGTGCAGAGGTCGGCTTGGAGAGTATTTTGCTGGCAGGTGCTGGATGAGCTGAATCGCTTCTACAGCCAAGATAACAGTGCCGCGTCAGAAGTGGCTGTTAACACGTGGTAGGTGTGGTGTACGCAATATTGCCGCATCAGAATTCGTTCTTGACACGTCTGGTGAATGCGTCTGATGATGGTCGCTTCCTTGCACTACTGATTTAGAGCTCTCATGCATGTTCAAATAAAGGTTCTTGAGAGAGAGACAGAGAGAGAGAGAGAGAGATACAGAGAGAGTAGCCATTTTGGCTCAAGCCGTGAAAGCTCAAGGCGCCACCCCCTTTAGCCGGGCGCCTCAACCGTGAGAGAGAGCGAGGGGCTGCCTTTGCCAGAAGCGCCGTTTTCATCAGCTCAAGCCATGCTCCGTAAGAGCGAAGTGCTTACCCTTGAAGCCCTGGCATTGCAGGACTTGAAGCCGCTGCAGGGTCGGTTACTTTTCGCGGCAACGTAGTGCCTTCCTGCGTTCGCACGAGGCTCTTCCCTCTCATATTCAGCCTGACCAGCACCGGGGTTGGCACAGATCGGCCAGCCTTAGCCGTATGCACGGGAAAGACTGAGGAGGCTCTGCGTGTGTCCACGGCAGAGCATTCCTCGCTCCCCCAATCCGCAATGCAACTGAAGAAAGCCATTGGCTGCCAAGTCCTGTAGCAGTAGCAAAGCCTGCGACATCTCGTAAGAAGATCGCCGTAAGGCTCACTACTTCAGGGCACTGGCCAATGTCAGGCAAATGCACGATGACCTTGGATAGGGTATGCTTCCAAGGACAAAAGCTGGCGAAAGCTGCTCTTTGCTCGTGCTCCGTGCGAGTTGCAAACCCAGGCTTGAGATCTTCAGACTTTGTAACCTCAGCCTCGACAGGAGGGAAGCAAACTTCATGCGGGAGACACCTTCTAAGTTTGGCAGCGTGACTCTGGAACAGCAAGATGTCTTTTCTCAACTCCGGTGAGCCTCACGGCCGCAAGCCGCTGACCTTACGTCGTTTGCTTGGCTTTTATGTGTTGCATGTCTGTGGAATCAACAAAGGCAAGTCTTGTACCAAGCAGTATCATCTATCTCTCTGTTGACTCACAGGCTCACAGCACGGGAGCAGGGCAACACAGAAAGAGTTAGATTGCTGGGGCGGGGGGCCCAGGATGTTCAGGTGCAGCCCTTTATGGCGTGCAGCCAGACACTGTGTCGCTAATGTTCATGATGTTGTTGCACGACTAAAGACGATTAGACGCATGTGTGGAATAGAAGCCATGTCAGCAGCCCAAATGGTACCAGCCAGGCCATCAGTTTGGGGTTCCTGCGCAAGCACTGTACACATTTCTCTCCTCATGCGTGGTGTATTGGGAATGTCAGAACCTGTGTTACGGTTCCATTTCAAGCAATGCAGATAAGCTTTGGCTGGTGAGCATCCGCGAAGTGTCGCCATTCACAGAAGGCTTCTTCTGAGAGTTAGTTGTCGCTTTCGTCTTCCTTTGTGCTTCGATGCAGACCTCCTAGCATTCCTCGTAGAAACGCCGCATTTTGGAGCTTTAGGGCAAAGTGCCCAGCAGGTTTAGTGCTTCGGTAAAGTTCAGGTTTAGAGCTTCGGTAAAGTTTAGGTTGTAGGATTGCAGTATGTATTGCTTCAGTTGAACTCAACCCTAAACCCTGAACTCCAAACCCTGACCATGAAAGGGCATTCCTAGCATGGTGTGAGTTCACACATCATTCCTCCACCGGAATGAAGCACCGCATTCTGTAGTAGTTGAAAAAACAGAGGTCATGGACTGGCGGTAGTTGTACTTGTCGGCTGGTAGAAGCTACTGGGCAACTACCACTGTTTACTATATTGTATCATGAATCTTCGCTGTACGGACCCTGTTAGCTTTTTAAATTGGATGCTCCAGGCGGGATTTTCGCTTGAGGCACACATTCTTGGCCCGTATCTCCTCGTATCAGTGAAGCAAGGATCGGAAGATGCATCCTTCGCCCAGAGGGTGGCTCGAGGTTCAAGCTGAAGAGGCAGGTTTCGCTCCGAACCAAAGCTTCCGTGTTTCTGACATGTCGGGCACGGATTTCCACTTCTTCAACCTTGATGTACCAGAGGAGTCGATTGTGGGGCATGAAGGGCCCCTTTGGACACCTTGGGCCATTCAGTGGTGGGTAACTTTGTTCAGCATTGCCACATTCAACATCGCGGTGTACACAGCCATTACAAAGTGCTACTATTCATCCTTCTCGACAGATGCAGCGGTCAAAGCGTATCAGCAGTTTATGCTGGCGGTGTGTGGCCCCTACGTCTTCGTATGCGCATACCGCTCCTACATGCCAGCACAATACCCTTTACGATATGTTTGGTTCGATACGCCACTGTCCAGCATTTTGCTGGTTCGGAGCCTGGCAGCAATAGCCGAGATGTGCTTCGTCGCACAAATCGCAAAGGCATTGTCCTTCATCGAAAATCAGGTGAACGAAACCAATCAAAGTTGGGGCAGCTGCTGGCATTTCCTTTGCCAGTCTGCTGCGGTTGCGATGGTGGTAATTATCTTTGTGGCCCAATGTTTCTCTTTCGCAGGCACCATCACGAAGAGCAACAAATGGTATGCACTTGAGGAGTTCAATTGGGGCTTGGCCTTCGCAGTTGGCATGCCCTTCTTCTTCGTGCTGTCCTACCAGGTGTTCCAGCTCAGGAGAGAGGCTGGGACGCGATGGACCTGCTCCTGCAATGCTATTGTGTACGCAGTGGGGATGAGTGCATTCTGCATTGCCTATGTGCCGTACATGTTCATCACAGATGCACCAGAGTACTGGCAGCGCTACCAAGACCAGCTGGCAGAAGGGTTTGAGTTTCTGGGCTTCTGGGTGGGTGTCAAAGATGCAGCTTTCACTCGCCATCGCACTCACAAGGAGGAGGTTTGGGAATACGCGACGGTTTGGCAGACAGCCTACTTCAGTGGAGCCGTGTGGATCAGCCTCCTCTTGTCCTTGGCGCCGAAGCTCGAGGTTACAAACACCTTCAAACAGCTCGGCCAGTCAGTCGGTGGCACCATTTCCCTGATGGAGAATGCCCTGATGCAGAACAAATGAGATGGAGCAAAGAAAAACGCTCCAAGTTTTAAGTGCCCTGTGGGTCGTATAGCTTTTAAGGTTTGTACAGGTTTGATGTCTTGCTTGATGCAATAGCCTGCACAAGGCGGTTGCTGCGTCGGCATTTGAACAGGCCTTACTTGGTGGTTCTATAGGGACTGAGGCTATGTTTCTGTTGGAGGAAAGACGGGGAGTTTCCAGAGCTATGTCAACAGATAGAAAGAGAAGGGGGACAAAGGACGGGCGGGACACAAGGAAAGTGGGAGGGCATAGAGAGACGGAGAGAGAGGGATGGAGACGGGGAAAGGCAGAAAGAGAGAGAGACAGAGAGAAGCGCTAAATGAGCAAGTTCCGTGAGAATCGGACCTTGTATTTCAGCCAAGGGCTTGTTTCAGCTTGCCTGTTTGCCGCCAGAATGCCTGCATGCCAGGAGGGGCGGCTTGCCGCCTCTTGAGCTTCCACCACATCCGCCCAGGGCGACGTCTGACCTTGATTAATGGGACGATACGTCCCTGGACGTGGGAGCATGGAAGAGTAAGCCAGTGGCAGTTAGAACGTGCGTTGTGCTTCACAGATGCCGAGTCTTTGTTACTACTGTTGCTAATACTCTTACGACTACTATTGCTACCATCATTCTTCTTCTTATTGTTATTATTGCTATGCATCTTCTTATTACTGCTACAACTACTACTATGACGATATTGTATCTTGGTGATGATGATGATGATGGTTCTTGGAATTAGTATGTATGAACTATTAACCAATATTATGATTTCTATTGTTAATATTTTTTGTTACTAGGACTGTTAATATTCATAGTGTACTTTCATTATTGTTGTTATTCGTATTCGTGTTATGATTATGATGATGATTTTCATTATTAGAGTATCATTATTGTTGTGATGATTGCCATTATTATTACCCTTATCATCATTGTGACTGTTATCACTGCTCATCTTATTATTCGTATTCTTTCAATAATAGTGTTAATGTTTGTTCTTCTTCTTGTCATTCTCATTCTCTTATCATTATTATTCTTATTGGTATTTTCAATTTCAGTATTTCTATTATTATCGTCGTTGTTACGATTCTTGTCTCTTTTTATTTGTATTATTCGGAGTGCTGCTACTGCTGTAATTAGCAAGGTTACTATGATTGGAGTTTTTGGTGTTGATACGAGCTACCCTAAACCCTAAGCCCGAAACCCCAAACCCTAAGCCCTGAACCTTCAAGCCTAAACTTAATTGCAAACTACCAGTCGCTGGAAGCCGAGCTCGTAGGATCCACCGCGTGCAGGGTTTGCGGGCTTTTTGAGGCTGCCTTGTCGTGGAGAAATTGAATCTCATTGCGTGTAGTAGGGTTTAGGGTTCTGGGATTAGGGTTTAGGGTTTCCGGCTTCCTGAATGTCCGTACTGCATGGCTGTGGTTCGACTCTTCGCCCTCGGCCGCACGTTGAGACATGCAGCGGTGATGTTTCCGGGGTTGAGCACCACGCGTTCTGCCACTGTGACATCTGCACATGCTGTCTTATGACAACTTCATCAAAGATTGTCGGATACTTGCATCTACATTTCGTTCCATCTCTTCTCAAGCAAGTTGGCTTGGCTATCCAATGCTAGGTGTACGAAGCCCCGAAACCTTCGCCATGCAGAGCATGGCGTCGCGCAAGAAGCCTTGCAGCCGCACCAAAGTGGCTTGCAGGTGCGAAGCTGTGCAGCATCCGCCTTGTCTGGTACTTGGTATATGGGAGTTCCGAAAATTGGGGATGCCTTATTGTGGTGTCCTTATAATAAGGATCCTACAATTTAGGGTATTATGTTAGGGTCCCCTATATTCGGAAACCCCCGTGTCTTTGAGATGTACCACAAAACTCTAAACCCATAGCCCTAGACGGAATCAAACCCGCTTCCCATCGTATCTCTTGACCCGAAGCTCCACATCCTGATGGCCTGGGGCCTAAACTCTTTGAGCCCGGGCCTGTGAAACTCTGCAAGCCCTTATCCCGCAACCTGTGCCCTGAACGCCCTGGCATCCCTGAGCCCTAAAAAACACATAGCACTTTGAGCTCTTACAGCCTCGTACACCCGAAACGCTTCTTTTGAAGAGCACCGAGCATCAGAATCCTTTGAAACATCAAACCCTTGACCACTGCAAGCTCTTCAAGTCCTCAAATGCTTGAAGTCCGACAGCCTTAAAGCCCATGACATCTTAATTGCAACGTGCAAACCACTCAAGCAGCTTAAAGCCTTCGCATATCCCAGCCCAGTTAACCCAGCAGAAGTCTGCGCCCTAAGCACACAGCCTTGAGCCCCAAACCCTGAACGAAATTATTGAGCTCAAGCCCCTTAGGCCCCCCTTGGGCCCCTAACGCCTCCTACTTAAGGCCCTAGGCCCCCTAAGCCCTCTGAGCCCTGAACCCTGAGCCCTGAACCCTAAACCCTAAGAAAACCCTAAGCCACCCACCAAATCCCCCAAAACCCTAAACACCAGGAAAACCCGAAACCCTGAACCCCAAGAGCCGAAGCGCGATGTCGTTGCAGTCCTTCTGCTGTGGTGGACTCCCGACTACGTGATGCCCCGGCCCTGACTTTGTCAGGGTTGTGGATGCTTTCATACCCCGGTTTGGGAATTTAAGGGTTTCTAGGGGTTTTGGGAATTAAAGGTTTCTAGGGGTTTTGGGAATTAAGGGTTTCTAGGGGTTTTGGGAATTAAGGGTTTCTAGGGGTTTAAGCGTTTTCGGGTGTTGAGCGAGTTTGTGGGGGTTTCGTTGCTTACTTAGCTACAGCGGTCCCCTGGCTTCGTTGTGTTATGGTGGTTAGGATGAGCCGTACAATCTCTAAACCGTGAAAACCTAAACACTAAAACCTAAACCCGACACCCTAAAAACCCTCGAGGTGTAACGTGTTTAAACGACAGGGTCGGGGTTTGGAGGGTATCGTGCCTGCAGACTTCAGTAGAGTTTAGCCTGAACTACCAACACCTATTGTCTTGTAGGATCCCTGAAAATTCAATCTTCGGGTTTATACTGAGAGCATAAAAGTAGGTTATGGTAGCCGAAGGTAGGGTGTGCAATTCGGTTTAGGCCTTGGTGTCAGGGATTTTGATTAAGGGCTCGCTAGATTGCGCAAGCACATCGACCCAGTCAGGAACGAGAACGAGACATGTACCAACGAAGCCCTGAAACCCCAAACCCTAAACCCTAATCCCTAAATCCTTAACCCTAAAGCCCCAAACCCTAATCCCCCAGGGGAAGAAGCTTGAGCTCGGAACTCTGAACCATTTCGGGGCACCCAGCCTTGAACCCCGCAAACCTCAAGATCTTGAGCCCGATTCCTGCAATCCCGAGTGGTGTTGGTCTCTAAATCAGTTCTTCCCCCAGAAATTAATAGAGCTCTTAAGCCTGAAGATGTAAAGCTTGAAACATTGCATAAGAGCGTAGCGCATTTATATGGGTAATTGTCAAGCCATGGTCATGTTGGGAACCCTAGAAAATTCTATTCATAATATGGCACCCTATAGTTTGGGAACCCAAAAGAGACCCTAATCTGGGCAACCACCAGTTCCACACACACACACACATATATATATATATATATATATATATATACACACACACATACATATACACACATAGTGAAATCGACATAAATCGACCGACCATTTATGTATGGTTTAGTTTCAGGCATGCAGCACCCCTACCGGCTCGATCCTTGAGCCTTGAGGCCAACTTCTGGCTTGCCCTCTTGGAGGATCCGGAAGCCGCTTGGGCACTCAGCTCTGCTCCGTGCCGGGCTTCTCGGGTGCAAAGGCTTTAAGGTAGGTTTACGGTTTAGGATTTAGGGGGGTTTGTAGAGGGGTTCTACAGGGGTTCTATCGGGAAAGCCCTAAACCCTTAAACCCCTGTCAGGCTCAAACACCTGCACTGCCCAGAACCGCCGAAACGCGGTCCAACTTTACTTCGCAAAGTCTCGAGGGCCTCTAAGAGCCCCGCACCCGGAGACTCCAATATCCGTGAAGTAAGGAGAAAACCTTACATCATGTTGGATTGGGGTCCTACTATAATTTCACTTATATTCCTTACTTGAGGTATATTGGAGTCTCTAGGCAAACCTGCACTCCTTTACGGAGAGCCGCTTAGCTGAGCTCCGAGCAGGCAGCCCACATGGCAGCCGCCTTGAAGCAATGTGTCGTCTCCTCAGTCTGGTGCATTTGGGTTTGTGAGGGCATTTGGAGGAGTCGGGTTTTGGAGTTCGGGTTGGAGGTTTGAAGCTTTGTTTCATGTTCCTGCGCTCCGAGTTACCATACCCCACCCTGCACCGTAAACTTACGTCCGCCAGCCCGAACTCTAGAACTCTAGAATTCCAGTTGCTCCGTTCGTTGGGGATGGGGGAATGAGCAGGGCGCTAAACCCTAAACCCCAAACCCTAACCCTGAGCCCTACACCCGACACCCTAAACCCGAAACCGGAAGCCCCTCATCGGAGACGGAACTTGAACGATGAGGCCCGACAGCACCCACGTGTGGCCCGGCTGCTGCAGAAGCTTGGCCGCGGATCGAAGGCGCTAGGGCCGCCAGGGTGTGTAGGGGGGGGCGGGGGGCGGTTTGGTGTTTAAGGGTTTTGGGACAGGGCCTCCATCGTTTGACCTCGATTTTGCGCTCAGGGTTGGCTTGAAGGAATCTTGGGATCTGGTTCAGCTGGTATTGAATTTTCACCGATGCTTTTTTGGGTTGTGGTTTCTCTTCTACAGACATGGCCGCATGACGAACATATACCCGAGGGGAACATAAACCAAAACTACTTCCACACCCTCGTTTTAAGCGGACGGCCCAAGCACAAGGCCATATATGGAGTTTCGACATACAGGTATGCTAATGCATCCCTGCGTAGCAATTTGTGTTCGAAGCGACCCAAGCCATAGCGCTAAATCCCCTGAGCCCTAGACCCTAGAGCTTTGGAGCAGATTTGACCTTGAGCACGAAACTTCTCCCAAGTGCCGGGAGGTGGGGCGAACGACCCCGCCGGTCGCCCATGCGAAGCCGACTTGGAGTTGCTCTAGGCAGCTCAGATACTGCAGTGTTGTTGTCTGGGTTCTTTAAGGAGCTTCATTTAAGTCAACATAATAAGGAAGTAATATAGGGTACTGTAGATCCCCATTATGGCAACTTGACTTAAGTTCCTTAACAAGAGCCAGTTTTGGGTTGTTTGTGTTTCATCTGATGCTGTCACGATACCCTCGAGAGTGATGATGATGTAATGACGACGACGACGGCTCCATGGCTGCAACTGCGTGCCGTTTATTCTTATGACTGACTATTTACAAGCTATCACTACTTACGACCAACTGCCGTCACTTGCTGTTGCTACTGCTACCACTTATAGTTAGAATGGGGCTTGATGGCATATTGTAGCTATACAGGGACTATAAGTGTAGGGGAATAAGATTACCAGTTAGTCAGGCCACCACATTTCTACCATGTTGCTGTCAGTTCAAGCCGCTACGGGTTCCAGGGCCTTGAGGTTTCCTGGTTCGAGCTCAGAGCCCGGAGTGCGCAATACCCCTTAAATCAGGAATAGACCTTAAATTATAACTGGCTTCATACTATGAGTTAAGCTATATTCGTTAATAAAAGGGTATTGGGCTCTCTGGGAGCTTTCCGTGGAAGAGGCATGCAGAAGTGTGGATTCAGAAGTGCGGATTTTCGGGTCTGCAGCTGGTAGAAAACTACATGTACTTGCAAACCCGCACCCATAAACCTTATATACACTGATACACCCTGAACATCACATTTACATTCAATGGCCTCCGCCCAAACCTTCCATTAAATCGTTTTGCTAATCGCACTTCCTTCCTCCGTATCTCTCTTCCCTAGCCGCTAAAATCCCGCGTCCTGGCGAACTCCTATACTAAGCCAACCCTAAACTCAAAATCCTAAACCCAGAACCCTGACCCACCCACCCAAAGCTCTTCAGCATGGTCTTTCTCGCTGCAGAGGCACCGCCTGGGCAGTGGGGCCGAGGAAATCCCAAGCAACGATGGCGGCAGGCCGGTTGAAGGTTCAGGATTCAGGTTTTGGGGCTCGTGAGACATATAGTGCTACGTACTCATACTAGCACTACTACTCATGATGTTTTCCAGGCGCACTCATTGCAGCAGTCTTCGTGTTTGCTTCATCTGTCGGGTCGTGCCGCTCTGCTATATTTCCTGGAATTTCCGCATATCTGTTGTTTTTGTTTTGTCTTTGGGCCTGCACTTCTTCCCAGCGATGCTCATTGAGTTGAGTTCCTTTGTGAGAACTCGAGCTTTGAAGCTGCCAGGAGGCATCTTGCCAATGTTGCGGTTCAGATAAAGTAAAAGCCAGAAAGTTGGAATATGATTATCCTAAACCCTTTATGGTAAGTTATAGGGAGGGTTTCATGAAATAGGCGAGCCCAACATACACTCAGAATAGCAGGATCCATCATGCCACAGACATTTCCCCAAAAAAGAGGTGGTAGCCTTTGTCATAAGAACTCATATCACAGAGGTTCCGATGAGCCCAATGCCTTTGTTATCGAGCAGTGACTCTAAGCAGAGGTTCAAGTCAGCTGGCTCTGGACTGCGAGCTCAAGAACTCCAAACCTACAGCCGTGATCATGGGCTTCGGGTTCAGCGAGCATTGCAAAGAGGATGGAATTCGTAGGGCAATCCTACGCAACGCAGTTGTCGCGCCCTTACTTCGTAGTACCCGGTTACTGCCCATGAACTCAACACGAGAGAATGCTACTGTGCATGGACCACCTACCTGCTTAACATCCTAGATTCATGGGAGGCCAAAAGGGGTTTTAGCCTATGGGGGTTTAGTAGGGCTTAGGGTTCCCATAACAGGGTTCATATTAAGGAATCCCTACCCCAAGAATTTTTAAACCCCCCTTCTGGCCTCCCATCATAGATCAGGGAGCCTGCCAGGCTGAACACTCTAAACACCGAGCGAAAGGTTTAGAAACCCCTAAACCCTAAACCCCAAAACCCCCAGCCCCCAACCCAAAGCAAGAACCCCCTTCTTTTTGAGGCCCCGCGGAGTGGTTCGCTCTCTGCTTGCGGAGTTCGATCGGGTCGAGACAGGGCCATGTGCGAAGTCGGCAAGGCTCGTAATCCTCAGCGGGGTAGCTAGAATTATAAGTGGGGCTCTAAGCGGGGTAGCTAAAAGGCTAAAATTACAACCCATATTCGGGGACTTATAACCCGACTTATAACTACCCATGAACCTCTCTTATGCCTGGTGGGAGAGGGGTCATCAGGCCGTGGGAGTTGAAGTTTTAGGGCTTTGGGTTTAGGGAATCGAACCGGGGGAATTCAGGTTTTAGGTTTAGTGTACAGGGCTTCGGGGCTTTCAGGGTTGGGGTTGACTTCAGGTCTTCAGTCGAAGAGCTTAGGATCTAGGGTTTAGGATTTAGGCCAGGGCTTCAGAGGTTGGTGCGGACTCTGGGGTGGTTTCCGGTCCCAGCAGGCAGGAAGAAGTCAAACTCCTAAGCTGTAAAGGCCCGGAGCCCTACATGCAGTCATCGCCCTTCAGCCCCTAGCCCCCAAACCTGACACGCTATTCCCTAAACCCAAAACCCCTCAGAGCTAACCCCGAACCCCTAAACCCCGAACCAGTTTAGCCCAGGGCTTCGTAACGAATCCTGTAGAACAGTGTCAACAGCCTCAGAAGAAGTATCCGAAGCTTGCCACTTGTTCCTGAAGGAGCATGAGGTTTGTAACGACCGTAGGAATCGGTTTAGGATTTAGGTGTTTACTAGGTGTTTGGGGTTTAGGGTAGAAGTAAGAATGGTACCTGTGGCCCAAGTCAAGACCCTAAGCCCTAAGCTCTAACCGAATTTACAACTTTGCTTTGGATAATAGTCTTATCGGAACCTCAAAGGAGCTCTCAAGACTCTCATATAATTCCCTTAGAACTCCATGCAGGAGCCTTGCAGAAGGCCCCCTGTATAAGAACCCTATATGGGTGGTTGTCAAAATGATGAACCCTTTTTGGGTCCTTATTATAATACGCTACCTATATCATTTCAGGTACCCCAAAAGGGACGCTAATTTTGATGGCAACCACCCTATATGAATCCTCTAGTACCAACGTCCGAGAAGGATCCTCGTGCCGGAGTCTCCGGCTCTCGGTGGTCTAGGCCAAAGGGCAGCAGAAGCGACGCGAACTTCAGCAAAGGGTCTGCAAATGATCCTCTTGGGGGGGGATCAGGGTATGGGAGGTTGAGACATCAAATACGAGGGATGAAGCCGGCGCTGGCTGGAGGATTCTGATGACTTGCTTGCACACCGCGGCCTTTGTAAATCCAGTGTTGCCACGCTGATCTTCCTTGCTCCCGTGCGAGCTTCCGGAGATGTTTGACCGGGACATTTTGATGCGCCATGGCTTCGGCCTCGTCGGCGTGATCACCTGCAGTGGAATGACCTTGGCACCTTTCCGAGCTCTTCTAAGAGCGCGAGAAACCGGCTCACTGGCCGGTATGGACACCCGCTCCTGGCCTCTCTACTTCATCCAGTCCATTTTTTGGACGGTCTATGCCGTCATGCTGGGGGACATGTATGTGCTGCTGGCGAATGTCATTATGGTGGTGATGTGGATGTATTTCTGCCTTGCTGCCATTGGCCTGCTATCACGTGAGGAGGGTGAGCTAGCACCTCCAGTGTTTACATGGAAGCGTGATTGTTTTTGTATGAGTATTCGTTGGAGCTAGTTGGTTGTTTTTAGATAGTACATCCCAAATCCCTAGACTATTTGTTCAGGCACCGCCGGCCCCGGACGACCTGGGCGATGCGGGCTTGCTGATGCGGAAGGATGCACTGCAGCTTCACGAACTCTCGAAGGCCTACCGCAAGAAGGCCATCCGGCGAACCGAGCAGCAGGTGTCCCTTGGTATTGGCCTGATGTTTGTCTTATCCTTTCTGACACAAGCGAAAGGCCAAGAGGGCCTTGAGTTCCTTGATGTTTTCTCCGTGGAGCAGCGCCTGTATGCCTTTTCCCTGCTGAGCATGGCCATCAGCCTCATCTGCTACTCAGCGCCGATCGGACGCCTATGGGTACTGATTCAGAAGCGGGATGGCTCCTCGGTCTTTGTTCCCTATGCCCTGGCGCAGTGCGTGCACAACTTGGTTTGGCTGACCTATGGCATGATCCTGGGGAACGTAGCTGTGATGGCGCCGAACATTCCTGGAGTCTTCTGCACGGTCGCACAAATCCTCATCAAGCTGAGGCATCGTGAAGGGTTCCCTTTCTTCACCCCTACGTTTCGCTGGCACCAACCCTTTCTGGGCTCCTTGCACCTAAACCCGAAACGCCAAGCGCCAAAGCCCTCTGAAGGGCAAACGCTCGAAACCTGCTGAGTACAAGTACTTCAAAGGCTACCAATTTTTTTTTCAGGAGAGTCGGGACCAGGGTCGTAACAAAGAGAAGTCGGGCCTTTCTTTGGGTTTAGGGGTTTCTAGGGTTTCGAGTTTTTCGTTCTGTTTGAACCTCTGATATGCATGCTATCCTATATTAACTGTCTTCATAAAGCCGAAAAGCCCTACAGAACCTGAAGTGGCCTTCTTGTCCCCTTATAGGAAATACTTTAAAGAAGGTAGCCCGTGAACCAAAAGCCGTAAAGCCTCAGGGAGCTTAAACGAAAGCAACCCTCAACCCCTAGACTCCATATGCCAAAACCCTGCACCCCAATTCAGTCCCAAACCCTAAACTCGTAAACCCCTGAACCCTGGAACTCCCAAACCCCCAAGCCTTTAAACCTTAACGTTTAACCCCCCTATCCTAAACCCAAAACCCCCAAGCCCCTGACCCCTTAACCCCGAAACCCTCAACCCTAAACCCCGAACCCTAAACCCTGCGCCCCGAAACCCCCTGAACCAAGAAGGTGGCCCGGGGATGCGGAAAGCTCGGACCCGGCGCACAACCCGGCACCCAGGAAGGAGAGCTTCGCGCAGGAGTCCTACTATCTCTTTCATCACCACTACAACAACTACTACTACTGCTACTACTACAACTACTACTACTACTACCACTACTACTACTACTACTACTACTACTACTACTACTCCTGCTACTACTACTACTACTACTACTACTACTACTACTACTACTACTACTACTACTACTAGTACTCTCTACTACTACTACTACTACTACTACTACTACTACTACTACTACTACTACTACTACTACTACTACTACTACTACGGCGCGTACTACGCCCCACCCCTACCGTTTGTCTGCGCCTCTCTTGGAAAGGTGCAGTAAACGTGCACAGTGCCGGTGATTCCGGCATTGTGTGAGTTCCCAGTACCGGCCGTTTTGCCACCCTCTGCAGACATCGCTGTGGCAAAAATGTTGCTGTTTGCACACGAACCCTGTGAAGTCAACGAACCAGCGGAATTCGTCTTGCAGCTTGCACGCGATAACTTCCCGTTTTTGGCTGAAGCACTGAGGTCCTGCAACAGGGTTGGATGTTCAAGGATTATTATTATTATTATTATTGTCATTATTATTATTATCATTATTATTATTATTACTATTATTTTTATTTATTATTATTATAATTATTAAGGCTCCTCTTTAGTAGCTTGGTTGAGCAGAGGCTGGAGCAGACTCCTTTCAACCAATAGACCCACACCCCGCGCAGCGTCAATCGAGTCGTCCTGCAGTCTGATGTGCGTCGAGCCATGTGGGTGGTTGTCAAAATTAGGGTCCTTTTTGGGTCCCTATTATAGTACGGCACCTAATATTTAGGGTATCCCAACAAAAGGGTCCATAATTTTGACAACTACCCATGTGCAAAGCACATGTCAATCCATGGCTCTCAAATGTGAAGATGCTGCACATTGCAAGTGCCCCCAACATCGGCAACGTGCAGCATCTTCACATTTGAGAGCCATGGATTGACATGTGCTTTGGGCATGACTCGACACACATCAGACTGCAGGACGATTCGATTGACGCTGACCTTTGTAGCCCGTGGAAGTTTCGGTTCGTATACTTTCGGTCATGCAGGTGCGGAGAGCATGTAGGCAACACGTTTGTATGCTGTCGGTCATGTAGATGCGAAAGGCATGTACGCAATACTTGGCCTGAAATCCTGAAACGCCAGACCCGGAATAAGTGGGGGACTGCTGTGGGCAAACGGCCTCTGTGACGACGACGACTACTACTACTAGTACTACTACCACTATTATTACCACTACTGCTATCACGACAACAACTACTATTATTGTCGACATAAGTATACTACTACTACTACTACTACTCCTCCTCCTCCTCCTCCTGCTGCTGCTGCTGCTGCTGCTGCTAGTACTACTACTACTACTAAGCCCCTTGGCTCCGCCAGGTTGAGAAAGAGAGATGTTGTCGAAACAGCGGGACCCTGCCACCCTTAACAGTAACGGGTGCACTAGAAGGTCTGAGTGCCTCAACCTCAACACGGCTGTAGGCTGCATGATGGCTGTGCTTCTTGCCTGTTTGATTCCATCTGCCCCACCATGGCAACAGGGCTCAAACTTTGTGCCCCAGTGTCCTAATTGGACAGCATCCAGCCCGTGTGCCTGGCCCAGCACTCAGCATCTGCAGTCCCTTTTACCCTTGTGGCCAGTTGCTAGGTGCACTCCAGAGCAGCTTTTTCCGAGCGCCGCCTTCTGTGCTCAAGCCTTGCTGTTGCATAGCCCGACCAGCCCAGGATGTCACCCAAGGAAGCACGGCGAGGTAACCCGTCGAGGTCGCGATCTGGAAGGCCGAAAGCCAAAGCAACAGTGGCTCCGGAGTCCTCTTCATCTGATAGCCCACCGAGCCCACCGAGCTCAGGCGAGGAGGCCACTGCTCCACCAGTTGCTACCACAAGTGCTCCAGCAGGGCCACCCCCCCCAGTGCCGGTCAACAGGCCAAGAGGCAGCGTTGGATGTGCCACAAGTAAGCCCGCGGGGCCGCCCCCGCCGACTCCGGCATCCTGCACGTCTCCTCCGACAACACCGGTGCAGGCCTTTGCTGCCATGGCTCCAGGGGGCTTACCAGCAGGTGCTCCACCAAGCACAGGGCCTATCACTCTTGCAATGGGGGCTGTTCCCACGCTCCCATCGCCTACTACGACCTTGCTGCCTCCTCCGACTGCACACCCAGCAACGAGTGTCAATGCAGCGGAGGGAGTCTCGGGTACACCAGCTGGACATGTGCAGCAGCAGCCTTCCACCATCACGACCAAAGTGGCGGGCTGGACTTTCACGCTCACGGTTAGGCCACCGAGTTGAGCCACAAGACACCAGGTCTTATGGTGGCCAGGCACGAGCTTTCTGCAGAGATAGCACCACAGGTGCAAAGGACAGCTGTCAGTTCTCTGCCGTCTCTTCCTGTATGCAGACCTGCCGTTTTGAGCCCAACAGCCTCTCGAGTTGGATCCACAAAAGACGTGCTGTCTTTGTCAGCGTGCTAGTACTGACACCTCCTTGGAGCCAACTGTCACTGCTAGCTTGGACTATCCTCCATGCTGACTGTACTGCCCAGGCCGTCCTCATGGCAGACCTCGATGACCTCGCGAAGGCTCCAGGTCAGCGGCGCCCTCCATCTGCACTTGGAGCACCCATGCCTAACGATGCTCGCCACAGGTATCAGGTCCCTCGAGACGCCCACTTCGGTGTCCTTCCTGCCCATCACGGGGCTTGGATCCCAGTCTTGCTGCTGCAACCCGTGATCAGCCAACATGAGACTCTGCCGTGCTCTTGTATGCATCTTGCAGTCTCACCATGTGGATACCGCGTGTGCCTGCAGCTCTCCACAACCCAAGCCTCATTGAAGACTCTGGAAGAGTATGTGGTACCCCAGCAGCCTGCCACAACTTCTGCCCGCTTTGCATCCCTTAGGGCTGGGAGACCTCTTGCAGAATATTCGCAGGTATCTACTCCACAACTTCCCAAGTCAAAGGACTACTCTGTGTTAGCGTGCCCTACCTGTGCCCTTCGAGGGATCATGGAGCCACACTGGCAGGCAGCACTCGTCCCGCTTACAGTGGGGACCGAAGTAGAGGTGATCGACGGTCACAGACGTCACCTTGTCGGCCGCCGAGCGATTGTGCTCCCTACCTTGGAGTGTGATCGCAACACCACACGGAACGTGCGGTTGATACAAGGCTCTCGCGATGAACAACGTCGTATTTTTACAATCGACAAGGAGCACCTCGCTCCCCGACTGGGGTTGGAAGCCACACAAGCTTCCATGTGTGATGGAATGGAGCCGAGTTTGAGGTGGAGATGTGCTCCCCCACCATTAACCATCTACAGCGCACGTTACCTTCTTGGCTACCAGGCCCTGGAGACCATGGTGCCTCCGGCGGCACCCAAACGGAGCCCAGCTGGCCACTATATCCATCCCCCGTGGAAGATGCTTCGCTTGAGGCACCCTGGGAAAAACACGTTGACCCAGCTAGCGATCGGTCCTTCTACTTCCACCCGGGGACAAAGCAGGTGACTTGGCGCAAACCACGGCCTGCCCTGGTCCTTCCGAAGGAAGAGGAGAGTGGGCCCACCAAGCCCAGGCGAGGCCGGACTGCGATACCACAGCCTCGCACTCCTAGTCCGCCTCCTCCCAAGAGGGTGAGAACGCATCCCACCATTGATGCTCGGCAGAGAACTACGAGCTCTGAGGCCCAGCCGTCAGCTTCTGCTGCAGCCACAGGGGCGCCAACTACAGAGAGGAAGCCTGCTCCAGCCTTTGATCCTCAATCCTCTGGTGGCCCTTCTGAGTGGAACCTGGCAGATCATGCTTTACCTGCCACTCCAGATCGGGTACTGATCTGGGGAACCAAAGCCAGGTCACAGCTACCACAACCGCCGAGTGCTCCTGCCTGTACTCTGGACGTGGAAGGATCTCTGCAGAGCTTCTTCAGGACAAGGCCAGGCCCAGATGGCACATCCCTTGCCTCCTTACTTGGTGACCCAGTCCCGCAACCTGATGGTTGGTGGCGAATCCCGTGGACACCGCTGGAACCTTCGCACTGCGAGCTGCTGTGTCAAGATGGTTGGCTACGGGGCTGGCACGGATGCAAGATGGAGGCATTATACTCCATTATCTACCATGGCCAGCTTCTCCCGAGCACCGATGAGTCGAAGGGTGACAGGTTCCTGGCAGGCTGTCCAGGGGTGTATTTGCACCGAGACAGCCTGCAACACAAGGTGGAGAACTACATGAGATGGATACCACTATGTGGGGATGGTCTCTTTTGGGCTGCCAAGTGGGAGGTGGTGTATGCTCCCTCGGGGAGCAATAAGCATGGCAAGCGCACTGATCAGGTTATACAAAGTGCTGAGTCGGTGGAGCTGGTGGCCCTCTGGCTCTCAGTGCGCTCCGAGAACATGCTGCCCGATGGAACTGCTGTGCAGGCCAAATGGACTCCAGCACGCGAGGCCAACCCATGCCTCACTGAGCACAAGCTGAGAAGCAGTGCTCTGTTACAGACTGTGGATTTTACGGCACTGCCTGCCTCTTCCAGGCCTTTGCCCAGCTCCAGTTCGAGGTCTGACCCGGCGATCGACGACAAAGGCCGACTCAAGCCGACGCCTAAAGCACGCGGTCGCTTGTCACACATCCCTTCTGAACTGGAGAAGGACCGGACGCCAGCACAAGCGAAGCTCACCATACAGTCGGGCGATCTGGTGCTTAAGTCGGCCACGGCAAATAGCTCGGAGACTCCCACTGCTTCGACCACGGTCTCGGCTGCTACCTCGGCCCTCCCGTCAGACTTACCTCAACGAGGACCCAAACGGGCTCGATCTGACGCCTCCTCTCCGAAACCACGGAAGATGCAGACAAGGCCCAAGCCGAGACGATCGATTTGGTTTGATGTCACGGACAACCCGGCTGACCAACCACTTTCGACCTCCTCAACTGCAGCCAAAGGCCGTGGCACTGGGACGATCAAGGCCGCCAAGCTCCAAGAACGTGTCCGTAGAAGGATGGCCAGGAAGATGGAGGAAATCTTCCAGGCCAATAGAGCCGCTGGACTTCACACGGACTCAGCTGCCTCATCCAGTGCTGCATACAAGGATCCAGCCTACTGTTCATCATGTCCACGTCTGCATCGGCTTAGCCCGTCTTGCAAGCGGCAACACATGCCCCCCTCAAATCGACCTGCCATGTTTCTTGTCTTCGCTCTTCTCAGGTCTAGCCTACTGGTGGCTCCGCCAGACCAAGCTGACACAGGCGGGGATCGATTCACTGAGCACCCGGAGCTGCAGACCTCTGCACCTAGGTTCGGGCAGCCACCTCGGTGGGTTCCCTGCTCACACACCTTTGTTGCTCCCTCCAACAGCCACTGCCTGCAACATTTGTGGCTATCAGGCTTGTATCTTCCGACATGTCGGATGCCCGACGGCACGCCCGGATCCTTGCAGGTCCCTTCGTTCATCTACTGGGGCTTTGAAAGGCACCTAAGCTCTTTTCCATGTGCTTCTCCAGGTCTTGAACGCCCAGTGTGCACATCCACGACAATGCCAGTCGGGCTCACATGGACCTACGGTGCTTCCCCACACCGTGATGATTATCGATGCACCGTGCCTCGAGGTATGTCAGCTGCACTGGCAACAGGCCCCACTTTGCTGCATGCTTATTGTACTCGTGATGTTTGCTCAAGACATCACACCTGGCAGGGGTGGCCCGATGCTTTCCTGACTGATCGACCTGAGCACTGTCTGGTGTGCCTTCGACACACCAGACCATCTGCTGCTGGTCCTGCTTCGGTACGATGCCCACCTCCACCACCAGGAGCTGGTCTGCAACCCGACGGGCTCTCAGATTTTGAGACTGCCACTATCAAGCGGCTGCTAGCTCCATCTCGCGGTGCCCTTAGCTTGCCTTCAGGTCTGTCTTCGCCACTGGGCGCAGGCCAGTGGGTCGAGCAGGCCTCACTTCGGGACACCCACCTGTCCAATTTGTGCAGGATATCCCGGGCACGTGGCTGGCCTATCGTCTGGCGGACCCATGCTGTGAGTGGTGTCGGCTTGAATACCGTAGATGCACCCCCTATGCCACCCGTATGCAACAAACCAGCACCTCGCAGGCTAACAAGATCAGATCCCGCGAGTCTGTTTCCGCCGAGCAGTTGCAACCCAAAGTCTCCCCCCCGGCACTGGACCTGCACACTATGGATTAGCTGCGTAGACAGTCTGCTGCACTGCACTCTGAAGTCGATGCCAGCATTTTTGACAACATGGACAACCAGCACTCTCGAGTGCCCCTCTCATAATCTCAACATACCTGCCTTGAGCCACTCCGGTCCCAATTCCGGAGACCGACATTTTCGTACGGCTGACAACCTGTCATCTCTCAGAAACCAGCTGGTTGTCCATCTAGCCTCCGAACAGTCGGTAGGGGCGAGGGTTGTGAGCGGCTGCCACCCGCTCACGAGACCGAAACTCACCTTCGTGGTGAGGGACGGGAAGCCGTGGCAGGAGCCCAATGAACTACACTCTGCTGTGAGGGCAGTCTTGCGAGACCCCCCACAAAACCACACTATTCGCTCTGATCTAGGAGTCACTCTAGGTACTGCCTGTCCCCTAGCCTGACCTCCTCTCCGTTCTCAGTCATCTGTTCATCGTGGGCTGGTCAGAGCGACCAGACTGCAGGCCCCTGTGGCGTGCCAAATAGCATGGACAAGCTGCTGCCAGGATATGCTCCACCGCAGTCAAAGCCCCGGTATTTCTTCTTCTACAAACAGGGTCTCCCTGTTCGTCTTGTTGCCATCTGGGCTCCAGCACTTCTACATCTTACCCCTCCCGGCCTTCCTCGTTCTAGGAGGCCTCCCCCTGGAGTCCAAACACCAACACCTGCCACTCGACCTATCCACACTGCCGACAGGTATTGCCCTCCGTCAACTCCGAATCGATCCAGTCAGACCCCGGGCACGACGACGTACCCCAGGCTATGCCCTCGCCCTATCCTGTTCCTCTCGACTCTGCTTGCCCTCCCAAGGTCGATCTGGGGAGTGCCATCTGCACACCCCCTGCACACTACAGTAGCGCGTCACTCAGGGACCCTCAATCAGGCTACCGTCAATTCAAATGAATACACATTTGCCAGGAAGAGATCCTACAAACGTGCCTTACGTCGTGCTGCACAGGACCAGGCTCAGCATACGATTTATCGAGGTCGTGTCTGCACTCTGCAACAGCTTTGCAAAGGCTATCGGGGCCAACGACCCGCCCCCCAGGCTGAGCGTCGTATGCAGCAGGCCGCTCTGAAAGTCTCTCAGGGACGTCTGTTGTTTCTCTCATGGAATGCTGGAGGCCTGTCCCAGGCCCTGTGGCAGGAATTCCTGTTAACACTTGAAAATATGCCACCTGACGAACGACCCCAGATCGTGTGTGTTCAAGAAACTCATTGGACGGCAAAGGTGGCGTCACAATTCCCCACTGCTACATGGGATGTGTACACCTCCCCAACCACCGACAACAAATCTGCCGGGCTCCTGATCCTTCTCAACAAGCATACTACCCGTAACTGCAGAATTGTTTACGCCGACCCACAACCGGGAAGGGTGCAACACTTGAGAATACTCCACGACCAATGGGCAGTTGACCTGCTGCACATCTACCAAAAGCCGCACAACTCTCATCCACTCGCACTGCAATCCTCCAAAACCATTCGCTTAGCTGTCTGGGAGTGCATTGGTAAGATCCTAGCGGCTCTGCCTGCCCGCAACACAGTGATCATGCTAGGAGATTTTAATACTCAGATCAAGCCGTGTGCCGCAGCCGGCACCAGGATCTGTTCAGGCAACAGCACGGGCACACATCCGCCTGATCAGGCACGGTTGCAGCATCTTGTTGAGGACTACTCCCTCCTACACCTTAACTCATGGTGCAAGGCGGCCGGCCCCACGTACCATCACAACAAAGGTGCTAGCCTCATTGATCATATCATCATGCGTTCCAGCCAAGCAGATGATCGTGCTAGGCAGGCGAAACCTCTCCGCCTGGGACTGGCTGCCTGGAGACTTGGTGGATATCACCTACCACTGAAGGCCAGCGTCCCGCTTCAGCGCTTCCACACTCTTAACAAACCGGTGGCACCGAAACGAGCATGGGACCATTGGGGCCTGATCCAGGTTTGCCGCTCTACCTGGGATCCGCGGATTCAAAGTCTGCGTTCTGCTGTTCAGGCGTCCCTGCCTGGGGTCACTGACCTTGGGCAACTGCATGACACTCTGATCCACTGTGCATCCCAATTTTTCCCGCCGCCCGCAGGACAGCATCGGCTGGCACTATGGCAAACACCGCCTATGCAGGATGGTATTCGCTCCATGTGGCAGGCCTACCGAGTCTGGAAGACAGCCAAAGCTCAAGATCAGCACAATCCGCTCTATGTCTCCAGGTGCTATCATCATTTCAAGACGGCACACAAGGCCTTTCGTCGTGCCGGGAAAGAAGCCAAGAAGCACTGGTTCCATGGCAGGCTCCAAGAACTACAGGCTGCTGCCAGTTCAGGTGACTCCCGTAAGCTTTATGCTGGCATTCGCACACTAGCTCCCAAATCCTCCAAGCCGAAGGTTCAATTGCGAGATTCTGGTGGACATCTGCAAGACCCCAAGACCCAGCTTAAACAGCTGGAAACGCACTATCGCAAATTATATGCTGCAGACGAGGACACCAGCATCCAGGGCCCCCAGCGGACGCCCATTCACATTGAAGTCACGGAGGCAGAAATGACCCTGGCACTCTCGCAATTGTCACCCCACAAAGCTACACCTCCGCATCTAGCCACAAACTCTCTATGGAGGCTGACCTCGGACCTTGTTGCGCCCCTCCTGTGCCAATGGTGCCGGCAATGGCCTCAAATACCTGAGCTTTGGCGAAATGCATGGTTGACTCTTGTTCCCAAGATTCCGCGACCACTTTCACCAAAGAATCTCAGACCGATAGGGTTAACTGAATCCAGTGGCCGTGCATATGCTTCCATACTGCAGGCGAAATTGCGCCCCTATGCCGAGAGGTTCCTTGCGGATCAGGCACAATTTGCATACTTGCCAGGTCGCAATGCTGCCCAAGCCATCCATCGGGTTGCTGCACACTGCAAATATGTCCAGGATCGCTGCTCGATTTCCACACCTACGGTTGTTGATCGTCACGCTCAACAGCCGAAACCCTGCCCACATTTTGCAGGTGCACAACTATCGCTGGACCTGTCCAGTGCTTTTGACCTCATGGACTGGCGACTGCTGGACAAGGCTTTACTTGCGTCCGAAGTTCCGGCTGAGCTAAGACACCAAATCATGTCCTGGCACTCTGAAATCTCCTATGTCCTTACCCACCTTGGACACACTGCCAAGGTAGAGGCCCAAAGAGGACTTAGACAAGGGTGTAAACTGGCTCCGTTGCTCTGGACCCTAGCCCTGGCACAGATATATCGTGAGCTTCTTGCCGAGGGGGACTCGCTCATCACAGCACCTTGGCTAGAGCAAAGCTCCACGATTTATGCAGATGACATACACCTCAAGGATACTGTGCAGACTACTCGTGAGCTGGACGACATGGTGTATCGCTTTAGTAAGATCCTCGATGCTCTTGCCGCCCATGGTATGGTCATCAACTCGGCCAAATCGGCATTGCTACTGAGACACAAGGGCAGTTTCATCCGAGGCTGGCTGCGCCGACACCTCATACCTAAACCCGAGGGGGATCTACTCCGCTTTCGCAGCCCCCTGGGAACGGTGTATGAAATTCCGTTGCGTGACCATCACACGTACTTGGGCATACGCATCTCATATCATTCACAAGCCAAACAAGCAGTCACCTATCGGCTACAGGCTGCGAACCAGGCCTGGCAAAGACTCCGTGGTGTACTGTGCTCCACCAGGCATCTTGCTCAGACACATCGTCTCAGTCTGTGGAAATCCACAGTGCTTCCCGCGCTGCTCTATGGGATCGCGGCATCCAACCCAGGTGCCAAGGACATCCAGCGTATGCAGCACATGATGACCAAGCAGGTTCGAGCCATCACCCGATCCTTTGCACATCTTCAGAAAGAATCCACACAGGCTCTTTTGCACAGATGCTCCCTGTCCACCATCTTGGAGCATCTGCAGAGGGAAGCCGCTGCCTTGCATCGCAGCCTGACCAGCCTGAGCACTGACACGAGCTTCGTGACCCAAGCCCAGGTGGAATCAGCTCGAGACACTGCCGCCACACTCCATCTTCAAGTGCAACGTCAATGGCAGGTACCTCTTGGGGACACGGAGGGCATCACTGACCCTGCCGTACACCAGTGTCAGGAGTGCCATCGGGTCTTCACCTCCTTTCGGCTCCTCCGCTCTCACGAGGCTAAGTGGCATGGACTTAAAACCCCTGCTGCTGTCCCGGTGCCTTTTGACAGGTATGCACATGGAACAGAAGGACTTCCAACGTGCCGACACTGTGCCCATCCCTTCCGACAATGGGACGGCCTTGTCAAGCACATTAAACGCAATCGGTGTCAGGTACTCCGCAAGCTTGCTACACAACCTCCCGCCGATGCCCCACCCTTGGCTCCGAGCTCCAATGAATCCGAGCCTCTACCAGTCCCTGCCCCGGCCACCCTGCCTCCTCAGGACCTCTCTCAGGGGGCCTACATCCTGTCAGACGATCAGGCTGCTCTGCCCCCTCCTGCTCCTGCCGTTCTACCTGAACCCCCTGTCTTAGACGCTTCCCTGCAGGACAGCTCCAATACGCCGAGCCATGAGGCTGTACCTCTTCATCAACAATCTCATGTTCTTGAGACACTACGTGCACGCAGGTGGACTGACCTCCTTGAGAAACCGGAGATCTACTCGTATCTCCAGCACCACTGCCCGCTGTGTTACCAGTGGCTAGCCACTCCTACCAGCATCAAGTATCATCTCACCATGCAACATCCAGAGTGGAAAGACTGCCAACCTGCGACTCTCAAGCTTCTTACTGGTTTCCGCCGACATACCGTTGTTCCATGTCGCTACTGTCATCAGCGAAACATCAACAAAGATCGTCATTGGAAACAGTGTCATGTCTTGCATATCTGTGCATTTCTAGCAGCGCACCATGACGCTCGGCGCGGATCCCATGGAGCTGGACGAACAGGAGAGGCAATTTTGGGCCCAGGCCGGTCCGGTCAAACGGGAACAGGAACCGAGAAGAGATGTGCTGCATCAAACGGAGCACTCCAAGAGGCAGGGTCTGGCACCACAGGACCGGAACAAAGGCAAGGGCAAGGGTACCAAGGGCAAAGGCAAGGGAAAGCAGGGCCTACCAAGTCCATCCAGTGCCAACCCGATCACGGGCTACACAAATGGTTTCGGAAGCCATCCACCCAATCCCTGGACACAGACTCAGGACCTGCAGCCACTGGGAAATCAAGATCCAGACTGGATGGAGTACAGGATGAATCGACTATCTCAGCTGGTCCTTCGCCAGGAGCAAATCATCTCAGCCATCCGTCAGGATCTGGTCCTCTACCTCTGTGTACGATCCGGACCAGAAGGGATGGTACCAGTTCTCTGCGAAGCAGCGGAGAAGTGGAGGAAGATGAAAGAGGAAGAACCCGAGAAGATCACTTACTCCCTCAAACTCATGCTCTTCAAGCAGCTGCTCATCACCCTCCACCAGAGGTTGACCAACATGATCGCGGACGAGGATGCTCTCGCCAAAGCCAAGAACCTGAACTGGATCGACGATCAGAAACATTGGAAACATCTTACATGGAATCCCACCAAACAATGTCTGGAAGTCGACAACTCGGTGAGGCCAATACCGGCGGAAGATCTGTTGGCTCAACTGGTTCAGATGAGGAAGGCAGTTACGGAAGAGACCCTGGTGAGGTTCAAGTCCATGCGGAAGCTCACCACGGAGGTGACCTCCGACTGGATTCAATTCCAGATCTGCATGTCACTTCGCCCGGAGGGAGGAGCCATGTGGAGCACGCTGAACCAGTGGATCGGACAAGCATCGTGGCACACCCTGGGATGCCGGCTCCGTCGCGATCGACCGAACTACGACACCCTGGTCCAGGAAGTGTGGCAACATCAGATGCCATACTGAGTGCGCGCCCTAGTCTCAAGGCTGTCCTTCGATTGATTTTCCACAATCCATCAAATCTGTGCTACCTACACTCTACTATCTACGCCCTTCTGTGGACAATCCTTCAGGCTAGGCTGCATGATGCCTACGTCTCGCCTCCACCGCAGGCTCTTACCATGCTGTGTCCACCAAACACTGCCACACCTAATTGCCCCATTCAGGTGCTCCACTCGGTACCGTGGCTTATGCTGCTGCAAGCTTGGCCTTCTGTACATCGTCAGCATGATGCAGCTGAGCTGTTACAATACCTCTTACCCAGGTTCTCGCATAGTGGGTTCAATGGTGGCTGGGAGGCCAGAAACTTCGTACCTGGAGGTATTGCCACTCTTGACAAGGGGCCTACCCAAGCTCCTATCCCGATTGTGCTACCGGCAGGTCCAAGCCTGGAGCTCCAGGCAGCCATTGATGGGTGGAGTGCTCAGGTCACAGCTCGTTATGCACTGCTGACTCCGTCTCCCATGCTCTGCATACAACTTCAGCGCTTCACAAACGCCGAGGGAGTCATGCGCAGGGACACCAGACCACTGGTTGTGGCCTCGACTACTGTTCGTATGCCACTCTTTACAGGTCTGCACACAATGCAAGTTCGTTATGTCCACTACCAGGTCGTCGCTGTACAGCTTCACTACGGGGCCACTCCTGATATGGGGCATTACAGAACTATCTTACGAGGACAACCGCTGTTTGGAGCAGAAAAGTGGTGGATCACTGATGACTCCTGCACCGCAAAGCCAGTCAGTACAGAACACGATGACAACATATATATAGTGTGGCTACGTCAGGTACTACCTCCTGGTACCTGATGCTGAGCAAGTGTAGTCTTAGTCGATGGAGCTGGCACTGCCCTCCAGAACCCAAAAGAGGTTCCAGCCACCGGAACACCCGGTTGCTGTCTGCTCGCTAGGCGAACTTCGAATCTTCGCTGCGTGGTGAATGAATACTACTACTACTACTACTACTACTACTACTACTACTACTACTACTACTACTACTACTACTACTACTACTAGTACTACTGCTACTACTACTACTACTACTACTGCTACTGTTCTTCGTACTTATCGTTATTATTAGTATTATGCTTGCTATCTTTGTTACGACTATGGCTCCTGGGTTATAGGTTACGATGATTCAGCTTTAGTAGTTGTTCAAATCATTTTTGGACTCGTTATGAATTCTTGTTGTTGTCATCCTCATTGTGCTTTTAGTTTTGTTTATCCACTAGTTAGGTATTTTTTCTCATCTTGGAATTCAGCTGTTGTTGCGAGGTTCTTCGATAAAGTGTGCCATCAACGTATACGAAACTATAGGAACATGTGTTAAAGTTGTCGGAAGTACTTTGCAAGGTCTCTTGCGAAGCACTTCATTTCCAGCGCTTTGCAAAAGGTGATCTTCATGAGGGTAGGTGTCAAATTATGGTCCTGTAAATGTGGCGAACCCTATAAAAAACTCCCCGAAACCCTAAACCCTCTAGTTTAAGAACCCAAAAGAGACCCTAGTTTGGACCCCTTAAATCCTAAATCCTGAACCCTCTAGTTTGGGAACCCAAAAGAGCCCGCAATTTGGACAACCGCCCACCACTATGGGCTATTAGACCCTAAAGATCCTTATTAGGACCCTATTAAGGGTAGATTAAGGTACCCATAAGGTCTAATAGCCCATAGTGGCACTTAGGGTTCTCGTGACACTCCTCAAGCTCTAGACGCAGCATAGGCTCAGGCTCGGGCCCGAAAATGGACCCCAAAAGAAACCTATAATCTAGAATTTAGGGTCCATAATAGTAACAATAATTATAATAGCGAAGATAATAGTAATGATAGTAGTAGTGATACTTGTAATGATACCATTAAACATAGCAGCAATAATAACAGTAGCAGTAATAGCAATGATACTCGTGCATAATGATGTTATTTCTGATATAATCGTAATCGTAAAAGCAGGTATTGAGAAGAAGAGTTGAGTAATGATACTCGTATATAATGTTCATAGTACTGATAATCGTCATATTTCAAGCAGGTATTAAGAAGAAGGGCCCTTATTATAGCACGGCACCTAATATTTGGGATACCCAAAAAGGGGCCATAATTTTGACAATCACCCATATACCAGGCTCAGTTGGAGGCGTCGACTTTAGTGCAGCTTTTTTTTTCATGGTGAAAGACCCGAGGATCCTCGGGAGCCCCTCTGAAAGGGTTTAGGGTTTAGGGTTTAGGGGTTAGGGGTTTAGGGTTTTTTGGGTTTTTTGGGTTTTTTGGGTTTTGGTTTGGGGGTTTAGGGGTTTAGGGGGGTTTAGGGTTCAGGGTTGAAGCTTTTAGCCATTGGTCCCGGAGAGACCACCTGAGTGCCTAAGCAAGGTCTGCAGAACTAGGAGTCGTATTTCCTGTACAGTATTGGTAGAACACAGCGAATCCTATCTTCCATCATTACCATTATTTTCATTATTAATACGATTATTCCTACTATTGTTGCTAGTATTGTCACAAGGCAAAACTTTACCAAACAAACACCTAGACAACACTATGCGTGCCCTGTGGCAGGCTCCAAGAAACCCTTGTCGCGCAGGACCATTCAGAAGGGGGTCTCACCACCGTCGCTGCTGGGACCTCGTCAGACAAGTGCGAGGCCATGCAGGACCGGGGCAGGGCTGGATCCTGAGTCCATCCACCCTAAACCTTACCACTTAGGAGGGGCCCCCACCCTGTAGTAGTGGTATAATAGGAATATTTAATAGGGCCCTAATATAATCCTTATAGTCACTATTACAGGGTGGGGGCAGCCTCTAACTTACCACCTATTTCGTCAACCCTGATCCCAGTGACCCCTTCTCTTCTCTTGGAAGCTTAAGCAAGCCACCTGTGCTCGCTCTCTCGGGAGGCTTCTGACTGTCGCGGATCTTGTGTGCGGACGGAACAGGAACAGAGCCCTTCAAAAAATAATGAACCTTGATCGCTGATCAGATCCCGAAGTCCTACTCCATAAGCCCAATCCCTTTTCTCCGAAACCTCCAGCCAGGACGCAGCCACGGAAGCGACCACGGAGGCAACGGAGGCCGACACCCCAAGTTCAGCTGGAGACTGGGAATGAATTCCTCAGGGTCTAGAGTTTGGAAGGTTTTAGGGTTAAGGTTTAGAGTCTAAGCCATGTCGGGATTTTTGGTTCAACTTTTTTCTTGAAGGCTCGAGGATTCGTAGGGCACACGTACGTGCTTCCTGTACTCGTGTAGGGTGCGAATGCCCAGAGCCCGACGCCCTCAACCCTAAAGTCGCCAAGCCCGGAGACTTCAATATCCCTTAAGTCATAGTAGGATCCTTAAATAAGATTTAAGGTACATTCCTTAATTAAGGGATATTGGAGTCTCTGCGAGCCGAAATCCCAAAAATCCCAAAGCCCCAGAGCCTAGTAGTAGGACACATAGGGACGTTGTGTGAGGACCGTTGCGCAAGTTGCTCCTCCTTCTAATTGTGAAACCTTCATGCCCCTCAATCCGCGAAACGCTTCAACCCCAAATCCTGAATAAAATTCTTCAGAAACAAAAAAAGCGATAAGCTAGGGCCTTTCAGAACCCGTCTAAAATGAGAATGGAGCCTACAATCTTTAAGCCCAAAGTCCTGCACAAATTCTATGTATGAAGCCCTTTCAGAAGCCTTCTAACATGAACATAAACCCAGAGACTCCAATATCCCTTAATTTAGGAATATTCCTTAAATCATATTCGGGATCCTATTATAATTCAAGGTATATTCCTTAATTAAGGGATAGTGGAGTCTCTGGGAAGCCGAACATAGCCGAACCGTTCGAAAAGCAAGGAAAGAGCCCGGCGACGCTCGCCCAGCGCAGCGTGACGCTGCCGGACCTTGCACCCATCTTGAGCTCCGGCTAAGGGCTTCGGGGCTTCGGGTTTAGGGTATAGGGATGAGGGCTGGGGGTATAGGGTTTCCTGCAAAGGGATCTCCATGAAAATAGAGCTTAGGGGTTTAGGGGTTTAGGGTTTCGGGTTTCGGGTTCCCTGAAAGGGATCTATAGGGTTCCGATAAGGGTTCCTTTTTGGGTTTAGGGTTTCGGGTTTAGGGTTGAGGGCATTCGCCATAGGGTTTACTACAAAGGGATCTTTTGAGCTCCTGGGGTTTAGGGTTTTGGGTTTAGGGATGAGGGCTTCCGGTCCGGCGGGGTTCCGGGAAGACTCTTAAAACCCTAAACAAAAACCAAATCCTTCCAAGCAGCGGCATGCTTGTGAGCATGGTCAGAGCTCTGGTTTCTGCTAGGAGGCACAGGGCACTTAGTAAGTAGGTTATGAGTAGGGTTATGATTGGGGTACTTATAACCTACTTACTAAGTTCCCTGGGCCTCTAAGTACCGGTACTAGCATTATCGTTGTTGGCGTTACCAACGCGGTTATCGTTAGTCTGTTGCTCTTATCACGACTACTGTCACGAGTGATACTACAAATCGGAGAGTACCGACTATGCGGCTGCCTCGATGCTGTGGTGAAGCTTAGGCGCAGCTCATCCAATCTGCCAGAGCATCTGAGATACTACTCATTACTGTTACTAGTGCTATTGCTATTGCTATTACTATTACTAGCACTAGTACTAGCATTACTACTATTATTATTGCTATGACTATTGCTATTACTCACTATCACTATCACTATTACTATTACCATTACTAGGACTATTACTATTACCACTCGAAACCCCCGCGGAGCGACCCCCACACCTCGCAGCCCAAACTCCCAACCCACTACACTCGTAAGCCGTGAACTCGGCTCCAGTTCGATTCTGCCATGGACCCTTGTGCCATGAAAATTGAGATTAAGGGTTTAGGGTTTAGGGTTGAGGGGTTTAGGGTTTAGGGGTTTAGGGTTTAGGGGTTTAGGGTTCCCTCTGATGGACAAAAAGAGTCCTGAGGAAGGAGAAGGGCGTCTACGAGGATTACCTGAAATGGCAGCGGGACTACCAGAAGTGGCGCGCTGCTGCGCCTAGGAGTTCCGCAGAGGAGACTGCCTAAAGGGCCTCCCAAGACTCGGTTTCGGGTTCAGGGTTGTCGTTTCTGTGCGGTTTTGGGGTTGCAGGAAGGTAGAATAATAAGTGGCTAACAGGCTACTGTCGGAGGTTAGGGGCTCAGACTGGAAGGGTCGGGGGTTTTGGGCCGAATTATCTGAAGTTTTTGGCTTTCGTCTTCGACGGGTGGCTTTGCTGCCCACGGAGCCTTCGACTATTGAAATCTGAGTTAGCGACCAGCTTTCCTTGTGCAGTCCTTTGGCTTAGAGCTCCTCTCTGGAGCTCTCCTGTACAGGAGGCTTTTTCCAGTTCTCTCGAGGGAGAGCACTCGGCTGATTTTGCCTTCGCAAAGCACCCACCCCGAACCCCGCAACCTCCCTGCAAAGCTGCTGCGGCTCTGCGACTGCAGTTGAAAAAGCTCGGCATTGATTTGGGGCGAGCGGTGGTCGAGTCCATTTCTTGAAGCTTGTCTGTCGAAGCTTGATGCAGAGTCGTGGTCCTGTCTGGTTCATGGTTTTAAAATTTTTAGAAGCTGATACTGACAGTTATTGCTGTTCTGGCAGACTTGCTTGACGAGAAGAATCTCAGCAATGAGGATGATAACTTCGTCCAAACTTTTATCTTGGTAGTAGTATATACCCCAAAACTCTAAACACTCAGCCCCTCAACCCTGAACCGTGAACCCAGACCTTGATGATGGACCGTCGCAGTCCTCAGCTGTCGGAGGTCTAGGCCATCGCAGCGGAAGCGATGCGAACTTCAGCAAAGGGTCTGCAACTGATCCTTTTTCGGAAGGCGAGGGTTTTGGGAGTTTTAGACGTCAAATCTGAAAGATGAAGATCCAGAAGATTCGGCGGATTTGCGTGCACACCGCGGCCTTCGTTGCTCTTTTTGCCAGCGCTGCCATACTGATCTTCGTCCCTTGCGAGCTTCCGGAGATGTCCCAGCAGGACTTTTTGATGCGCCATGGCTTCGGCCTCGTCGGCGTGATCACCTGCAGCGGAACGGCCTTCGCACCCTTCCGAGCTCTTCTAAGAGCACGGGAGAGTGGCTCCCTTGCCGGCATGGACACTCGCTCTTGGCCGCTCTACTTCATCAAGTCCATCACCGGCACATTGTATGCCGTCATGCTGGGGGACATGTATGTGCTGCTGGCGAATGTCATTAGCGTGGTGATGTGGATGTATTTCTGCCTTGCTGCCATTGGCCTGCTATCACGCGAGGAGGGTGAGCTAGCACCGCCAGTGTGAATAATAGAAGCCCGAATATTTTTGTATTAGTATTCCTTGGAGTGCAATATATTACATCCCCAAGCCCTATTCTGTTTATTCAGGCACCGCCAGTGTTAGACGACCTGGGCGACGCGGGCTTGCTGATGCGGAAGGATGCACTGCAGCTTCACGAACTCTCGAAGGCCTACCGAAAGAAGGCCATCCGGCGAACCGAGCAGCAGGTGTCCCTGGGTATGGGCCTTATGTTCGTCTTATCCTTTCTGACACAAGTGAAAGGTCAGGAGGGCCTTGAATTCCTCGATGTCGTCTCCGTGGAGCAGCGCCTGTATGGCTTTTCCTTGCTGACCATGGCCATCAGCCTCATCTGCTATTCAGCGCCGATCGGGCGTCTTTGGGTACTGATTCAGAAGCGGGATGGCTCCTCGGTCTTTGTTCCCTATGCCCTGGCACAGTGTGTGCACAACTTGGTCTGGCTGGGCTATGGCATGATCCTGGGGAACGCAGCTGTGATGGTGCCGAATATTCCCGGAGTCTTCTGCACGGTCGCGCAAATCCTGATCAAGCTGAGGCATCGCCCGGGTTAGCCAACCTGGACTACAGGGTACCTGACCCCAAACCAAACCAGAAAAGTTCTTGGATGTATAGCGAGTTAGGAGAGTACTTAAAAACCGACGAGGCTTCAAGCATATCAACACTCACCTGGCTCTTCAGCCCCTACATACAGCCTGAAGCCGCAAGGCCCTTCCTTTCGCGACGAGACCTCAAACTCACGCCCTCAAGCCCCAAGCGTGTCCCAAACTCTGAATCCCTAAACCCCTAAACCCCTAAACCCTTAAGACCCAAAGCCCCAAACCCTTAAGCCCCGAACTCTAAACCCTTAAGCCCCTAAACCTCTAAACCTGAACCTTCAATCCTCATATCCGAAACCCTAAACCCCTAAACCCTACATCCTATAGACTCCTTTAGACGAACCCTTATAGACCCCTTTAAAGGGAACCCTAAACCTTGGACCCCCCCAAGAAGAAGGTGGCCCGGGGATGCGGAAATCTCCGGCCCGGCGCACAACAGGGCCGCCAGGAAGGAGAGCTTCGCGCAGGAGTCTTTTTCTTTTTTTTAGAAGAAATTAAGATGGCATTTTTTTGGGAGGGTTTCAAAAAAACCCTTATCTGCATTGTTCGTGGTCGTGTTAGTTTTCTTACCTTTTTTGCTTCATATTTCTGTCATTCTGATAGTTTTTGGTATTCACTTCTCGCTAGACACACACACATAACACATACTTACACATACATACACATGAAAAAGGGTGTTCGAGGGTTTGTTTCAGAGTAGGGATTTACAAGTATTTATCTAAGGCAAGTCATATATTCGGAGCTTTGCCATGCTGTAGTAGACTCCAAAACCCTTTGAACCGTTGTCACGCAGGAGCATTCGGAGGGTGGTCTTACGACAGTCGCTGCCGGGACCTCGTCAGATAAGTGTGAGGCCATGGAGGACCGGGTCAGCGCCAGGGTTTTGAACTTCAGGATTGAACTTCAGGGTTTAGGGTTTCAAGCTTTAGGTGTAGAGGGTCTCGGTTTTGGTGTCAACACGGCTAGCCACGAACGCGTCATGCATTAAGGCTTGTGGTTAATCGGGGACCTGGACCTTGGGTCTCAAGCTTGCGGCTCTGGAGGACATGAGTCCTTGGGTTCCCTCAACACCCGAGGCCCTAAACCAAAGGGCCAGCCAGGACACCGCCACGGAAGCGACCACGGCATCAACGGAGGCCGACAGCTCTACTGCAGCTGGATGCTTGGAACTGACGTTGTAGGGTTCAGAGTTTGGATTGCCAGGATTTTTTCGGGTTAAGGTTTACGGTTTGGGGTGTCGGGCATGCTTATGTCCAGCATTCCGGGTTTTTGGGAGCAAGGTCACGGGCTGCATGTTCTCCTGAGGGGTGCTAAAGTCCACAGCCCCACACCCTCAACCCGGAAGTCTTAAAGCCGAAAGCCTCACACCCTGAACCCTAAACCCTAAACCCCCTGAACAGCATTCGGAAGCTTAGGCCCTAAGACTTCCCTGGGTAGTAGGACATGGGACCGCTGTGTGATATGATATGTAGCCTGAAGTAAGACACCTTCATGCCCCGAGTTCTGCTGAGACCTGAAGCCCAAAATACGTGTAGAAACTCTATACCTTTCCAAGAACCTTTCTGACAAAAACAATAGAACCCTAAACCCTAAACCCCTAAACCCTAAACCCCTAAACCCTAAACCCCTAAACCCTAAACCCCTAAACCCTAAACCCCTAAACCCTAAACCCTAAAAGCTGGAAAGCAAGGAAGGAGCCGGGCGACCCTCGCTCAGCGCAGCGTGACGCTGCCGGACCTGGTGCCCATCTTGCGCTCCGGCTAAGGGTTTCGGGTATAGGGTTTAGGGCTTCGGGTTCCTTGAAAGGGATCTTTAGGGTTCCTATAAGGGTTCCTTTTTGGGTTAAGGGTTTTGGGGGCTTCCGAGGGCTTCGGGCTTAGGGTCGAAGCGTTTAGGGTTGAGGGCTTGGGGTTTAGGAGTTGAGGGTTTCGGGTTAAGGCTTAAAGGCGGTTAAGGCTAAGGGTCGAGAGGTTTCGGGTTGAGGGGGCCTGGGCCGAACCCTCGGCCCGAGGGAAGGTGATGTTTGGGGGCGGACGAAGCTCGCGGTTCTGAAGCGCTAGCTGAGGGTTTAGGGTTTAGGGTTTAGGGCTGATAAAGCAATAGTGATAATAAGAAAGAGCCGTAGTAAGATTCCCTGAAGCAGACAAGGGCAGTTAATCAGCAGCGTTTTGTGTGACTCTGGTTAGGATGCTAGCTCGTTTCTACTGCCTGGACCACAATGCTTTTGCCCTTAGCAGTGCCATTGCTGTTAGTCTTTATAGCTGTACTTCTTATGACGAATGCTGCTTTGAATGCTGCTACGAATGCGAGAGTACCGAATAGCAGGCTGTTTGCAAGCTTTCGTGAAGCTTAGGTGAAGCTTATTCAATCTGCCACACCTGCATCAACGATACAAGTCGGAAATCCCAAACAGCAAGAGCCAAACCCGCAGTCTAAACTCCCAACCTCCTGCACTCGTCAGTCGTGAACTCAGGCCCATGTTGCTCCTCCTAACCCTAAACCCTAACCTTAACCCTGAAATTAGAGCCCCCTCTGATAGACAAAAAAGTCCTAAGGAAGGAGAAGGGCGTTTACGAGGATTACCTGAAATGGCAGCGGGACTACCAGAAGTGGCGCGCTGCCGCGCCTAGGAGTTCTGCAGAGGAGACCGCCTAAAGGGCTTCCCAAGACCAGGTTTTGGGTTCAGGGTTCTCGTTTCTGTGCGGTTTTGGAGTTGAAGGTCCTAATTAGAATACGTAATGGTGGAGGTTAGGGCTTCTGTGCGGTTTTGGAGATGAAGGTCCTAGAATACGTAATGGTGGAGGTTAGGGGTTTAGGCTGGAAGGGTAAAGGGTTTGGCGGCCCAATTAGATGAAGATTTTGGCGTGTTCGACGGCTGGCTCTTCTGCCCACGACGCCTTCGACTGTTGACATTTGAATTCGTGAGTAGCTTTCCTTGAGTTCCCTTTGGAGCTCCTCTGTACAGGAGGCTTTTTGCAATGCTCTCGAGGGAGAGCATTCGGCTGATTTTGCTTAGCAAAGGACCCCAAACCCTGGACCTTGACCCCCACAACCTCTGTGCAAAGCTGCTACTGCTCTGCGACTGAAGTTTAAAAGCTTGGCAGTGATTTGGGGCGGAGCTCGGCAGTGATTTGGGCGGAGCAGTCCAGCTCATTTCCTGCAGCGCGTCTGTCAAAGCTTGATGCAGAGTCGTGGTCCTGTCTGCTTCATGATTGCAGAAGCTGACGCTGAGAGCTATTTCTGTACTGGCAGACTTGCATGACAAGAAGAATCTTAGCAACGACGAGGGTCACCTGGATGCGAGGCGTGCTGCAGCCCTTGCCCAGCGTTGTCGTAGCGCAGGCGCCGGGCCAAAGCCGCAAGCCCCCGGAAATTCTGGGGTTCAGAGACTTAGGGATTTGGGAGTTTACGAAACTTAGGGGTGCCTTATTTTGGGGTCCTTATTATGAGGATCCTACTAGAAAAGGGCACTAGATTAGGGTCCCTTGATCGGAAACCCTCGTTTAGGTGTTTTGGGGTTTAGGGGTCTAAGGGCCGGCTTTAGGGTTGAGGGTTTAGGTTTCGGTTTCCTTCGGTTTCGCCATCGGTCTTCAGTTGAAGGCGTAGGTCTGACGGTTCATTGAAGGAATTTCTGCATGGAGGGCAGGTCCCGGAGTCCAAGGCTTCGAGTACGCTCTATTTTTCAGCTCCCTAAACCCTAAACTCCTAAACCCCTAAATCCTTAAACCCCTAAACCCTAAACCCTTAAACCCTAACCCCAAACCCCCAGACCCAAAACCAAGGTTACGATCCCTGGTGAGATCCCATTCCATCAAACCACCGTGCAACTCACATGAAGGAAACCGCGACACCCAAACCCCGCCAAGAACCCCCTCCTTCCCTATAAACCTATGGTACGAGCCTTAGCAATTAGAACAGGGTTTTGGGGGTGCCTTGCTATAATTATGGTAAAATGTACACCCAAAGCCTATTCTAATTGTTAAGGCCGCTACATTAAGGATCCGCCCGCCTCCCCACAGGTGGCCTCCTGCCTCAGTTTCTCGGAAAAGCGCCGCCTGCGCGGCACCACCCGCAGTGCCGCCGATTTCTTGGCCAGGGGGCCAAGAGGGGAATAGGGTGTAGGGTTGAGGGTCTAGGAATCGGTTCACCAGGGTACCAGTACCAGGTTTTCTTTCTTTGGGGCGTTACCAGGGTTTATGTGAGGGTTGGATAGGAGGGTTTTTAAGGCTTCAGAGGGCTTGGCGGTCTTCCCAGGTTTCTAGGCCTCCAAGCTGCTACACTTCCGTAGTATTCCTTCGGGGTTCCTTGTTTATTCACATGGGTGGTTGTCAAAACTCGGGTCCCTGTGGGTACCCTAGATAATAGGTGCCGTATTATAACAGGTATGCAAAAAGGGACCATAATTTTGACAACCACTCATGATTTCATGTTCCCGTTGCTAAGGCACCTCTATTTTGCACAATCTGTTCAGCCCTGGAAGCACAAACTCTTAGAATCCAGGACCCCGGACTTGCACGGGCGCCATCCCCAAATTCTGCAGCTAGTGTAGGCGGTCGAAAATTCACAAGTCCCTTGTAAAACAAGTATAAAGCCCCTATATGACCCCAAACCCTAAACCCTAAATCCTCAGCTTCCCTGCAGCGGGAGCGGCTGCATTTTCCCCTATAGAACCCTTACAGATCCCTTGAAGGAAGCCTTAGGTATACTCCTTAATTAAAGAATGTTCTGGGCTCTTGTCAAGGAGTTTAACTTAAGTTACCATAATAGAGATCTAGAGTAAAGATTATGGTTCCCTTATTATGGCACGTTAAATTAAGTCAAATCCCTTAACAAGAACCCAGTATTGGAAACGCTAAACCCTAAAACTTAAACCCTAAACCCTAAACCTTGAACCCTAAACCCGTAAACCCTAAACCTTCAACTCTTAAACCCTTAAACACTCAAACCCTAAACCTTCAACTCTTAAACCCTTGAACCCTTGAACCCTAAACCTTCAACTCTTAAACCCTAAACCCCAAACCCCTAAACCCTAAACCCGTGGCTCTGGGAAGGTGCTGCCAGCCTCTTGGGAGCCCTTGGTGCTCGAAGCCGAGGTCATCCTCCTGCGCATGAGTTCCGGGCTCTTTTGATGAGGATTCAGGGTTTCAGGGTCCCTTTAAAGGGATCCGATAAAGGATCTATAAGGGTTTAGGCTTTAGGGGTTAAGGTTTGAGGTTTTAGGGTTTTGGGCTTAGGGTTTATATAGGGGTTTAGGGGTTTAGGGGTTCAGGTTTGGGGCTTTCCGTGAGGGTTTAGGCCTTACCCGGGACTTTCCATTGCACCTAACCAGGCAAAGTCTGCTAAAAAAACCAACAAGCGCATCACACCCTGAAGCCAAATTTCCAAAGCCCCAAGTCTAAGAATCCCCAACCCGCCAACCCCGATCCCCAAAACCGAACCAACCCGAACAGTAAACTACAGGACCTCTATGGGAGGAATCCTAAACCTTAAGCCCTTAACCCCTACCTGTGGCCCCAAAAACCTACCTTCTTAAGGAAGTATGTATGTATGTATGTAGATAGATAGATAGATAGATAGACAGAAACGCGAAAAGGGTAGGGTTTTTGATGTATGTGTGTATGTAGAAAGATAGATAGATAGACAGAAACGCGAAAAGGGTAGGGTTTTTGAGCCACAGGTAAGGCCTGAACCCTTGGGGTTCAGGGAGTTTAGGGGGTTGAAGGGGCTAGGTGGGTCCAGCGTTTGGGAGAATGCCTTCGGGTGGAGTGTGCAGGGAATGATTGTTTGGCAGGCTTGCACGAGGCTGTGGCTGCTTTGAGGATCGTGGATAGTTACAGAATATCTACCCATAATCCCTCAACTAACCTGCCATTTGTCCGAACTCCTTTCTTAGTATTCCCGCCAGAAATGCGAAGTTGACGTCGAATGCTTTTCAGTACCAGTCTTCAACGGGGTCACAGGCAGACTTAGGCCTTTCCAGACAATCTGGCACCGATGCGTTTGGGGCCTGAAGAACTCATACAACTATTTTTTAGGGGTTCGTGCGTGCAACTGTACTTTCATAACCCCAGGCCCTGTAACAGGCTTCCCAAAGCCTCGCGACTCAAAGCCAAGAGAGGGAGAGAGAGAGAGAGAGAGAGAGAGATAGAGAGAGAGAGAGAGAGAGAGAGAGAGAAAAAAATAGAGAGAGAGAGAGAGAGAGAGAGAGACAGAGAGAGAGAGAGAGAGAGAGAGAGAGAGAGAACGGTGCGACGGAGCCCGAAACCTCTGAATCCCAAGCCGTAAACCCCAATCAGCGTGAGAGTCTGGCGGAGCTTCGGGGGCTTACTGTCGATACTACAGGGGTCTCAACTAGTCATAGTCTTTCCTAGAGCCAACTGATGTAGCCGTTACTTAGGGGACCCTAGTGTAAGTCTGAATCCTAAGGCCTCGCTATATTGAGGGTTTTGGATACCGGCTCAAGCCTTTACATTCCTTCTCCAGGACTGTGCCGTGGTCTTGCGGACGCTGAAATGCCAGGATTCCCAGCGCTTCGGGTTTAGGATCCGGCTTTCGGATTCCAGATCTTCGGTATGCTTTCTTTCGAGCTTAGGGCTTGAGGGTTAGGAGCGTAGTCCACTGACGAACAGGCGTCCTTTTTGGACCCTAAACCCTAAACCCTAAACCTTAAACCCTAAACCCTAAGCTTGCTGATGATAGTCCTCATGGAGTGATGGGGCCTGGCAGTGTTCAACATGCTTCGGACACCGTAAGTCGTAAACCCTAAGCCCTAAACATAAACCCTAAATTCTAAACCCTAGTCAGAAACCCCAAATGGGGTAAAGGGCCCTCTGGAAGGATTGTTCACGTATGGAGAAGTTGGCGTGTCTACAGGCTGAACCCCAAAACCCTAAACCCAAAACCCTGAACCCACAACCCTTATATAACCCAAAGCCCTAAACCCTGAGCCTTAAACCCCAAAATCCTAAACCCCAAAACCCTAAGCCCACAACGCAAAGCTTTATCCAGCTGATCACAAGCGGACAACCGGCCCTGTGGCTGCTTCTCGGTGGCTGAAAACCCGAGCAGTCCTGAACAAGAGGAACTCCAACACCATACATCCGCATAATATTCATGTGGGAGTTTCCGAAAATCGGGGGGTACCTTTTTTTGGGGGTCCCTATAATAAGGATGTAGCCAGAAGAAATGGATGAGACCAACTAGAATAGAAGAACGCCATCAGGATCGGTATGGGAACAGGACGACGAAGCAGGACTAGAAGGACCATCATAATGATGAGAGGCTGCTCGCAGGAAGCTGGTCAGAGTGATGAGATCAAGCGGGGAGCATGTACGATGAGTCTGACGGGGCAGTCTTTCCAACAAACAAGCGCAAGCATGCCACCAGCCAGTCAAGCCTTCAACTTCATAAGCCCAAAGGTTTCCAAATAGAGTAGTATTTGGTAGTTAGCAAGCTCTTGCGAATCTAACCTTCTTACCCTCAACAGCACTATGCCATCTGCTAAAATCTCAAATTGCCACCAAGTCCTAAGCCCCACAAGACCACTACACTGAAAGCCTTTGCGCTCTAAACCATGCCTATAGCCCTACCCAAAATTTGATGCAGCAAGAGCTGGAACCTCGTTATCAAACTTCACATGGGATGCCGCAGTATAGAAATCATACATACTTAAACTAGATCCGTGTTACGGTAACTTACGTTGGGTGCCCTATCCGACGAGAGGCTTTACAAACCCGTTATACCCCCTACGACGCCCTGGTAACGCTTCGCAACATCTTTACCCCTTAGCAAACCCCCTCTCTAAGCCCTTCATGATGCTCATACAACCTGTATACATCCCTTAGTCAACTCTTATCGAAAAAGAATTCATACATCCCTTAGACAACTCTTATGGAAGAAGAATTTATACATCTCTTATACAACTATTATAGAGAAAGAATCTATACATCCCTTATACAACTCTTCTAGCTATGGAGCCCTTGTAAAAACTAGCCTAAACCCTAAACCCTTAAAGGAACCCTTATAATAACTAGCCTAAACCCTAAACCCTTACAGGAACCCTTTTCATAACTAGCCTAAACCCTAAACCCTTAAAGGAGCCCTTATAATGACTAGCCTAAACCCTAAACCCTTGAAGGAACCCTTATAATAGCTAGCCTAAACCCTAAACCCTTACAGGAACCCTTTCCATAACTAGCCTAAACCCTAAACCCTTAAAGGAACCCTTATAATAACTAGCCTAAACCCTAAACCCTTACAGGAACCCTTTTCATAACTAGCCTAAACCCTAAACCCTTAAAGGAGCCCTTATAATAACTAGCCTAAACCCTAAACCCTTACAGGAACCCTTTTCATTGTTTTTATCCTGTTCATACGTTTGTCTTACTGTCTTACTGTCTTACCTACGCTACCGTTTGGCTCAAGTGTGAAAACAGTCCGTGCTTTCCGCTGTTAACAATAGGTTATCAGCCGTAGCTTGTATAGCTCTTCGTAGTGCAATGGACACCACAGCTCCCACAAATCCTGCAGGTGTGCCTATCTCCGAACTAGGTGATGACGATACGGAGTCCGCCCGCTCGAGATCGAATCTGGGCGCAGAGCTTCCGGTTGTCACCGCCCGGGAGGGTCGGGTAGCTCTCACTGAGCAGACGCTACGTTCGCATGTTGGGTCTCTTGGACCTCAACCAGCATACGTGCCATCACGAGCGTCGCTGACACATCAGCCCTCACCCACAGTCGTAGGCTATTCTCCGGTGCCTCCATCGCACACCTCCGTTCCAACTGTCGTGAATCAGTTGTATCAGCATCAGCAAAACGTTCTGATCAGTGCGGATCCTGCATTGATTATGGACACAGCAAATGCAAGACACGCTGAAGCCGTTCGCAATATCCAAAGTGAAAACAGGGAGCAAATTCTCGCTTTGGAAACAGGTGCCATGAGTCAAGTCGCTCAGCTGAGGCTTGAGCATGCACAGTTGCAGTCAAAAGCCAGAGCCTTTGAAGAACAGGCTAATCAAAACATCCATGCTGGTCGGCAGGCCGTAGCCCAGTACCAAATTGAGGCTGAAGCAGCCGCTGCTGAAGCTGAGCAGCTAAGGCAGCGCCTCCTATCCGCTGAACAGACAGCTGCAAATGTTGTCGCCCAGGTGGAAACCGAGGCTAATCGAAGGTTGCAGGCTAATCAAGCCGACGTGTCAGCTCGTGACAACGAGCTCTCTCGCCTCAAAGGTGAGATGCAAGAGATGATGAGGATTCAAGCCCTCAACATGGAGATGCTGCAAAAGGACAATGCCGAGCTAAGAACACGCTTGGCGGAAGCCAAAGCTGACCCATTGGGCAATGAACCGGAACAGGCCGGGCCTCCTGGTCTAGGACCCATTCCGATCAATACTCCTCCTGGCGAACCACTTGAAGCGCCTGAAAAGAGCGGTAAGAAGGAGAAAAAGAGCAAGAAATCCAAAAAGCACAAGAAAGATGAGTCGTCGGATTCATCGTCTTCTTCCATCGACAACAAGATTCTTCTGAAGATGCTCAAGAAGATGGTGAAATCTAAGAAGTCTGATAAAGAGGATGATGATGAAGAAAAGGGTTCCTCGAGTACCAAACCCAAGGTTAAAGAGGCTGAGAAAGTCGTGTTTCCCAAGTTTCCCCAGCCTGAGCAGTATAGAAACTGGCGCATAAGGGTCCGTGAAGCCATTGTCGCTGCATCGGATTCGCCTGACAAGGCGCATGCCTGGCTCAGTAAGGTCTGGGAGAAGGACGCCGACGAGAAAGAGCTTCGCGACCCGGAGGGGTTTAGCACCTTGGATGCCAAGATCCTTTCTGGGCTCACCAACATCCTTGAGGGTGATTTCGCTAGGCAGACTGATACCTTCAAGGAGACCGAAGCTCACGCCGGAAGGCTGGTGAGAGGAAGACAGTTGCTGTGTCGTCTTCACAACCACTTTGCTACCAATGCACTCCATGGCTCTGTGTATGACATGGAGGACCTGATGAATTGCATCATGGTCAACGAAAACCTCACCACCTTCATTAGAAATTGGGATACGGTGCTATCAGGGATTCCCAATCCTCCAGACAACAGCGTGCTTGAACCCCTGTTCCATAGACAGGTGAAGAAGTGCAAGGAAATCGATCACGACATCCAGGTCTATGAACGCGCACTGGAAGGTAGCGAGCAAAGGTCCTATCAGTTCCTGTATAACGCGGTTGCTAATCATTTGAAACGCAAGCGATTGCAGAAGAACCGCGAGCGCATTGCTCGGCAAACAGGTGTACCTACTGCGCCTGCTGCCGCACCGGCCCCTAAGCGTATTCCCAAGGGGTATTGCGTTGATTGGGTCAAGACCGGAAGTTGCAAGAGAGACAATTGCCCGTACAAGCACCAACAACCTAGGGGGCGTTCTCACACTCCTGCCGGAGGTCGTACGCCTACTAGAACCCCTAGCCCGGGAGGGAAAGGTAAAGGCAAAAAGCAGGAATGCAAGTTCTTTAAGCAAGGAGTTTGCAATCGTGGAGACAAGTGTAACTTCCTCCACAACGGCCAACCTGCTGCAGCCGCCCCGGGCAGCTCAGGTGCACGAGCGAGCAGCGGCGAGAAGAAGGAAAAGAAGCACAAGAAGAAAGAGAAGAAAAGTGGTAAGGGCCGCAAAGGCTCCAGATCTAGCTCCAAGAGCTCTTCAAAGAGCGGCAGCCGAAAATCAAGTAAGTCTAGCCAAGGCTCGAAGGGTTCGCGTGGCTCAGGTCGCAAGGGTGGTGCGCCCTCCGTTCCCGCTGCGGTTTGCTTATTGGGAGCAATGTTGGCTGGCTCAGCAGCCCAAGCCGATGCATTCACGTTCCGGAAGGATATGTTGAGCAATGTCGATGTTTGCACCCCGCACTATCATGTCGCACTGGCCGCAGTGTCATTCAACGACACTACTGAAAGTTTCACGTACCAAATTCCGAAAGGGAATGGCCTCTACCCCCTCGATGATCGCAATAAGCCAAGGGAGTATAGCCAAGTATATCCCGCCAACAGCCATTGGAAAGCCGATCCTGATTCCGTGAAGGAAGCTCAGGTAACCGCTAAGATGTTGCAAGCTGTTGTCAGTGATGAGGTCAAGGGCTGTAGACCGCAGTGTAAGTTCAAGTGCAACACTGAGTTTGGATGCAAGCATTGCATACCGGTTGGTTTGAAGTTCAACTGTGCCGCACCCGCCAGCAGCAAATCGCCATGTCTGTGCATCGAATGGATTGCTGATACTGGCAGTGCGCAAGATCTCATCGCCCAGCGGGAGCTTGGGCAGGCTAAGGCCTACGAGTCACCTGCGCCCATTCAAATGATGACTGCAAATGGGCCAAACTCCGCTTCAGAACAGTGTGATGTTTCTGTTGACTCCATTGGGATTGAGGTCAAACCATATGTTCTTCCTGATACCCCATCTGTCCTTTCAATAGGACAGCGATGCATGGAAGAGGGATTCGATTTCATTTGGAGGGCTAATTCACGACCGTACCTTAAGACTCCCGAAGGGAAGAAGGTCTATATGGACGTTAAGGATAACGTGCCGTACTTGAAGTCCTGGCATGAAAACATCAGCGTCCCTGCGCGACGGGCCTCGTCCGGTCCTGGTAAGACGCAGATCATTGAAAGCTCCTCCGCGGCCGGAAGGCCAGCGCCGGAAGAATCATCCGAGGCTATCGCAAAGAAGCTTCGAGAGTCTGGCGACTTCTCACATGCATCATGTTACTCCTTGTTAAACAAGGTAGCTTTCAAGGCCTCTAAGAAGCAGAGGTCTATCATCGCCAAGGACCCAAAGTCCTCTAAGAAGTCCGAGTATGTTGTGCTCGGAGCCTTCTCGCACGGCGGGATGCAAGGCATCACTAACCGCAGTCACCAGAACAAGGAGCTAATGAAGTTCCTCAATGAGTATCTGAAACATCATGGTGCCAAGGGCCCCAGCTCTTCACTGTGCATTAATCACGGGTCCAGCGTCAAGGTGCACAAAGATGCTCACAATCATCGTGAACATAAGAACAACACTATGTGTTTGGGTGACTTCGAGGGAGGCGAACTTTGGATTCATGATGAAGAAATCAGCAGGGAGAACAAAGATTATGCTTCTGTTCGCACGCCTGACGGCAGTAAGCTGAAAGGCAAAGTTCACAAATCCAAGCATCGTATGATTACGTTTGATCCCAAGACGTACCACTGTGTCCGTCCCTGGAAGGGTGACAGATGGAGCATCACGTCATACGTGAATCGTGCTGTGCACAAGCTTGATGCTACACAGCTTGCGAGACTTAAAGAGTATGGTTTCAACGTGCCATCCAAGGTCTCAGCTCCGTCTTTGATCGAACCCGGTGACGAGGAAACGTCTTTGTATGACCTTGTTGCCGGAACACCTCCAGTTGAGAAAGGGGTTGAACTACGGGCAAAGCCCAAGGTCAAGACTAAGGGTAAGCCTGAAAAAGAAAAGAAAGTTGAACCACCCAAAGAACCTGATCCTCCGCCTACATCGAAAGGAAGTGGTCATGATGACGAAGACGATATGGATTACCTCAATCGCATCCTCGAGGAGGAAGGTTCTGATCTGGAAGACATGCCTAAGGATGATCCGGGTGCAGCTCGCGCTTCTGACGGAGCCGCTGTCGCCCCAGATGGGGAGTCCGAGGGCGATGGGAAGAAGAGAAAACGGGGTATAGAAGTCCTGAAAGCTGAAGCTAAGTCGCTGCATCATATGATGTCGCATCAGCCGAAGAATCCGTTCTGTGATATTTGTCAAAGGGCTAAGTTGTACAAACCTCCTTCATATGCGACGGGAGGGGTGCGTACTATTGAAGCCAAAGACTTTGGTGACCACGTTACAGCAGACCACATCGTGCTCTATCGGGACAAGGACACCATCATAGAGGACTCCCGGCTGGCGCTGGTGATTAAGGACGTTGCAACAGGCTTTTGCTATGCCTACCCCTCAGCTCTCAAGTCAGCTGAAGAATGCACTGTTGCACTTCAGCATTTCACATCTCCAAAGGATGAAGTGAAGAATTTCTACAGTGATCGCGCTCCTGAACTCAAGACTGCTGCGAAAACCATGAAGTGGCGTCATGAGAAGTCTAAGGCCTACTTGCATCAGTCAAATGCGATTGCCGAAAGGCAAGTCCGGTCTGTGACCGAAGGCACTCGAACCAACCTTCTGCAGGCTGGCGTCTCGCATGTATATTGGCCATATGCGTTGGAGCATTCGTGCACCGCATTCAATATCAGTCATGTGCATGATGTGAAGTACACACCCTGGTTCAAAAGATTCGGGGACAAGTTCCCGGGAGAGCTTATTCCGTTTGGGTGTAGAATCGATTACTGGGTCGGTCCCAAAGCTACTCGCAAGAACCGAGAACGTTTCGCTCCTACCTCCGAACCTGGTGTTTTCCTTGGCTATAGGTTTCAACCTGGGATGAAGTGGCGCAAAGAAATCGTGGTGTTACCTTTGAAGGAACTCAACCGTAACGATTTTCATGAGTGCCTGAATCCCATCAGTGCCTACCAGTTCAAGATTCCGGGGGGAGACTTCACGTTTCCTATGAAGGAGAGATACGAGCGCATTCAGGCTGGATTCTCGTCCGAGGCTGTTGAAGGCCCTGTGTCCCAATCTCTCGAAAACCAGGATGCTGAAGCACAGGATGAGCAAGCTGGCGATGATGCCGCTCCTCCTATCGCTGACCTGGCGGTCAAGCCCCCTGAAGTCATTGATCCCAAAACCGGCAAGATTGTTCCTTTACCGGAAGGTGGAAGGTTCTATGATTCAAGTGGCGTGATTGGCCGAAGATACGGGGGGACAAGGGGATCTAAGAAACCTGATTCCATACCTAGTTCCATCTGGGTTAACTTGTCTAAGAAACAGAAAGAGAAAGCCATTGATGATGAAGCACGAAAGATTGCTCTTGCAGAGCTTGACGAAGAAGTTGGTGGCTCAGCAAGCAGTAGTGCTAAGCCTTCTGCCGCCGCATTGCCTGATAAAGACTGTTGGAAGATAGAGGGGAACAAACTCACAAGGTTCCATTTCGTTCCTAGAAGAGAGCTCTTCTCACCTGATCTTACCGATTGCCCTGTTGACCTTAAGCAAATTAGCAAGGTCCGCAATTCGGTTATCTTCCCAGTCGGTGGAGTTGATGTTGTCAACGATCAGGACGATTGGCGCAACGTTCGGAGGCGTAATAAGAAGACATCGTTCAAGTGGATCGGTAAAACCGAGTTTATTATCACCCCACAAGTTCCTGCCTCTGGCGAGGTCAGCGGGTCACGCCCCGAGTTTCCCGCGATGCCAGTATCGCTCGACGGAAGTCCTGAGCACAGAGAAAAGAGTTTGCCAAACTGCCCCACGTCGCTCGAAGAGATCAATGAGCTTATGGCTATGGTTGCCAGACCGGTGGGCAGAAAGGAGATTCTTAGCAGTCCCAAGGCCCAAGCTGCGTTAGATGTTGAGTGGAACAAGCTCATGCAGAAGAAGGCCTGGGACATGGCTTCTGTTCGGGAATGGGAAGAGGTTTCTAAAGAAGCTAAGAAAAAGGGTAAGAAGGCCCATGTGGGGAAGGTGTTCGAAATATGCGTGGAAAAGGGAAGTGAATTGCCTGCTAATGATCCTTTGAGGAAGTTCAAGGGAAGGACGGTTTTTCAGGGGAATAATGTGCGCGACGAAAACTCCGATTCCGCACTGTTCTCTGAGTTGGGGTCCAGCCCCGCAACCATGGAAGCAGGAAAGGCCCTTGATGCCTATGGTCACGCTCCTGGAAATGAGTGTCAACAGGCCGATGGGAAACAGGCCTACACCCAAACCACTTTGAAGGGTGCTGACACTTGGGTTCGTCTCCCTAGAGATAGATGGCCTGAGGAGTGGGTTGGTAAATACAAGGATCCTGTTGTCCGCCTTCACCTTGCACTGTATGGCCACCCTGATAGTGGAGGCTTCTGGGAACAGCATTGCGAGCGCATGCTGAAGCAGGTAGGGTTCCAGCTTGTGTTTTCAGCAGCATGGCCCTCAGTGTTCTTTCATCCGAAGTTGAAGCTGCTTCTCGCCGTTTATGTTGATGATTTCAAGATGGCGGGCCCTAAAGAGAATATGGCCCGTGGATGGGAACTTATCGGGTCTAAGATCGATATGGATACGCCTACCCCGGTCGGAAGATATCTGGGTTGTGATCACATCACCAACACTTCCACCCTCAGGAAGGCCGATCATCCTTTCGCTCACGTCTTTGACAAGACCGTTCCCGATCCGGCGGCGAAGCCTGCTAGTGTTGCAGCTAAAGAAGATTACACTGAATCGTTCCCCGAAGAAGGTGTAATGGTTCGACATCATTGTCAGCCTCGCAAAGCTCTTTATCAACCCCGCGAAGCGGAAGCTTCAGCTTATGGGCTGGGGCATCACAGGTGTACCCATCTCACTGATGTTGGGAAACCCGATGTCGTTCACGAATTGTGGGATGATAATGGTAACCGCGCAAAGCGGGGGGAGCTGTGGACAGGTACCACTTATATTTGTTCTGGTTCCCATGATCGCGCCAGTGCTATGGCCGCTGTGCAACGCGTCAGGGATAAGAATGAAGCCAAGAAGGAAGCTAAGAAACAAGCGTTCTATGATATCAACCAATTGGGTGACAATCAAGGTTGCATGTACAAGAAAGTTCGTGAGGTCATCTATGACATGTCGTCCTTTCTGCAACAAGCCATAGACAAGTACAAGCAACTTGCTGGTCCTGAGTACCACAATCTCAAGAAGGTCAGCACACCCTTTTATGATGATAAAATCGCTCGCCCAGTGGAAACTGAGGCCGAAGCAAAAGGGAGGCTGGCTCCCATCGCCAGTCGAGTCCTCATGAAGTTGCTCTTTGCAGCAAGAATGGCCAGATACGATCTGCTTCGGGCCGTTCAGGGGTTGGCTAGTAGGGTCACCAAGTGGTCTTCCGACTGTGATAAGGCTTTGCATAGGCTTATGTGCTACGTGAACAGCACCAAGCACTATACCATGAAGTGTTTTATAGGAGATAAGCCTTCTGAATGCAAGCTTTGGTTGTTCGCTGACAGCGACCATGCTGGCGAGCATGACAACAAATCTACGTCCGGAGGAATCCTGGTACTTGTTGGTCCCAACACCTACTACCCTCTTGCCGCTTTTAGCAAGAAACAAACGAGCACTGCACTCAGTTCCACTGAAGCAGAGGTTGTGTGTGCTAATGTTGCATTGAGAGCCTTAGGCCTTCCTTCATCCGCACTTTGGAGTGTGCTCCTGAACGCGGGGGGGGATACTGCAACGAAATCGCCCACTCCTCTGACGAGAGAGTCCAAACCATTTGTTCCTAAAACTACTCCTTTGCCTGAGTTTGGAAAGATCACTTTCACCGGCCTTCAAGAGCTTGACGACGGGCGTGTGCTGGATGTGTACAATAAGATTAAGGTGATTCCACCACCCGATAATCTCACTTCGCACCCCATTCGTAATGTTTGGCTCCTTGAGAAAGGTAAGTGGTTTGCATACCAATCAGATGTGGCTTGGGAAGAAAGGGACATGCTTGATGAGATCCTTGATAAGGAATATGAAGCCGGCATCTGCGTGTATCGTAGATCAGTCAGGGACTATCGCCGCCATGCGGAAGCAGAGGCATACCTGCATCGTGAGATCGATGGCATCAGGAACACGGGGGGTGACTGTGACAACGCACCTACCAGGAATGATACCGATATAGGGTTGATCGTGTCGGTCCCTCACTCTGTTCAGCCTGTTGTTCTTGAAGATAACCAGGCCACGATTCGCATTCTTGAATCAGGTAAGTCTCCCGCATTCCGGCATGCTGATAAGACCCTGTGGAGAACGGAAACCCAAAGGGGCAGCACGCACCCTCGTTTTCCGTCCAAGCAGAAAGTCCAACGACCGTGACAGGTCGAACGTCCGCCCAGGACGGGCTGCGCGCAATTGCGTCGCGGCAACGAGAAGCTACCAACGACACACTGCCGTGCTCACTTGAGCCAAAAATGTTATGAATACGAATTACAGAAGAGCATGCATAAAAGCATACAGCACAACAGCCAGCCCGCAGACTATGTACAGTTACATTCGCCCCTCAGCCGAGAGCACGATAGAGCCGTAGGATTCCGCGGGCGGCCGGAGGCCGTAAAACTGACCTACAGACCCTGCCCTCCTACAAACCCTTCGCACTCAGCACAAGACCTTCGTTTTTCACGGCCTGTGCTGCACGAGGCTCTGGTTTCCTACTGTACACAGCCTGCGCCGCACTGCGGCCACAGGGCTGGTGAAACGAGCAGCTGAAGCTGCGGCGTTACTCCACGCGCTTCGGGAGCACTACCGTGCCTCCCTAGCCGCTCCCGTCAAAGACCTGTAGAGCGGATACGCCACCCTGTCGTCTCATCGGAAAGCAGCTAGGTGCTGCGACCAAAACTGAAGTTGCCACAGGTGGCTAGAAGGGCGGAGCGCAGTCCGCGACTTCTAGTCCACGGTCACTGCGGCTCCACGTTGGGTTGCGCGGCGGGCTGCTGGACATTTGAGGGTTTTGCCCGCCCGCGGTGGTTCCGCTGAGGTGCTTCGAACTCCTCGAGCTTCAGCGCCTTGGACCACTCGGTGCCAAACGAATCTAGCCACTTTTGGCTAAATTCAGAGGTCAGCACACTGGCGACCGCGATGCCGACCTCCGCGTTGGCCCGTGAACTAGCACTAAAGTTTAGGCTTCCTATCACGGCGCTAACTGTGGAGTCCGGCCTCGTCACGAGCACCGTCTTGGCGTGGTGGATGCCCGCGAGGCCTGCGCCGATGCTCACGTCCGTGCGGTTCTCGGCGGCGTAAGCCGCCTTGACCGAGGTGCCCTTGCCGACACGGACCTGGACGCCAGCCGCCCCTAGCTCCTTGAGGGACTGCAGCTGGAGCTTGGTCCGGCTCGTCTGCGAGTTGTCGGCAAGCACGTGGGCTCGGGCGCCTCGCTCCAGCGAGGACACGAGGGCTCCAACCAAAGGCTTGCTATCGAAGCTGTAGGCTCGCACGTAAACGTGGTCCCCATGCCCAGCGTCCGATAGCATCGTTTGTACCACAGCGTGATACTCCGGAAGGGTCAGAAACTTGACCCCGGCTCGCTCGAAGCCGTCAGGGATCGGGAAGTCTCTGACACGCCGTGCCTGGCTCGACATGGGAGCTGTCGGAGCCGGAGACGCCGCAGAGGTACCCTGGCGGGAAGCCTCCGCTGCAGGCGTCTTCGGAACAGTCTCTGTCGGAGGCGCCGACACTGTGGCCACCTCGTGGCGGCCTCTGAGCTTGGTAAAGCCGTCAAGGCAACCCTCGGACGGGTTCCCGACATTCCGAGCTCTTTCAGAGAGCGATCTCGCTTTCGACACCATGCCGGCAAGGCACCCCTGTTCCAGGGCCGGCGCGCCGAGGATCGCACGGGCGCGTCTAGTCGCGGCCGGGGCGACGGACAGCGTTGGGGCAGCGCTCGCGCCTGTCATGGCCACGAGTTGCCCCGCAGCTTCAACAGCGCGTTCTATGTGACCACAACGTCCCTCGTTGAGGAATGCCTTGCAGTCGCAGCCTGCGCCGTCCGCGCCCGACCCGACCTTCACAAGAACCCTGTGTGCTCCGGCCTTAGTCTTTGATGCAACCTCAAAGACAGCCTCCCGGCCTTCGAGCGACACCAGAACAGCATTCCCAAAGGGGTTACCGTTCATGGCGTGCATTAGCCGGTTAGTGGCGACACGTCCGGCCCACCACAGCACTACGGCCGCGAACGTCCACAGTAGGACGACGGCCGTCAAGCCAACCACGCGGACACCCCGAACGAGGATACCAGAGGATTCCTCGATGAGGTCCTCCGCCGCAGTGGCAACTGCAGTGAGGCTCACGTGTGCCACCTCTCTGGCACCGCGCTCAACAGTGAAGAGGGTAGGCGCCAGCGCAGCGGCCACCAAACCCGTCTTCCATCCAATGTTGCCCGTTGTGGCGTGGGCTGCGCGATTGCGCGCTCTCCTGGAGAGAGCCCAGCTGGAGACCGCAGCGCCTATCGAGCGCACGCATCCGTGAGGAAACGGCCGTCAACGACCCTACCTGTACGAACCGTCAGGTCGTCGACATAGGCCACCCATTCCTTAGTGAACCTAAGCCTTCGATTGCGACCCGGCGCATACGCGCGGTCCACGACGTAGTTAAAATCGTCGGGACCATTGACAGGCCCGAAGGTAAGCCCAATAGGGAGGTACTTACCGCTACGCGCAACAATGGCAAGAACCTCCCTGGCACGCTTCGTGTTGCGGATCTGATTGAACCCGGAAACCGCATCAACGAAGCTATACCAGACTGATCCTACCGCTGCAGCGAGCACATCCGTGCTCCGCCGGCAGTAGTAAGTGGATCTCTTCACCCTGGCGTTTACCCTGCGGTAATCTACCACCAAGCGGCGTTTCCTCGCCCGCTTGTGGGAAGGCATCTCCTTCGTAGGGAAAGGGGCCGAACCCCAGGCCGAAGGGCCTCGCACAAGCTGCCCTCTCTGGACCTCCTCCTCAAGCCGGTCATCAACCCACTGCGCCGCTTCCCCGCGGAGCGCATGGGGCTGAGAGCTGACCGGAGGCCCCGTAGGGACGCAGTCGTGCGCAAACTTCCGGACCGTGGTACGCGCCGTACCTTCGACCCAGAATGCAGCGGCCTTCCGGCCCACCGTCTCCTTAATGGCTGCGAGATCAGCCTCGGTGAGCCCCGGACGGTTCTCCGTAGGGCCCAACCTGAGGCCTTCAATGACCTGCGCCTTATACTCTGGCGTACGGCGGGGATCGGCAGCCACAGCCTGGCCTGCCAACGCATAGACCTCCAGGTCCGCGAAGACACCATCCCAATCCTTGGCGTCTGCCTTCGACCGCCAGTGAGCATCCATCTTCCTGGAGAACTCCAGAACTTCAGCCTCCATCTTCGCTCTCTCTTGAGGGGAGAGGTCCTCGCCAGACTTAACGTCCGGCAACGGTACCTCCGGAGCGGAAGGCTTCGCAGGCTCAGCCGGCGGCTGGCCGCTCACTGAGCAAATGCTGTCGTAGCAAGGGGGCTGGTCGCCCCTCAGACCAGCATCCGCCAGGCAACGGCACAAGGCCGGAGCGAGCACCCTCGAAGAGGTCCGGGCCTTCGCGTGCTGATGGGCTACCCTGCCCAAAGCGTCAGGCTTTGCACAGCGAACGCAAACCGAATCCATCTTGAAGTTGGAAAGACAGATCAGCGCTCCTTCCGAATGCTTAGAACCCCTAGGAACTGATCCCAAGAGCTGACATCGATCAGCTCGGCCGAAAGCCCAAGGGAACTTCGGTTCCGAAAGCGTCCCAAACACGGGAGCCCACCCCTGGGCCTCCCAAGGCTCCCAAAGTCCTTCCTGATCTGAGATAGTAACAAGCATCTGGCGCCCCTTCTCGGCCACCATTGCTCCCCACCTACTGACCAGGGAGAGGAACTCCTTGGGGATACCCTTACCGGATAGGCCCACAACGAGGCACTTGGGGTCGAGCGTATCGACCAGAAGGCTCAGGGCTTGCCGGTCCTCCTCTGAGGAGAAGTCCCAGCGGATCCCGTAGGAGCTGGCTCCTTGAACCGCAGCAGGAGGGCTACGCAGGCCTCCTGCCTTACTGACCTGAGTAAGCGAGTGCTCCGACACCGCTACTTCGACAAGGTCCACGTCCATACCCTCTAGGTGATCTCTGATCCACCCCTGGACCGCGGCACAGGAGCTACCTCTACCGACGATCAAGGAGGGCGCGGGAGCCTCAGCAAGGAGCTCCTTCAACGCAGCAGGGACGTCAATCGGGGAAGCTGCCACACCCACTCGGTCCGGCACGGACTCTTGCAAGGAGTAACCGGCCTTATCGAGCTTCCGGGCAGAAGACGCAGCGAGAACCCCATCCCTACTAAGATCCACCTTGGAGATAATCTCCTTCACGGTGATGGACTCTATGGCCTGTCTCGTCCCTTCGCGGGTCAGAGAACCGCCTTCGTCCAAAAACGCAAGGTGCCACCGGACTCTGAGTCCTGAGGCGTCGGGGATGTACCGGTGGACGCCCACCTGTGCCCTGGCTTCGTCCACTTGCGTGACCTTGCCTAGGCGACAGGTTTTAGGGCCCACTCGGGCGCCATGGTACGCAACATGGTCACCAATACGCAACACGAAGTTGCGGCCCCGGCGCTTGACAGTAAACTCGACCTGCTTAGCTTCACCGGCCGCTTGCTGACCCAATGAAGGCGGCTGATGCTCTGGCTCGTCGAAAAACTCTATGGGGTCCCTCTTCTCGGGCACCTCCGCATCTTCCGGCACGAGCACTACATCCTCCGCGTGGGCTTCACATTGCCGGCCTGGCGCCTCACCAGGGCCACCAGGAACAAGTTCGAGTTGCAGCCTATGGCCTTTAACCGCCACTATCCTCCAAGGGCCGGTCAGACCAGGCTTCCAAGGGACACGCCCCGCCCCCTCTGGCCGGGGCTTGGGGGAATTCCAGACAACTCTGTCCCCCACGCGGAGCTCAACTGTGCGACGCGACCGATTAGCAAGTCGGGCACGCGCCTCACTGCTCGCGTCCCAATGGCGCCGCACAGCGGCCGCCAAGTCGGAAAACTGCTTGAACTGGGAACGGGCCCAGTCCGTGATGGGCTCGAATTGGAGGGCCTCGCGGAGAACGTCCTTCTCCAACGGCAAGGCGAGGCTCCAGGACCGTTCCAGGTCCCTGGGGGTGTACCCATGCGCCCCCGGGGTATTATCCAACACATACTCGGCGACCATGAGCCATTCGCTCCAGTTCTCCATGGAGCCGCCGATATGCCGGATGAGGTTACCCAGAACCTTCTGGACCTCTTGGTGGACCCTCTCGTTGGACCCCATCTCACAAGGCCTGAGAGCCATACTGAACTGCTGAGTTGTCCCAAGCATGGAGCACAACTCCAGCATCATGGCATTCTTGAACTCAGTGCCTCGATCAGATCGGATGAGGCGGGGCAGGGTGCGTGATCTCAGCACGCACCGCAGAAATGCCCTACGCACATCCGTATGCGTAAGTGTCTTCATGGGTTCCAGAAGCACTGCGTGGCTAAGGCAATCAAAGTACGTAATACTGTATCGGAAGCCATCGCGGTCCTCCCGATTAGGACCCTCGCAGTCGACGGAAACTTCCTGCCAACACGCTTCCGCGAGACATTTGACAGGTTTCGCTTCGACCTTCGTGGCTCGGGCCCTGCCCTTAACACACGCCAGGCATTTGGACACCCACAACTTAACGTCTGGTTCCATTCCTGGCCACCAGACGGCCCTTTCAAGGAGACGGAACGTGACCTCCGCCGAACGGTGCGCCCCCAGGAGGCCACAATGCACAGTCATGTAGCATGACTTCCGCCACGTGACGCCATTGGGCCCGGCGATACCGTTCGGGACGACCGGGACGACCACCGTCTGGCCAGTCTTGATGGTCACTTCCCTCTCCAAGACTCCGTCCGAGCCAAGCTTGAAAGGGGCTTCCGGCTTCTTGACCGAAGCCGTAAGGGACGGATCTCTCCGTTGAGCCTCGTGCCAAGCCGTGCGAAGAGCTGGCGTGACGCCGAACTCGCAGAGCCCGGCGCCATCCCTGGCCGCCAAGGCCAGCTTTTCTCTCTGACTCTCCGGGCTGTCCTTGTCCGACAGCACAGGGAAAGAACCGAGGCTGAGGGGACCAGAACCCCCGGACGCGGACACCTTAACCCGGCAAGTCCGCACGGAATGTGACTTGACACAAAAGGGCCGGTGGGAGGAGTACAACTCCACAACCACCCGTGGGGCCTTGGTAGCGGACCCCACAAAAGCCAGGGTCCTGCTAAGCTCTCCTTCCTTGACCTCGATCTTCTTCGAGAGCTGGACGGCCATCCAATGGCCTTCCTCTCCTGAACACTGGAAGGCGGCGATGACAGGCGAAGCCCTGAGCGACTTCCGATGCCCAAGGGACTGGATGCCGTCCCCATCATTCCAACCTTCCACGCGGTCCACCTCTCCCTTGAGACCAAGGAGACACGCAAAGGATTCCCGGAGGCGAACTTCGCCCTCCTGGAGATTCCATATGCGTTCGCACTCAGAATTAACCACATGCCTGTGGCTGTGCCAGTTGGGCTCGACAGCCCAGTTGAGCGAGCTCGGCCCGCTCAGGCAGGACGGGAAGGCCTGGTGCCCTTGCAGGACTTCACCAGAGGCGTTCACGACCCAGGAACTCCACAAAGAAGGGCCGTCCTTCTCGCACCCCTCGACTGGAAGCTCCAGGTCGCCCCCAGTCCAGACCCTCGCCTTAATCCTGCCGTACACCGTGGGCAGGAGCCCTTCCACGGGCTTTTGGAGGAAACCTTTGGCCCATGCTCGGATGAGGTCCGTATCAATGTCCACCGAACCATCAGCAAGGCTGGCGGACAAGAGGGCGTTCACCTCGAGTGACACGCTCGGGTCGGCAGACTCCGGGCCCTCAGCGGCCTCCTTTTCGGCTTGGGCCTCAGCAACCTCCAGAGCTGTTTCCTCCGCCTCCTGCCGGATGCACGAAGGACACCTTGAAAATAGGTATGTCCTCTTTCCGCAGGCGCAGACTCCTTCGTGATCCCAAAGCTCCCGAGAGGGCGCGTCAACGAGACCACGCAAGGAAACATCCGCGACTTTGGAGATCCCTTCTAGCTTCAGGGACGAAAGGACCTCAGCGGAAGCGGCAATCTTGCCCACTATCCCATATCCTGGTATAGGGGGCTCGGGAAACTCACGCCCCATCTCTGGGCACGCCTCAGCCACCTCAGCATGAGTAGAGTGCGCCTTCCAGACCTTAGGCTTAAGGCTCCAGATACCCTTGATCCCTGCCCAAGCGAGGCCCGCGACGCGGGCTTCCTTGCGCTGCAGGTTGCGAGCCTGGAGGGTGACTTCAACCACCAGCGGCCACCGCAAGGCAGCGGTGACAACTCCTCCTTGGCCAAGTCCTACCAGAAAGGTAGGGGAAAACGCAGCGGCTTCCCGAAGTACCTTCGCACAGGACGTAAGCAGGTCGACGCGGAGCTTCTTGACCTTCTTGGGCCCGGTAAGCTTACCGGTCATACCGTCGAAGTGGGACGCCACTCCGTCATCGTCCTCAAAAGGGCCCCAGCAGCCTCTCACCGCAATGGAGTGCCCCGGGATTCCCGAGACGAAGACTTCACGGATCTCCGTGAGCGCCCTTTCCTGCTCCGTCCAAGGGGCATAATCGAAAACAATCATAACGCGGACAGGGGGACCGCCCGCGACCCCGACCGGCACCGCAGCCGCGGTCGCCGGGGCAACCTGCGTCGCGTGATCGGGAACCGCGTCTTCCCCTACTGCCCAGGGAACAGGACCGTCACCTTCGGTCCCTTCTCCAAGGTACTGGTCCAGGTCGAACCCCTTCAGCTGGCCAGTCATCCCGACCAAGTCCTTGGTCCGGGCGGCCAAGAGCTCGTCCCGACCCTTCGGGTTCCTGGAAAAGGAGTCCCCCAGCGTCGCACTGCGACCACTGAGACTCCTGATCTCAGACCCATCCATCAAGATCTCCGCAACCCATCGAACCAGTTTCTGGTCGGAGCCGATATCAGAGGACTGCGCTCTCGTAAGATTGGCATGGTCCGTCCAACACAGGGTTCGGATAGTTCCGAAGACCTTTCGGGTTGCTCGCTTGACTTCGAGCTGTGCGAAGGCTTCTTGAATCAGCGGGGGCCAATTTTGCTGCGCAGGGGTCAGACTCTTGGAGTGAGTCATAAGAACCTTAATCCTTGAGAGGTCCCTGCTCATTTGCACCACCGAGCCCCCTACCGCAATCCCGCTGGCGTCCGCTATCTGCTCAAGCGGGCAAGAGCCATCAGCAGCCGACGCCTCATCGAAGGCCGCCAGGCTGATATGGTGGCTCATCATCTTCTTGATGGCCTTGAAAGCCTTGCAGCCGGCAGTGGTGCCTGTCCCCAGGCCACCTTCCGGAAACTCCGCTCCCGGTTTCTGCCATTGGCCCAAAACCTTAGCAGCATGGCCATATTCCGCTGGCAGATAGCCCCGAAGCCAGTTCGCACACCCAAGGAATTGCTGGATGTGGAGCTTTTCCTTAAGCGGCGGGAAATCCACGACCGCTTGGCATCGCTCCTCGTCGGGCGCACTCCCGTGCCGCCCGATCCGGTGCCCGAGGAGCTTACCCTCTGACACACAGATCTCAGCCTTGGCGACACCAAAGGAGAACCCAAAGAGGATGCTCTTGTCGAGGAAAGCTTCCAAAGAGACCAGGTGATCGAGAAGGTGCGGGCAAGCACCCTTGTGCCTCGCACCCATATCCTCCCGCAGCTTGTCGTAGTAGTAGTCGGAGGGAGGTTCCTCGATCATCTTCTCAATGTCGGCCGATTCCACTATGTGGTACACCGGCTCGTTCCTAGTGTCCACTCTGGAACCACTAGTGACGTCTCGGCCGTGGCTTCCTCCAAGCCCCCTCGTAGCGGAACCCGCATCCCATCCTGCCCAACGCGGCCCCGTCTTCGTCCTTCGGACGTGACGGGCACGGTGTCGACAGACTCGGGCCAAAGCCTGAGGTCCCTAGTCTGCCACAACCGCCACGGGCCGCCAGAAGACTTCAAGAGGCAAGTCTCGTACGGAAGCCTTTCGACATCCGGCCGATTCTCCGGGTCACCTTCCTGGGGCCTGCCGCTCCAAAGGCCAGCCATTCCTCCCTTCGTCTGCCACCACTGGCCCTCAGTGGGGATGGAGGAGAGGAAGGACACGGCATCCGGATCCGTAACCACGGACTCCGTGGCCCAAGGCCCTCCTAGGACCGTGCTTACGGCGGCAAGGGCGAAAACCGCCCCAACCCTCAGGCCCTTACGCCAACCCCTGCTGTGCGAGCATGCGCCGCAGCCTTGCAGGCCACAGACGGCGGTCCTCTCGGTGGACCCGCACGCAAAGCATCCAGGGAAGGTCGAGTCTTCGGCAGTGCCTAATCCGCAGTTCCCACACGGGTCACCACTCGCGTCCGTAAAGAGGGTCTCAACCCCTCCGCATTCACACGCGGTGGTCTGCGCGAGCCCGGTCCGGACCTCGCCGACGACGGCACCCGGAGAGACAGTCGTGTCCTCTTCGGCTACCAGCAAGATCGAACCTTCCTCGGCTCCTGTGGGCCACAGCCCAGGCACTGCTTCGCAGTTGGCGGACTCTACCGGGAGGACAGCCTCCGTAAGGGAGCCATCCTGGCCTCCACTGCCTTCCCTCTTCACAGGTGCGATGACCCCATCTCCGGCCAAGAGCTCCAGCGGGTTCTCCCCGCTGTACCGGAGCAGGTCCCTGCCTCCGGTACCCGGCTCAAAGCACAGAGCACCGTCGAGACTAGAAAGCCTGGACTCGAAGGCGTAGGCGCGGTCCTTCCGCGACCTACTGTAGTCTTCGCACCTGGGGATCTTAATCCCAAGGGTTTCCAGGGAGTGGCAGTCAGGAAGGGGCTTGAAGCCCAAGCCCTGCCGTCCCGAGCAATCCAAGGCGCGGCCGCCAAGGATGAGCCCATGCCAATCCGAGGTTCCTTTCGCGGCTATTTTACAGCGCACGAATATCTCTGGACCCTCGCTGCAGTTGTCGGGGGAGAGCCCCTCCAGAAAGCGGACTCTCAGCACGACGGCCCCCTTCAGGGGCACCGGCTTCCCTGCAGCGATCCCATGGACGAACTCCGGATGCACCCAGCGTTCGAACTTCACGACAGGAAACCTCCGGTCCTCAGTGCCGATCCCCAAGGCAGCAGCCCGGTTGAGGATCCCACAGAGGAGTTCCTCCGTGATGTGGTTCGAGCCTGCACACCCGTCCAGCATGCATTCCACCATGCCGTCGATGACCTGCACGACTGTTCTGTACTGGTACCCCCCGACCTCGTTCTCGCAGAGGTGCCACCAGTCCTGAGGCAGCTCGTCCAACGAGCTGAACTTCGACGACGAGCTCTTGGCAAGCGGGAAAGCGGAGGAGTTCGCCGCAACAACCGTGCCAGCGCTCCCAATCTGGATGGAGAGCGTAGCGAAGGGATTCACCATCCCGGCGCCACTCGGGGCCGCCCAGTTCGAAGGCAACGCGGCTCCCCCAGTGGCGGGAAGCGAATGGACCATGTCACAGTCCGCTCCCTTACGGCACGACCCGTTCTTCTTGAAGAAAGGGCAGATAGTCCCTGGCGGCTTCGCGCCCGCCTTGGACTTCGCCTTGGGCTTGGCCTTGGCCTTGCCTTTGGGCTGCCCTCCGGGTCCACCCTTGCCCTTGCCCTTGCCCTTCCCCGGCGTTGTCGCCAGGGTGGACGCGTCCCGCTCCTTCTTGGCCGCGAGGGCCTTTTTGCGGAGCTCCTTGTCGTGCGAGTAAGGGCACGCGTCCCCTTTTGGGCAGTTCCCGTGGTCGCGGAAATGGAAACAGATAGGCTTACCTTTTCCATTTCCTTTCGGACCAGCGGCAAGCGTGGAAGAGGCGGCCGCCTTGGCCGCGGCCTTAGAAGCCTTGAGCTCCGTCCTCAGCTTCTCGACCTCCTTCCGCGCGGCGGACAGGGCTGGGTCTTCCGTCGAACCTGCGTACACGCTATTAGCCGTCACCCGATGCGCAGCCTCACGCTGCTCATATTCGAGGACGACCTTATGCGCTTCTTCCCAGGTCGAAGGGCCTCGAAGCCCTGCGGATGCGCCGTCGCTAGGCCACAACCGCTTATCACCGCGGATCTCCTTCTGGAGATGTGGAGGCATCTTGCGCAAGTAGCTTAGGAAGAGCTCCCTCGCTGTCTTGCCAAGACCCACACTCTCCAGCTCCGCGATGGAGGCCTCAAACAGGGGCTCGAACTGGTGCCCTGTGAGACGGCCCTTAGTGAGGGCGACGTGCTCCGCGTCCACCCTCATCTCCTTCTCTTCTCGGCTCTCGCCGAAGACAAGGTGCCGCTGCTTGATCCTTTCGTAAACGGCTTGGGGATTCTCAGTAACTTCCCCGGTCTTGGAGGCAGCCTTGTACACGTTAGTAAAGGTCTTAAGCCTCGAGCCGCGGCAGCGAGCACGAAGGGCGATGAGTTTCTCCCGGAAATTCATCCCCTTGCAGTTGTTGGCAAGGCCACAGACGTCCTCGAACTCTTCGTAGAACTGGACCACGTCCCGGATGTCGGAGCGATCGTCGGTGAGCGAGGGCCATTGGAGGTCCGTCTTCACGGTCGTGATCGACGTCTGACCTCCGCGAGACGCCAAGGCCTCCTTGAGCGCCTCGGTCTGGGCCGCCAAAGCTGCAGCGAGCTCTCCGGCTCCGCCGCTGGCGGAGTGAGGCTCGCCGGGCTTATCCTTCTTAAGCCCTTCGAGCTCTATCTCCAGAGCCGCAAGGCGGGACTTCAGGGGTGAGTCCCCCGGACCAGGTTGCGGATCCTCAGGGATCGCGAGCTGAAGGTCCACCGGGAGAGGCGCCGGTGCTCCGGACTTAGAGCCCGACTCCGCAACGGCGCCCGTCCGGGCCGCCAGGGCCGGGACAGAAGAAGGAGTGCTCCAAACCTTCTCGGGATCGCCGCTGCTCTTGCCTCCCAGGGCCAAGATCAGCTCGCCGAGGCACGAGATCTCCTTCTCGACCTCCTCTCGGTCTTCCGACCCAAGAGAAACCGCGGCAACGGTAAACCTGGTGCGCAGGGCCCGCACCATCCTGGCAGGGTGCCAGTCACCTCCCATTTTGCCGTATTCCTCGGCAAGGATGGTGGCCTTGGTAGTGATCTTCTCAAGATCCTCCACCGTGACCTCTGCCTGGTGCGCCTTCAAGGCCACAACCAGCCTTGAAACCCGCGTCAGGTAATCCGCGACCGGTTCCTGGTCGGGACGGTAGAGCTCCCGCAGGTCCGCCTGCAGGGTCTCCGCCGTGACGGGACCACCCGTCCCAGCAGACGAGGGAGGCCCGGAACGGGCCGGGCCGCCGGCCACCGGCGAGAGAGCAAGCGCACCAACACGGCGCGCCGTCTCGGCCACGTCCGCCGGCGCAGCGGCAGGACGCGGAGCCGGTACCCCGGCCTCCGGCAGAAGCTCTTCAGAGCTGGGGCCCGGATCGCCATCCTGAGCACCCGGGCCCGCTTCCGCAGCTGGAGCTTCCTCATCTTCCTCTTCATCTTCTTCCTCTTCCTCTTCGGCATCGAAGTTGTCGTAGAGGAATTCCATCGTCTCCTTCCACAGACGCTGTTCATCTGCTAGCGTCGTGGATCGTCCGTCCTTCTTCTTGGTGGGACGGGACCCCGTTTCCTTACGCCAACGGAGCCAGTACATAAAGGGCATCTTCTCCGGGTACTCCACTGACCCATCCTCGATGCACCTCAGCAACGTGGCTCCTTCCGGCTGACCTGCGACCTCAGCGCTCATGGTCGCCTAGCGAAGGAGAGAGCCCCGTGCCACACAGGACCACGGCCTCAAGGCGCACGACAAGCGCGCCTTCGAGGCCACGTTAAAAGATTGCGGCGCAGCAGCCGCCTGGGTGGCCGTTTCCCAGAACAGCCCCCAATTGTGGAGAACGGAAACCCAAAGGGGCAGCACGCACCCTCGTTTTCCGTCCAAGCAGAAAGTCCAACGACCGTGACAGGTCGAACGTCCGCCCAGGACGGGCTGCGCGCAATTGCGTCGCGGCAACGAGAAGCTACCAACGACACACTGCCGTGCTCACTTGAGCCAAAAATGTTATGAATACGAATTACAGAAGAGCATGCATAAAAGCATACAGCACAACAGCCAGCCCGCAGACTATGTACAGTTACAACCCAACGCCTCAATCTAGGCTGGATCTCAGAGCAGTTCAAACGAAAGCATTACGAACTTGCTTATATCAACACCTTGCTCCAAGCTGCGGATGTCCTTACAAAACCATTCACTAGTGCTGAGAAGTGGAATAGAGCACTACAGTTGATGTGTGTGGCACCGCACAAGCTGCCTGCAAGGAAATCGGCAGCGGCCACCAGCGATCCGATCGCCCGGCAGACGCCGAGGCCCGAAGCCGCATACAAAAGGATTGTGTTCGTTGTGGATTGTTCGCAGGGGACCCATTCTGCTTGTGACGTTGATATAAGGTATAGCCCCGATACAAAGGTGATTAAGATTAGAAATTCTAGTGAGCTTGATCCTCCTGAGACTAGGAAGGCAATCATCCAGTTAGCCAGGGATTACCACAAGGCTGGCGCCTCTGTACTTCTTTGGTTCCATCAGCGGAATCCGGGGGGTACAGACAAGGATCAGGACGAGCTCAATAGCATCATGTTCTCCAAGACTTGGGCTTCGTTTGTTGACATCGCCGATGCTCTCAAGAAGTACAAAGCGAGGTTCATCATTACGTGGCCCAGGGACAGCGTGTTCTGGGGATGGCAGCGTGTCAAGAGGGTACTTGATGGCTATGGTTTTAGCAAAACTCACCTTAAGCCGATGATTGCAGCTGCTGACTTTAAGCCTGAAGTCATTGCCCACTACACGCTAGCCTCCAACACGAAGAGTCTTGTTGAATTCTTGAGACGAGGATTGAAGGATAGTGCCAAGAAATCAGAGTCCCAACACTACTTCAAAGGCACCCTTACTACGATTCTCAGTCGTGTTTTTAATGATCATGAACCGAAGAAATCAGAGAGAAATCAGACTCACGTTGTAGCTGTTGCGCTCAAGATTCAAGCATCCCCAACGTCCTCTCTTTCGCTTCTTCCCATTGCGAACATGTCCTCTGCCCAGAGCACTCGTGACGCTCTTGCACAGGGAATCGCAGCCCGGGAGGGTATTCCGACTGATGAGGGGTTGCAATATATGCAACGGCAGATCGTGAGGAACGCATTCAGGCGTATCGTGCCGCACTCAAGAGTGCCGATCGCCTGGCTGACGCCATGGCCGGAGTCACCCACCTTGCTCGGCACACCGACCTTGCTGAGGTGTTTGATGAACCCGGGGCTGACGCCGACGGTGATGAGATGTTCCTTGGGATTATGACGGTGAAGGAATGGCGCGACATGCGTGTGCATGCGCCTAATGCACCTTGGACCGCATTGTACGAGGCCTGGTTCCGTCACTATGCTTGCCGCCAGGGCAACCTGTACATGCAGGACCAACGCAACACCTCCCTGACGGGATGGTCAGCCCTCATCCTTCAGCACATTAAGGCTTTGGGTATCCTCGGGTGGGGTGTTAACTTCGAGAATGCCATCAATAAGACGGCAATGTATGACATTTGCCATAGGGTCCACATTCTGTCAGAGGGTAGCGGTACCTTCCCACTGTTTCCTGCGAGCTCAGCTCTCTTGGACGGGCTCTACAGCCCAGCCTTGGGCAGGATTTCCGCGCCCCCCACGGCGGAAGCCGGTGGTTTCGACGGCACCGACATTCTTGTGGCCGGGGACTCGTCCTTGGCATTGTGCTGGATGCAAGGAAAACGGTGTGTGAAGAAAACCACTATCTTCCCGATGATGCAGGACATAGTCCGCGCGAACCCAGAGTTCGGGGAAGTCACATGCTTGATGGAGTGGGGCAAAGGTCTCGACAAGATCGTCGACGTGATCGAGACCCACCTTGCCTCCGCTCCCCCGGAAGGGGTAGAGCTTGTGGTTTCATGGGCCGGCAACGATGTGTACGGTAACTACGGTTACCTTGGCTACACTTGGCACTTGACGAGCCAGTGGGTCAAAAGGCCGCAGCGCGAGCTGGACGAGATCGAGCATTGGCCCGCAAAGCAGCGGCTGATGGTCGAGAAGAGCGTCCGCCGCCTTATCGAGCTGCGGAAGCACACTCGTATCAGAGGCCTGACGGTTCTCTTGGGAGATGACAACGGCCGCTTTTACAACCTGCCCTACGAGTATGATGAAGAAATGGGCAAGTACGCCCGGCAGATGCAGAGTGAAGGCGTGTGCGTCGTTGATCCATCAAGCCTCCTGATGAGGACCACGCGTCCCGACGGGTTCCACATCGAGGTCACAGACCCGAATGTGACTGCTTCGTTGCAGTGGTGGCATGCGCTCATCAGAGCCATCTCCACCGACCGAATCATCACTCGCCGGAAGGCTGAGTTCGTTGCCAATCAGAGAAGTATTGTGTTTCGCAATCACTTCGAGCTTGGGAAGGCCGAGAAAACGCTCACGGTGCCGCCTGCAAGTCAGCGCATCCTCGAGCCGTTGGACCATGCACCCGAGCTCCCGGCGGAAGCCAGGGAAGAGGATGAGCAGATCGTTCTCGACCACCCTCTTCTGATGATGATGCCTGAGCCGGTGGATGATCTTGAGCTCAAGCCGGAAGGCTCTGAAGAGGTGACACAGGTTGAACATGTACTGTTTAGCCGTGATGTCGGGTCAGAGCTGCCTCTCGACCTTGTCGCCGTCGACCCTGAGGCGCAAGAGGACTTTGCCTTTATGGTTGCACGAGATGTCATCAATACCACCAATGTGCTTATCCCAGATGACGATGCCATTGAGAGGGAAGTCAATGACGGCATCCCCACGGTGTGGGACGAAACCCCAGAGGTTCCGGCATCGGAAGATGACCGCAGTCTTCCCAAAGGCACAGTCGGGTACTCGCAGGCACTTCGCCGAATCGGATCGACGCCCAAGTCGAAACCCGATCCTGCCAAGCACAGGAGAATCTCGGAGCCAGCCGAGACCGACGATGAAGAGGATGTCGTGATGGACCTGGATCCTGACGACACTGCTCAGCCGTCGGAAGACGCTGCTGGTGATTTCGAGCCGTTCTTCGAATGGTGGGGCTATGAGGACATCCCCGATTTTGCCCCGAGCCATCGCTACATGACGGATGGCAAGCGGCGAGCATTGAGCAATGCCATGAGCTTTTTCCTTCGTGGCTTCGCGAATAGTGCAGAGTCACAGGCACAACGGCGGCCACCGCCCATGATGACCTTCGACCCCGCAACGCGGGAGGTCGAATGGGACCACTTCAAAGAGCAATTGGGCAAGCAGTGGCGCGGTCTCCGGTCGGAAGACGTCATGGAAGTCGTGAAGTACGGTAACCGCGACAAAGATGACAGTGGACGCTTTGAGTTGCGCGTCCTCCACTTCATCGACCACACTGAGATTCATGGAATCCGTGCATTCCAGGGGCACTGCCGCGATCTCATCTCTGACGAGACTGATCTTGTGGATATGCACAGTGACAGCTATGCTTTGTGTGACGACTACCGTCCCACCATGCACACGCGTCCTCCTGTGGGAGTCACTGGCCACATCCACAACGACTGGGTCAGAATGCATCCGATCGGGTACCATGCAACGTATTGGAGCAATTTTTCCAATATTGTTAGCACCGGTCTCATCCCAGGCGGTGTCACCCTCGGCGGAAGCACGGGGAGAGCCTTCACCATGATGGCTTGCCTCCCTCAGTGGGAAAGGCCGAACAACGCAGGCCTGCGACCTGGCGCTGAGGTTGAGTTCGCTATCGACCTCCAACTCGCGTGCCTGGAAGGGTGTCGCATTCTCCTGACAAAGAACAATGTTCTGCAGACCCCCGATTGGTTGTCCAATTATGTTTGCTTACGATCGCAGAACCGGGAAACCCGTATGGTTTAACCGCTCG